>JALMQS010000150.1:13204628-13682465 GCA_024734495.1 Forficula auricularia | reverse complement strand
GTAAAGATGTAGCCCCTATGGATCTCGAAAGACCCTTGCATTACCGAAGAGAAGGGAAAGTTGATTAAGTGAGAGGGTGTAGACGTAGGTGTCTATGCACCCTGGTTTTGAAGGTTTGAAGATCATAGGTGCTGGGAAAGATAGAGGATGGGAGAGAGTTCCAGTTCCTTGAAGTCATGGGGATATATGTATTCGTGAATGAAGTGGTCCGGCACTTTTCCAATTTGACCGCAAAGAGTGTTGGGAGTCGGCAAAACGTGTGCTGTGTGCAAAGCATGCTTTGGGGAATTATTGATTTTATCTCATCAGAGCATTTGGGGTAGAATGTCTCACCTGGTATAGAAAGAAATGGGTGAAAACTTAGACCATGAAATATATAGACACGCCCTGGTGTCGATTTGGTGAGGCCAACATCTCCTATAGAACTTGACGTCATCTGTAGGTAGGAACACCCAGAAATAGCATGGCCACTATAGGAATTATTATACATTGAAATAAATTTATCGTAGTTTAGATTATTTATTTTGGATTCCAATAATCGCAAATTAATATTAAATTAATATAACCAAAATATTTATGCGAGAACGTGACGTCATCTGTAGGCGATGTTGGCCTCACTTCACTCTGTGTGGAGAGTAGCAGAGGGCGTGTCTATATATTTCATGGTCTAAGGTGAGAAATATAAGCTTCGGCACTTTTATAATAATTCTGGATACTTGTCGAGACAAGTCCATATCCATTGGAGACATTGAAACAAGCTAAGACACGAATTAATCAAGTATAGTACGAGTTTTATCAATAGCGTTAACTATTTTAATACCAATAATAAAATTGCATGCAAAGTCTATTATATAGAGTTGAAATATGTTAAAAAAAATTACAAAATAAAACACATGAAAAAGAAATGAGAGAGTCTTCGTTTTTTTAAATAACATGTATTTTTTAATTATTTCTAGAGACTATAGTTTCGAAGGCATTGCCTCTATCATCAGTCTATCACAAATATTTCAGTATTTAGTTGCCAAATTAGTTACAAATTAAGATTTATACATTGAAAATTTTGAAAAATATATAATGTCTTTTCTTCATGTTTCGATTAGAATGTAAAAAAAAAAAAAAATAAAAACAATTCTGTTACTATCGACAGTGAAATCTTTATTCAACTTAATATATTTATTAGTTTGAGACTATAGTTTCGAAGACTTGGTCTTCTTCATCAGTCTTTTTTAATTATAAATATTATTTTTCATGGAGTCAATACGTATTGAAAATTTCCTTTAGATCTTTACTTATTTATTATTTTTATTTATTATTTTTTTTTTAATTTTAAACTTGTCTCAGCTGTCATTTAAAGACGGAAATTTTCAATATCTTAATTACAAATATAATTTTTAATTGTGATATCGCGTGGATATTGAAAATTTTTTGCACTTACTTGGCGGAAAGCTACTTAGAATTCTATATATAGATGTCTATGTTTATTTTCATCAAGCAGGGAACAAACTCTTTGTTTCTCTTTTATGTACCAATTGTGTGTTTTTTTTAATTGGATATTTCAGAATGTATTTGAAATCGCATTAAATTAATTTAAAAAAATATCGTTCTCTATTGCACCAAGAATAACATAAATAAACTGCAACGGATCGTTGCTAAACTTTATCCAAATTCATTTGAAATATTAATATGTTTATTCCTTTATTATTAATCAGATATCACTTGTTATTTGCAGTTCATGTTGACTTTAAGTAAAAAATAATGATCGATTCTCATTTAATAGTCGAGGAATAACCATTCTACATTGAATTTTGACGTTTCGGTTATTATTGGTAACCATTGCTGAAGACATGGAGGAATCGAGTTAAAATCAAAAATAGTGATCGATTCTCATCTAATACTTGAGGAATAACAATTCTACATTAGGTTTTTGACGCTTCGATTATTATTGGTAACCATTGCTGAAGACATGGAGGAAACGGCTTAAAATCAAAAATAACGATCGATTCTTATCTAATACTAGCGGAATAACCTTATTGCATTCCATTTTTGATGTTTTGACTATTAATGGCAACCTCTACTGATAACGTGGAAGAATCGACTTAAAATCAAAAAGACTAAATTCATTTATGGCAAACAACTCAAGTTTGAGAAGCCTAACCATTCTTACTTAATCAAGTTTAAATGAGCTATATTACCGATCAAATGAATAAATTTTAAAGTTTTTTTTTTTTAATTTTGGTAAAATAAGGAATTTAAAAAAAAGTACAATCTTACTCTAGAGTAAAGTACTTTAAAATATACTTTTACTAAAAACTTTATTTAACCTTTTTTGTTGTCCCCAAGGTACTTAATTAGGATTTTAAATTTCATCAAAATTGGTTAAGTCATTTTCAAGATATTTAGAAAAACTAAAAAGTACTGAAATAAAGTACTAATGTTTGTGGGCCGATATGTACCAAAAACTAATCAGCGCTTCATTTTGTTAAACTAATGGTAGGTTTTCAATTTCATTTCAATCGGTGCAAAGGTGTGGAAAAAATCGTGGACGAAAAAAACGATAACATCCATCCATCCATCCATCCATCCCCACGCACTTCCAAAAAAATGGCACTTTTTGGCCTCTCGACGAGATCCCTGGTAATTTTTGGCAAAATCGTCACGTGCTAAAATTCAACCTAATTGAATACTACAATTTGTGACCTTAATTGAGTCCATGGGTTCCGTAGTCTTTACCTGAGGACCCTTTGAAGTCCCGCTTGGCGCGAGAGCGATTACAATACTTTACCCATGCTTAGCATTGGATAAAGTAAAAATAATAATAATGAACTTCAACAAGAAAAATTGATTTAAAAATAGTCTAAATTAAATGCAAAAATTACACTGAAAGAAATAGCCATGGATATTTGTTTGTTATTTTAAAATAAGACCCGAAATATTTTTCGGTGTATGTGACTTGATTAAAAATTTTGATAGTTAAAACTATTTACTCTATGAAAATGACTCACTATGTAAAATTGATAGTGACCAAAAAGAGGAGGAGCGAGATTAGAAAGATAGAGCTTCGCCTGTGTGTTCTAGGTTATGCATTCAAATTGAACGCTCTAAATTGCGGGTTGCATCATTAGGGGGTTAAATATTAAAATCTTGTGTTTTTATATACCATTAAAATAAAAAATAATAATAATAAATTTGATAAAACTATTTTAATTGTGGTTATTACCGTACAAATAATTACATTTTGTTGTTGGGTCATTCAATTCATGTTTTCTTTTCGTATCTGGTTGTGGCATTGTTTTTTCACATTTACACTGATTGAATACTTTTCAGTGTACCTATCTATATTCATTACAATGAAAATCACTAAATATGAAATCCGTTGTAAAGCCAGATCTCGAAAAAATATTTAAAAATTAAAACAATAATAATTATTATTATTATTAATAAGGCCCGCTACTCTCTCTAGCAGCAAGTGATTACTTTTTTACATTTTTGGCTAAATTTTTAGTGAAAGATTCAATTGAATATTTTTTCTCTATATATCGAGTATTGTTTTTGGTCCAAGTGCAAAAGGCCATTCCCTTTTTTTTTTTTTTTTTTTTTTTTTTTTTAATTTGTTTATTTATTTATTGTCACCGGGAACAAAGCCCATTTAGACAGCACATAAGTAAACTGTTAGTACGGTTAGTGAGGGAGCCAATTTTTTAGCCGGTAGAAATTTTTATTTTCCAGCCAGGATCGAACCCCAGCCTTCCGCTCCAACATCGTCATAATCGATCGATGCCGAAGCAGGGCCAGCGCGTTAGCCGGCTCGGCTAACCCGACTCCCAAGGCCATTCCTACAATAACAGAAATCAAAAATTAATATCTAATATCTAAAACAAGTCTGAACTTGTATCTGGCATCCCTGCAGAGAATGAGAAAGGAAGAGATATTCTATAATTGCCCTTTTTAGTAATTTTCCTTGATCAGATTCTAGAAAAAGAATCGCTCACCTGGACATGAAGATATTAAATAATGAAAAAAAGTAAAAACTTTTTCAAGACTCGCTCTCTAGTGGCCCCTAGTAATTACACTAAATAATAAACTTAAATATAAATTGTTCATTTATATTTGACTTAAAATCTTAATAAAATCACTACAAAAATGTTACTTAATTACTTCTTGAATGGACTTAGAGCAAGCAGAGCAGCCAGAATATTGCTTCAGAGGTAATATAGATATAGATGAATAGTATAATAATAGTAATATTTAATTGAAAGTTTCTTTTTGCCGAGAATAGCAGATTTTTAGAAATTAAAAGAGACAATATAAGTAATATTATTGCAGTTTGGATAGTTGAGGCCAATCGACTAGAATGAATTAATATTTTGTATTTTATTAAAGCCATAATGTTTATCTATTATGAAAATATTTGTACTTTTGTTATCAAATCGAAAATAATTCTTTCTTTTCGCTATGTCGCAATTCTGAGTAATAACTCTAATGTCTTCTAAATTTTTTACATCCTGAAAATGATATATGATGAGCTTCCACTTTTTATACTCGTGTAATTTATTATTTACCAATATTTCAAATATTCTTGTGTACCTGTTTAGAAATATCTGTAACGTAAAAAAATATTATTTAATCATACATTTTTCTGTCTGTCTGTGTGCCTACCTTGATTGCGTGATAGCCATTATAACTAGAGAAAGAAAAAAAGAAAAAGTTGGTCCTAGTGTAATCTCAATTCAAAGAGGTGGTAGGATTTTAGCAGGAAGATAAAAAAATGTATTGTAAATAAAAAATTCTTGAATGGTATAATTCAGGGTTTCCCAAACTTTCCAGAGTCGCGGGAAAATGCTGGATATCTATAACTCTAAGAGTTTTACAAAAAAGTGGTGCAAGTAAACGTTCAAGTCAACAAATTTCCTAGAGAATGAGATAGGAATCAAGTTTCTAAGATGAGTGGTTTTCATTTTATGAAGGAAAAATTGCGATTTTTTGAAAAAAAATTGCAGTTTTTCAAAACTTCAACCTCATTGCGACACGGCTTAGCATTTATCCAATTAATATGAAACTTTATTTCAATTGTAGCAAATTTAATCTAGTTTAAAAATTTATAGAAGGGTCTTTATCTAAAACATCCTCCTTCATGGTCAAAATGGGAAAATATCGAAAAAAGTGCGAGTTTTTGGGTGATCCGGGAGGGCTGCCAAGGTCGAAAACTTGGATTTTGCTCTTGAGCCCAAACGGTTGGTGAGAGAAAAAACCTAAATCATAAAATTTTCTACAAATTCTATGAACTTTTATTTTGAATAGGAAGATTATTTACGAAAAGTTGAAAGTTTTCGAGTTATAAGCGAAAAACCGCCAAAAAATGGAAATTTTCATTTTTTTTTTGAATTTTCTACAATGTTGCGTCGCGAAAATTTGGTGTGAGACCTCAGATTTGGATTCAGAACCCCAAAAAACATATATATGCAAAAAATCAAAACTACCCCAAAACTTTCTCCATAGGGGCCCATTTGAGCACAATTTGACTGTACTATATATTTAACAAAAAATGTCCATCACTTAGATGCAACTCTATGCCAAGTTTGTTCTATCTATCTCAAACCGTTCTCAGGGCCCCTATAATAAACTATAATCCAATTTGTCTTTTGGCATTTTTTTATCGAAAGATCCTCCTTTTAACATACTCCAAATACTCTGTAACTGAAATCAATACCATGGGAATGTTTTGCATATTACAAGCTATAAAATTTTTTTATTCTTTTTATAACTATAATTTCGTTTTATTATTTAATAATATCAAGCTAAAGGAATTCAAAAATAATTAGCTATAAAACCTCTCTTGCCTTAGTAATAATTTATATTAGGTCGTGTTATTTTATTTCTTTCGACAAAGCCTCATGCCCCAATCTTGGTTTGTAATTTCTATAAGAAATAGATTAACGTTACAAAATAATATCTTCTAATGAAAAAAATTGCAATAATATGTCAAATTTAAGACCTCGCAGTGATTCAAAGTTATCTTTAGTTATATTTTGAAAGTAAATGATTTTTTCGAAAGTGAACATCATTAATAAATAATTTTTATAAAATCAGAAGAATCGTTTAAAATCATTAAATGTGTAAAATGTTTATTATTCTTAATTTTATATAGCCTATGCTCTCTATCTATTCCATTAAATTTTGCACCGTTTAATTCGATTAAGACTCAATCAACACCTAAGGACAAGGTACAAGACGCCTCTAAGAGATACTTTTCTAATTAAACGATGCAATAAAATTCAATTTGAACCCACGGAGCTCTAAAATTCCCAGGAACTTAATTACCCGCCTAGTATTATTAACAATTTGATAATGAAGATGTTCAATATAATTTAGATACTGAAAAGTGAATTTATTTTAAGTTTAGCCTGATTTTTTACTATTCCATTCGAGTTGAAAGGAGTGAAAAATTTTTAGCTTTATTTCTTATATATGTTGCATATCGGAGAGAGATTTGTCTTAAGGGTTTGGCTAACAGCCCGGCAAGCTTAGTTAGCGCTTGGGTTCGATTCCCAAGGGGACGAAACCCTCTGATATGCAATGTAAAAATATTTCTACTAAAATCTTTGATTTGTTCCTAAATAAAAATAAATTCACTTTTCAATATTATATAATTGATAATTTTTAAGGATTTAGGTGTCGGTTCTAGGTGAAACATTATAAATAACTTATGAGGAGAATTTTCTAGGTTAAGTTTCACAAAAAGGAAGGTTCCTTTTTGTGAAACTTAACCTAGAAAATTCTCTCATAAGTTATTATATAATTGGTTGATTTTTGAAAAAATTCCATCTTTTTTCAAAAAAGAAACTCAAAAAAGATGCTTAAATCTTTACATTAATAATTTAGATACATTTGAATATGACAAATTACACACTAAGATATTTTTTAAAGATGAAATAGGAATACAAATTTTTCCATGTCAAAAATAATTCTTTTGATAACACTGCTCAACAAAACTTTGTATCCGTAAACATAAAAATGGATTCCAATATAATTTTATAAGCTGATTATCATTCAATTTCCCGATTTTTCACAACAGGTCAGAGTTTAGAGATATTATCGGTCAAATCAAAGAAAAAGGCCATTTTAACCTATTTTCGAGTCCCATTAGATATTAAATAGCAATATTTGAAATCAAAATAGTTTGTTGACGTAATAGAAAACAGCTTCCTTTTTGATTTTCCAATTACCACTTGTTTTTTAGCTGAATTACGACTCGAGTTAAACTAAAAAACAAAGGATAATAAACATAGATAAAACATTTATAGTCTTAGTTTGTACTTTATCCATAGCTTAGCATGGGTAAAGTATTGTAATCGGTCTTACGGCAAGCGTGACTTCAAAGGGTCCTCAGGTAAAGACTACGGAACCCATGGCTTCAACCTTAGTCACAAATTGTAGTATTCATTTAGGTTGAATTTTAACACGTGCCGGTTTTGCCAAAAATTACATGGGGTCTCGTCGAGAGGCCAAAAAGGGCGATTTTTTCATTTAGTGCGTGCGGATGTATGGATGGATGGATGTTATCGTTTTTTGGCCCACGATTTTTTCCACACCGTTACACCGATTGAAATGAAATTGAAAACCTACCATTATCTTAACAAAACGAAGGGCTGATTAGTTTTTTAACCGACTTCAAAAAAGGAGGAGGTTCTCTATTCGACTGAATATTTTTTTTTTTTTTTTGTGCCTATGTTACCTCATATCTCCGCCAATTGTCAACCGATTTTGAAAATTTTTTTGCATTGGGTCCAGTCTAGCTTCCGATTGGTCCCATTTTTTTTCATAGGTATTAGACCTTTTTTATTAGGTTTGTTTAGACCTAACCTCTTTGTTTATGAACCGATTTCGATGGTTTTTTTATCCGAAAGGGGGTGTCATATTAATTTGGTCAAGTTCTGATGATATGATCACTATTAATAACATCACTAAAAAGAGAAAAATAAAAATTTTTAAGAAAAAAATAAAAACCGACTTCAAAAAATTAAATGCAACAAATAAAATACACTAAAAGGTATAAAATAATTATTATCTTATTTAGTTACAACTAAACGGCGAAATATTAACACGAAATTAATTTTTGAATTCGGTACCAAACAAACTATACCTATAAGCGAGCATATCCTCCAAACGTACTAAGTAAGATCCGTCGAGTGCGATTCATAAAAGGTATATGTTTGGCACCGACTTCAAAAAGTAATTTCGTGTTAATATTTCGCTGTTTAGTTGTAACTAAATAAGATAATAATTATTTTATACCTTTTAGTGTATTTTATTTGTTGCATTTAATTTTTTGAAGTCGGTTTTTATTTTTTTCTTAAAAATTTTTATGGTACATATCGGCACACAAACATTAGTACTTTATTTCAGTACTTATTTAGTTTTTTCTAAATATTTTGTAAATGACTTAACCAATTTTGATGAAATTTAACATCCTAATTATTTAGTTATAACTCGAGTTCTAAATGAAAACAAGTGGTAATTTGAAAATCAAAGAGCAAGCTGGTTTCTATTACGTCAACAAAATATTTTAATTTCAAATATTGCTGTTTAATATTTAATGGAATTCGAAAATAGGTCAAAATGGCCTTTTTCGTTGTTTTGACCGATAATATCTCAAAACTATGACCTGTTGTGAAAAATTGGGAAATTGCATGGTAATCAGCGTATAAAATTCTACTGGAATCCATTGTTAGGTTTACGGATACAAATTTTTTGTTTAATTTTTATCTAGCAGTGTAATATTTATTACTAATTGTTACTCGCTATCGAAATATGATAAACACCTTAATAACATTCAGCACCACTTTAAAATCAAAATGAGGGAATTGAAGAAGATGATCCAATCGACTTGATTGGGGAATAATGGAATTGAAATAATTATCGGAAAAGAGGTTTTTTTATCTAATTAGATTTTTCCTCTTATTAAAAACACGGACTAAATATGAATAAGGACACTCGATGGTGGAGAAGCAATCTCCGAAATCGAAGCTAAAATACAAGGTATACATTAATTAATGTAAAATAATTGGTTTAATAAAATTTATAAAAAAAAAATCAAAATGAGATTAAAGAATGTGTGATCCTCATCCACATAAGCTCACGGGTGAAGTGAAACATTAATTTTAAAACCCACTAATAGTTCATGACATTCATGCCAAATGAAATTTATTAAATTTAGGAAATTTAAATTATTATTTTAAAAACATATACCGAGTCCAGTCTGGATGATACCCCCTCAAGGCTTAGGCTCTCATTTCCCCTCTATTGGGTCATTTCTCCTTTATTGTAACAAAAAAATTCAAACAGATATTTCGCTAGAGAAGTTTAATTTCAAAAATTGAGAATAAATACAATACAAGGTTAAATTGCAAATGTACTCATCGACTAATTTTAATAAAATATTAATTAAAACAAACTGTTTTTTTTTCAGGGTCCTCTTAAACGAGTAGATACCATTGTGTGTTCTGGTCTTGATATAATTGAAGATAAGGTAATCAATCTTTAAATGTTTAAGGTAGTTGTTTCACCAAATGCATTTGCTTAGAATTTTTTGAAATTTAGACAGATTATTATCTAAATAATTCTGCATGGATTGGTGACAAAACGAAATTTATGAAAAATATAGTTCCGGTGATATTAAATTCCAAAGATAGAGTTTTTCAGATTCTTATACATTGCACTATACGGGATATCGGAAATTTTACATACATATTTAATTATAATTAAGAAACTCTTTCTACCATTGCTATAAAAAACTAAACCAACATTAAACAATAACTAATACATTTTTTAAGAAAATTTTAATTCATAGTTACAACACAGTTTCTGAGATAATAATGAATAAACAATGAAAAATGTATAATGAAAAATTTACACTAAAAACAAGCTGGCAACAACGCATTTATTTAACCCAAAAAGTGGGTTAACTTTAGTAATTTTTTGACGTTTTTTCGCTTCAGCCATTGTCGCAACAACTTCCAATCGCTTATCAAGAACTTTTTGTTATATAAATCTCCCTTTATAATGTACTTTATCTGACATTTCTATGATAAAATATATACAAGCTCGGACAGTGTTGCCAGATTTGTCAAACGAGCATGGCTAGTAGTGGTACATAAGCAGCAAACAGTTTTGGCCATATGAATTATGAATCCTTATTGTCTGTTCTATATACTCTAGCATTAACTTTTTGCTAGTATTGTCGCGAAACAACTACCTTAAAATAATAAATCTGAAATTTTCCAAAATGTTTTACTAACTAGTTACTCATTATTTTTCATTAGGTGCCCGCTGTGAAAATGGCTCCAAGCGAGATGGTGGCTTCTACTAAACAAATGGTGGCCGCTGCTGGTCAGACAGCTCTTGGAAAAGCCCAATTTGGAGCAAATAAACTGAGCGAATTGGCAGCTGCAGGGGCAGACAGGATGGCTGCAGTGGCTGCTTCCGCTTCCACCGAAAATGATTCGTACAATGTGCCGGTGGTAGCTGTTCAAGCCACCGGTAAGGTCAACTAGCCGATCTTAATTATTACTATACCCTGTAAATTGTCTCCACTCATTATTTATTAAAATCAAATATTATCTAATAATATATTCAAAAATTCCTATTTAAATATTTGTATAAGTTTTTTATGTATTTTGCGGGGGCGGCTCATGACTGTAAGCATAGTTGAGGCTGTTGTTCTCCCAAAAATGGAAAATTGAGAAAAATATATATTATACTACAGATAAATTATTTAACGGATTATAGGGGTGTTCCACAAAATGGAAATAAAATTTAAAAAAAAAATCTTTCAAATTATTTTGGAAATTTTTTATTTATCTCTATACATGTTTCGGGCTATGAACCCTTCATCAGGAAGTTTAACAAAAAACTTTATATCCACTTTTTGAAACACCACTATAGTCTGTTAAATAATTCCTGTGTTTAATATGTTTCACTATAAACCAACACCGCTTTTCTTAAACTTTATAATATACTAGTAATAATAATAATAATATACGATTTATAGTTCATCTAACGACTGAATTAAAAAAATATAAATTAGGTCTATTATTATTACAGTGGTGTTTCAGGAGGAATAGTAAATATTTTAGGAGGTGATAGTATAAACGAATTGCAATAAAAAATCCCATATAACATGTGTCCAATTTTCATTTAGTACAGAGAAACAGCTGTTAGTATGTAACCCAAACAAGCTAAAAGCAAAAGCAAATGAGAACATTCAAATTTGAAAATAAAAATTTGACACATGTTATATGGCATTTTTTATTGCTATTCGTCTAAATCACCACTTCCTAAAATATTTACTATTCCTCTTGAAACACACTGTATACTGTAATCAAAGCTGAAGCTTAATACTACTTCTAATGTATTGGAAATAAATCTGTAAAATAGAAGTATTTAGGCTCATAAATTAAAAAAGAGAAGAACTCAGTCAGTAAAGGAAATTTATCTGTCGAATAAAAAACTCCAAATTATAGAAAACATTTCGACTTTTTAGAAAAGGCCATCTTCAGTTCTTATGAGCTGAAATGAGCATAAAATGTATGCATATAAATACAAAAACATAATATATTATATAAAAAAATTAGTTCTTTCAATATTTCCAAACTCAATACATTTGTTAAACAATGAGTGCAAACATAATTGTTTATGTATTATCAAACAAAATTTTATAGGTATAAATGTACATAGGTTTTCTATAATTGGGAATTTTTTTATTCGACAGGGGCTTCCTTTACTTGCTGAATTCCTCACTTTTTTAATTTATAAATTGTGGACAGCCATCTCTCCTTCATTAGCTTAGGCTCAATTTACTAGAATTTGAAATATCATATGCCCAGTGTAGCGTAGCGTTACGTAAAAAAAATTCCAAATATCTGAGCGGGCATTAATTTTGTAGTTTTATGATGAAATACATTTATATTAAACCTATTAATTTATTTATTTATTTCAATTATTGAATTGAGTAAAAAAGGGAGGTCCAACTTCTTCATCTCACGAGCCGCCCAACAGATTTTGTCTTTAAACCCCCTGGAATTAATATTTCATCCCTTTGTGAATAAAATTCCCTTTTAAATAGATCTAGTACATAAAAGTTTCATCAATGACTAATTGATATTATATTTATTAATCACTTTTTTATATATAAGGGAAGAGAGTCGAGCAAAATGTTAAATTTCATATAAGTACAATATATAAACTTGTATTATTCTTTCTTGTGTTTCACATTAATAATAATCTCACTTTATTAAAAATTCTAATAAAAAACATGAATAGTTATATTTTCTGTATATTTTTTACTTTCTTGAGGCGGCATTGAGTAATTGGCGCTCGGCATTGCATCCACAGTATTCGACATTCGGTGAGCAGCTCCTCGCTACTCGACGAATGCCGAATGTCTGACCCGCCTATAAAAAAAAAAACGTTTGACCTTTCATATAAACCGAGGTGTTGATCATTAAATTTTTGCAGATTAAGCTTACATGTTATTTCAATAAAATATACTTACCTATATTTTCTTTTTTATTCAAAAATTAGCTAATACATTATTAATTTTTAATAAATTAGTTTGTTTTAAAATATCACGAAGAATATTTGTAATTATTATTATTATTATTTTGATTGTTTATGGGCGGGTTAAGAGGCATGACTATGTGGTACGATGTCTGGCCGACGATTTGATCAAAAAGGGAATGCGTGTCGAGTTGGAATACTTGCGCTTGCAGGACTGGGTGTTGCCCACCGAAACAAAATAGAAAAATATAGGGGCAACTCCAGTCTTGTGGATAATATTGCGGAGTGATTTGGCGTCGGGGCGGGCTCGGTCAGGGTCGAGGCCATCACACTCTCGTGGAAGGGAGTGTGGTGACATAAAGCGGTGGAGTCCCTCATCGCCCTGGGTATATCCCAAAAAACAATAAACGATTTGACATATAGGGCGATGAGGGGATCTCTCCTTAATTTTTACACTTTCGGCAGAAGAACATATAGAGCGGGTGGCGTATGATTATTTTTTGTGAATAAAAAAAAAAAGAAATGTGAAATGTGAGCCAGGATTAATCCTGGCTCTCTCAGCCACACGCTCTGAATCTGAATTAATTTGTTCTGAAGCTGAAAGTGTGAAAGAAAGTGTAAATAAATTTGTCTAATGCTCTTTTGTCTTTGTAAGAGGCGGCCCGCTCCTCGGAGACCCAATAAACAAAATTATGTCCATCGATTAAATTAATAAGTTGTTGTAAGGAAATAAGGTCAATAGCTTATGCAAATATTTTTTTATTTTATGCCAACGTTTCGTCAACTTTGTTGACTTCCTCAGGGCTCAAACAAATTAACTTCTTTGCATATTTGTCAATTTATAAATATTCATTCTTAGCAAATACGTATAGGCCAGTCATTGAACAGATCGAAAATATTTCCTTCTCTAAATAGGAAATATTTTCAATCTGTTCAATGACTGGCCTATATGTGTTTGCTAAGAATGAATATTTATAAATTGACAAATATGCAAAGAAGTTAATTTGTTTAAGCCCTGAGGAAGTCAACAAAGTTGACGAAACGTTGGCATAAAATGGAAAATGTTTGCATAAGCTATTGTCCTTGTTTCTCTACAACAACTTAATAATAATAATAATAATTATTATTATTATTTGGGTTTAAAGACGCATCGATTGCTAAAATTTGTAATAAATTTAACTTGTAGCTTGCTTGTGGTAAAAAACTCACCCATATAAAAAAACTAAATATATATATATATAGGAAAAAATCTTAGGCTTGATACTATGACGTAGGTCTGAAGTCGCTGGGATCTTACCCTATAATCTATAAGGTATTAATGGGAAAATTTTTAAAATGAAATAGACCTGAATATCAAAAGAATAGTAGAATTGTCTAATTTCTAAAGTATAAATAAATTGTACCTATTCATTGATAGTAATAAATATACATTATACATAAATAATTTATTTATATTTTTTTAATTGGAATATTTGTATTTATTAATACTAAACAGTAAATAGACACTTTAATTGATTTCTTTAACGCTTTAATATATTATCATCTGATTCAATAAAGCTCGTTTGTTTTATGAAAATTTTTCAACTACCTGTCTTTAACATTAAATCAAATAAAACAAAGAAATTTAGGAAAACTGGTTTACTGAATTCCGTCATTTACAAATTATAATTATTATCTCATTTTTGTCTTATCAAGTTTAAAATTCAATTATACTATGATATAGACAGTCGAAGTGTTTGATCATATTTAGGCTGTGTGAACATATAATAGAAATTAACTATACCCTATAATATTGCGATATGTCCCACTAAGTGGAAGTGCTCGACTCGAATATCGACCCGAGTAATATATGCAGATAATTGCGGCCTATTGTCCTAGCACTTGGTATTAACCGCTGATTAAATTGAACATGTCCCCCGTGAACCCCAGCATCCTTTGAATTAGCCACTCGAGTAAATGGTCAGTGGGTGTGTATGTGCGCTGGTGCGTGACTGTGCGTTCTTCAGGGGACTCGGCCATCGACAGCATCTTCCACGGCGAGTGTCAAAAGTGTACAAACCTCGCCCTCGAGGCTGCCAACAGGAAATACTGACCATATCTGCCTTCACATCAGGCACATTTGCTGCTCCATTACATGAATTAATTTATTTTGTAATTTATTTAATTATTATTCATTATATTATGTATTTTTATTGTATAATGGAATTTGAATTTTAAACCTGAGCTTTTAATTAAATTAGTAACCAAATTAATGGAATTTATAACAACAATACATTTTAATGAAATCGATTAGAATATCTAACTCATCCAGCAAGTTAATGATCACGTAGGCTAAAAGAAGAGGAACTTGTATCCATTTTAAGGTTGCTTGGACATTGAATTAAAAATCTGAATTTTTAATATGTTATTAATCGATAACAAGTACGTATAAAATAATTTTTTGAAAAAGATCTGACAAAGGGTTTCCGTGTAATTAATTATTAAAAATCGGATTTTTAACACGTAGTGAATAGGGAATGTTGGCCGAAAGCATATATTTCGATTAATCTAGCCAAATCGTGTAATGATGAGAAAAAACAAAAAACTTTTATTTATATAGATAAATTATCGTAGGTAACGTGAAAAAAAAACTTTTTGACTCAGGGTTTTGTAAATACTCAAATCTAAATGATAGAAAATATCACTCCGCTTCACTTAAAAATAAATAAATCACGGGACTCGAGTCAAAAGACATTTATTTATTATCTACTCTTATTAAATGATCAAAAATTGTATATTTATTTATTTGTTTATATATTTGTATCTTGGTTCTATTTTGAAAACGACTCTACCGATTTTGATAAAATTCACGGGTTAGGGGTTTTCGGGGTGACAATTGGATCTGTCACGGTCTCACCTTCGACAAAATTGTTTTTGATGGTTTTTTCGTAATCAAATTAATTATTCTCGGGTAGACAAATCCCATTCTTAGGTGTTTAAAAAAGGTAGGTTTCGGGGGTAGGGTCAAGCGGGGTGGGGTGGGGGTACAGTGGGCGAGTACTATATATATTTGTATATTTTTTAATTTGAAAACGGCTCTCAAATAAAAATCGACCTTTTTATCAGAATTTTAAATTAAAAATAATATTAAAATAAAGGTTTTAACTGAAGGAAGAAGTTACCGAGCATCGCTCGGTGCATCCAGGTAATTTATTAATTATATTATTTCATATATCCGATTAAAAATGATGTGTACCTAACATATAAATTAAAATAATTAATTTATGTGCTAAAATTTTTAATTTTATTCGAAAAAAAATTTAGATTACTACTTACTGTCCGAGCAACCTTAAGAAAATTCAAGTTAATTTTGAAGAAAACGACTAGAATAGAAATGGGAAACCTACGGTTCTTAAAAACATTAACTAAGGCCTTTCGAATGATTCTAAATTTTGCAGAAATTTTTTTAAGATTTTTAATAATATATTTTTTTACGGAAGGTCAGTTTAGTGATAGATGTATTTTAAATTATTATTATTATTATTATTATTTTAATTAAAATAAATCCTTCACAAGTTGAGCGCATTTAATGAATTTTAAAAGATCACTAACTAATTATTATTATTTGTATTTTAATTTCAAGTTCTTATTTCCAACAAATAAATTTACAAAAAATCCTCTTTCCTTAAAAAAATCCATAATATAATATATTAATGTTATGTCAAACTCTGAGCCTAAATGTAATTTCAAACTAAAATTAATTTGTATATTTATTCAAATAAAACCGTGTTTGGTGGCCCTATTTTATTTTAATTAATTGGCTAAGGGGCCAGTGTGATGGAAAAAAGTAAAATAAAAAAGTTATCTCCTATTTAAACCTTTATTTTATGCAGAAGTAAATCGATACTTTTAACACGTTTCGAGCGTTACACCGCTGCCCTTCTTCAGTGCAAATGTGTATTTATTGTTCCTGAAAATAGAAGAGATTATGAAATCTAAACTTGTTATGAATCCTGAGTGAGCATTAGAAGAAGTTGATTTTAATTTAAAAATTAGTTTTATCTTTAGATTTTCCAACAATAATTTATATTACATGAAAAAGCATCTAATTATAATTTATTAGTCTTATTTATATTAGGCGTTATTTTAACTTAATTCGGCCCTCCAAAATGAAAATTTTAAATTATTTCTTATCTGCATATATTCTTAATTCCTTTACCAAAAGTTAAATAAAAATCTTGATTATTCTGTAATAGATTTTCAAATGATATTTTATTTTAAAGTAGAATCATTTCGAATGTATGTTTTATTTTGAATTCCTACAAGACAATCAATTAATTTATTTTTATAAACATTACGTGGGAAAAATATAAAATTATAAACCCATTCTACTAAAATAGAAATAGAAGAGTTTAAAAATCTAGACCTGTTATAAATCCTGAGTAAGCATGAGAAGTTAATTTCTAATCAAAATGCTTTGAACAACGATGTAATTATAAAAAAAAATCAAGAATTTTTTTATTTAAAATAGACATATAATATGGTATACGAGTGCTAATAAAAGTTATACAGAAATATTTGTATTCAAATAAATTATACTGAAAAACAATTCATCCTTAATTTTTAGGGGTACATTGTCATAAGTTTGACTGCAACCGGTGCACGGTAGCTGAGGACCACTGCATTTAAATTATATTTAAAATGTAATAGTGTTCATATATTTATTTGACCTTAATTTTTTTTATGATAATGATGAGAGAAGGAGTTACACCAAAAAGGTGCAACCCCTAAAGGCCTGGGGTTGGCCCCTCCATCGGGAAAAGAAGAAAAAAGAATTTTATGGGTTGGGCGAGGGTCGAAGGTATCTGTGGATACGGGTCTTAAATAGCTGAAGGTTATAAGTCGTGGGAAAGATGGTGGCAGTGAGCGAGTTCCAGTCTCTGGAGGTCATAGGGATAAAAGTGTTGGCGAAAGCGCTTGTTCGACTTTTATCCAATTTGACAGCGAAGGGGTGCTGAGTGTTTGAAAACCGCGTGTTTTTCGTAAAGAGGGCATTAGGGGGATAATTGATTTCAGCTCGACTGAACAGACACCGTGATAGTATCTGTAGTACAGGGAAAGGGCAGAAACGGTTCTTCGGTGAGCCAGGGAGTCGAGTGAGTTGGTTAGAGCCGGGTCTCCTATTAGTTTAATTGCTCGCTTCTGAATTGCATCCAGTGTAGCAAGAGAATGCTTGGAGGCACCCCTCCACAGATGAGAGCCATATTCGAGACAGGGACGAATTTGAGCCTTATACAGTATAAGAAGTTGACTGGGAGTATAACGGCGTCTAGACCTAAATAGGAGACCAAGCTTGCGCGCTGCAGCTTTAGCAGATTGTAATTGCTTTAGCAAATTGTAATTATAATAACAATTTGAATTAATAATGTAAGTAAGTGTAAATTGTATACTAATTTTTGTCGCTTTTACCTGTAATGGGAATATTTATAAATAAGCCACTCTCACAACAAAAAAATATTTTAGTAAGTACTTTTCATTGGTATAGCAAACAAAATTTAAGATTCAGATATATTAATTTATGAACTGTATTAAGTTAAATGAACTGCAACTGATCGTTGTTAGACTTTATCCATAGTCTAATAATAAAAATTGCGTAAGATGCTAGATAGGTTTCACAAAAAAAAAAGAAATAAAACAAAATTGAGTTTTGAATTCGATATATTTCGGGTGTCAGCACATCGGTACCGCGACATTTCAGCCCCCGGCAAAATATACAAAGGACAAAATATCCCCCGGCATAATATCTTCTGACAAAATATTCCCCAGTATAAGGGAGAATACAAAAGAGACACCCTGTCCGACGATTGGCTGTTCGGTTTTCAATGTGTGTTTGATTAGGAAAAAATGGGAGCCCCAAACACACCCCGCCAGACGATTGGCTGGTTCGGTTTTCAATGTGTGTTTGATTAGAAAAAAAAATGGGAGCCCGAAACACACCCCGCCCGGACTAAACTTTCGGAGGTTCGGTTAATATATATTAACCGAACCGGAGTCGATTTGCATTACTCATAAGATTCACGCGGGGAAGGGTTATTTTGTCATGAGATATTTTGTCTGAAGGATATTTTTTCGGAGATATTTTGTCGTGGGATATTTTGTCGTGGGATATTTTGTCGGGCGATATTTTGTCGGGGATATTTTGTCGAGGGCTGAAATGTCGCGGAATCAGCACATCTTTAGGTGTCAGAGAAAGCTTTCAATTTTGTTTTATTTCTTTTTTTTTAAACCTACCTCGCATCTTAAGCAATTTTATTATTATATTAAAATGTTTCACCTTGAACCAACACATATCTCCTTAAAAGTTATTATCCATAGTCGTTTGAATAAATATGTGATGGTGTCAGGGAAAAGGGCCCTTATATTCACTAGGTCAAAATCGAGCTAATGGCATCTCATGTTTCTAGAGAAACAACTGATCAAAACGCATTCTGCCCAAAAATTCCAATAATGGACTCAGTTATGAATTTTTGAATGTTTAGAAGTAAAAACTTAATTTTGAGTTAGAGTCAATTAAATTTTGATAATTTTTAAGGAGACAAAAATAGGGCATTTCTTTCATTTTTACCTTCGCTATTATTCTATTCTGAATAAAAACTTTCTACTGAATTCAAACATGTAATCAAAAATTATATCCACATTTAACTCACATTTTTTCCATTCCTGAAAAAACTGGTAGGTGAAAATAAGGGTCCTTTTCACTAACACCATCACATATTAATATGTTTACTTCTTTATTTTTAATCAGATAATACTGGGGATTTGAAGATAATGTTGACATAAAATAAAAAATAACCATCGATTTTCATCTAATACTTGAGGAATATTCATTCTACAATGCATTTTTGACGTTTAAATTTTCATTTTTCTGGCCGATTCTGAAGACATGGAGGAATCAACTTAAAATAAAAATCACGATCGATTCTCATCCAATACTGGAGAATCTTTTACATTCAATTTTTGATGTTTTGGTCATTAATGGTAATCACTGCTGAAGAACAACAGTGGAAAGAATACTCTTAAAAGCATTTTCCTCCAGTATTTGATGAAAATCGAAAGAATAAGCTATATTAAACCGACAAAAATAATAAATTTTAAAGAATTTAAAAAATATACTATCTTATTTTTGGCAAAACCGTCAGAGGCTATAAAATTTATCCTGAATGAATAGTAGAATTGGTGACTTTAGTTGAGACCTTGGGTTCTGTAGTCTTTACCTAAGGACACTTTGAATTCGCGCTGATCCGAAACCAATTACATATACAATATGAATAAAATCTCAATAGTTTGGATTTAATTTCAGAATTAGATTTTGAAAAAAAATTAGGTAATTACTTATATTTAAACAAAAATTCCAAAAACAAAGATTTTTAATGAGATGAGTAAATAAAGTATACTTTTTATATAGATATAAGAAAACGGTCCTCGTCAGAACAGCAACTCAGCAGAATCAGCTGAAATCAAAGGTGATTATGTGAAACAATTAATTAAAATAATTGCAGTGGCGTAGCGAACACATTATTGGCGCCCCCTCCAGAAACACATATAGTTATATAATATATAGAATTTGCTCCTAATAAAAATATAATACAAATAATAACATAATGTATTACGTACCTTAAAATATCTATAATATATTATATTACAAATAGTCAATACCTAACTACGCTTCTACAAATTACTGTACTGTTTTTCGAGATAATATGGACACTGGCTCAGGTTAGGCTTTAAATCTGAGACAAATAATCTAGTTAAAAATGTCTTAGATGATAGATCCTCTGGCCCCCTCGCTAGGCCACTGAATCATTAATATTTATTAGATGTAACAAATCAGAGGAAAAAGTAACAATTAAACACCGTGGTAAAACATACGACCAATTGTATCTGTATTGTGGTCTAATTTTTAAAACACTTAGTCATTCAATTCTTTTCTTGCTAATTAGAATACACATATATAACAATATGAACACATTTATTTATACAATACCATTGCAACTCTAAACAATCAATCAATGCTGTTGTATAAATAAATGTGTTCATATTCTTATATACTATATGTGTAGGCACAATAAATTGGCGAAATGTTGCAATTGGTTGTATGTTTTAACACGGTTTTTAATTGTTCCTTTTTCCTCTGATTTGTTACATCTAATACTAATAATGGAAATGAATAATAATAATTAATATTTATCTCAAATCGTTAACAGACAAAAAAATTGTCAAATGATGTAAATTTGTTGAGATATAAATATCTGTATTTTCATTTTTCCTCCAATTTCTGTTTACATTTTTAATTTTCTGTAGCTTAAGATTGTTTCATTCATCAAAATATTTACAAAAGAACTTAAACATATTCTATAATGTATTATGCGTAGTATACAAATGCACTAGACTAAGTAGACTTTTGAAATTTTCTAGAATTCTACAAAAATAGACAGAAACGCGTAAAATATTAATAGTAAAATAATTTTGTAGAAATCCAGAATATATAAAATCTTTTGTATTATTTGTTTTAAGATTTGTACCTGGTGAGAATTATAAAATATCCCTGATACCAATATAATATTGATTGTCTATAGGTCTATAACATCCTACTATCCTACTACTACTAGCATGGAACCTTGACCTGAGAAGGTAAGGTAAAGGCCATTTCAAAAGTAATTTTTTCAGAAAGAGCGAAATGAATGAGGTCCTAAAACCTGAAGTATCCACACGTCTCTCGTCGCCCTCATATTAATGAATAAAGTCGTCACAGCCTAAATTTACCTAAAGGATCATGTAGATATCTATAATTAAGTAAAATTTAGCTTTTGATTTTTTTCACACTTAAGTTTTTTAAAGTACATTCAATAAATGGGCAAATGTGCAAATTTTTGTCTAGATTGAAGAAAAGGGATGAAATTAAACCCCCACTTGAGTTCAGGTAATTGACATCAAGCTCATTAAAATTCTAAAGAGTAACGTTGCAAAATTATCTCAGATTGGTCAAATGACCAAGAAATAAATTAAGTAGACCAGACTAGAAGAATAAGAGAGAAGGCCTTAAAAGTGCTTTATCTCACAAACTAATTAGAAACCATCAATACCAGGACTCGAAAATGATGTAAATTAGGGCTGTCAACTGGACCGCGCGCCTCATGCGGCCCAGCACTGCAATGAGTGTGGTCCAACATAAAATCATAAACTTTCTTAAAACATTGAGATTTATATGCAGAGATATATTTATTCCCTTTTTTGAAATATGAATGTACATTTGTACAATACGTGAACCTTTTTCAGAGAATAAAATTCACTAAAAGCAAAATTATTGAGCTCAACTAAATTATAGAGTTTCGAATATTTAAAAATTCTTCTTCTTCTCATATTTTCATTTTCTAAAATATTTATTATTTCAGTAATTTATATGCTACGACACTAACCAAGTCTATGGTTATCATTCTAGTACAAGGAGACAAGGAATTGGGGTTTTCTAGAACAATCACAATTAATTCATAATTTCTCTCCTGGAATAAAACTTGTCAAGAGTTGTCTATTAGATCTTTACACGTTCTTATATGTCAATAGATAGTAATCAGGGATTATTATATCTGTGACCATTATCATTCTTCATATTCCATCTTTAATCCCATTCGATTTAAGCCAGGGCTGTCCAACCCGTGGCCCAATATAAAGTCATAAAATTCTTTAAAACATTGAGATTTAAATGTAGATACTGGAAAACACACAACAATTTCTGATAATTTTTTTTCTCTAAATTTGAAAATCTACTGTGAAGTTTTCGAAAAATAAAAGTGCTAATTTTAAATTTTGAATCTGGAACTAGATTTCAAGATTTTCGAAAAAAATAATCATCATTTTGGTCTATTTTCGACTCCATTTTCATTAGAAATAAATTTTCTACTTGCAAACTTTCTGATTGAATGTTCTAGAATAACAATTAGATACCGATATGAAAGAAAAATTGAATATTGTCTCTTTATTAGAATTTTATATTAATTATCTAGCCAGGAAAAAATATAAACAAATACTAATACATAATATCACTTTTTGTAAGTATGTAGGTATGTATTTACATAAACTAGAAGCCATTTTCAAGTATAAAATTTAGGAAAAGTAAAATTAGAAGCTGACTATGAGCTAAAAAAATAATAAAGTTTTTATTTCTACATTATTGACTACCTTTTTTGAATATCAAATATCAATAGAATTATAATATTTTATCCCCGGAACGAAACATTTGTTTTTTCTTCAAATATGGCCCATGTAATCCAAAAGGTTAGACAACCCTGGTCTATAGGTCTATACCAGACCTGCATCCTTAAGAACTATAAAGTGTGGCCTCCTGGGTCTGTTGAAAAATGGTAAATTTTGCAAAAAATATGAAATAACTATATTTCTGAAGTTAAATATGAGATCTTGGATTACCGTGGTAAACTTTTGTAGAGCCAAATGAAGCCCAAAACATCCATGCTAGAACCCGATATCTCGATGCTGTCTTGAAAAAAGCAATCTCAGAGAAGACATAAGGTGAGCAAAAAGTAAATATGAATTATCTTATTTTATCTTTTTAATATGTCATAAATTTTCATGTAAATTTTGAATGTAACACTGTAACTAATAACTGTAAAAATCAGGTCTATTCAAAACTCTTAGGTATATGCGGCCTTTTTGGGAAATAGGCATTGTCAATGTGGCCTTTAAAACAAAAAAAGGTTCCCCATCCACTAGTCTATACTGTATAGATTCGGCTCAAGTCCATAAATATACGTCTGAAAAGACACTGGATTAATTATTTTTATTTTCTAAAGTAGAAACTGCTAAATAATAAATAAGCAACCAAGTATTACTAGTAAATTGATTAATTATGAAAAACAGAAAATTTTTCAAAATTCATCGTTATTCCCGTAAATTTTGGGGAATTTGAAATTTTTATCAACAAATAATGTCAGCTAGATAAATGGAATGTACCGTAGAGATAAAATTTACTAATAAAAACATATTATTTGCTAAATCTCAGCTCTAATATTTTCAACTGTTCAATATTCCCCCTCTATATATGATCTCAATTTTTTTCTGAGATTCTTCATTTTTAACCGGAAGCTCTAAAACTAGAAAACCAAAAATCTAATCAGTTCTTTGTTTTTGAAAACCTTTTAGCACTAAAATGAACTTTCCAAGACCTTTTGATCAGTGGCAGTTGGTGACTTTTCAACCAGGGATGCTGTCCAAAAAAAGTATCCTTCATTTTTTGAAATTTTATTTTAATCTTCGATTTTTTTGGACAAATTTTCATCGAATACGGCATCATTTTCGTTTTCAGTAGGTACTAGGTAAAAGTCCTGAAAAGGATGAAACGTCATACAAAAAAGTTGATATTTAACATTAATAAAAAAAGTTGTCCAAAATCCGGGAATCTTTTATTTATAATTAGTACTAGCTTCAAGGCCCGCCTTCGGGGGCCTTCTTGCTAGCCATGGGGCACGCCCCTTGGATCCCCAACCCACAAACCCCACCCTCACACCACCGAACCCCACCCAGCACCCCACTCCCTGCACTCGTGCCCAACCGCCACCCCCACCCCCGCACCACCCCACTACGCCTCTGGACCCTCACCTGAACCCCCACTCCACCCTGCACCACCCCACCCCCACCCCCCACCCCACCCCACTACGCCTCCAGCCCATCGCATTCACCCTGCCCCACACCACGATACCACACCCACCCACCACGGACCCCACCTTGCGCCCTACACCCGCACCCCATCCCCATCACACCCCACTACGCCTCTGGACCCTCACCTGAACCCCTACTCCACCCTGCACCCCACCCTCTACCACGCCTCTGAACCCTCTACTACACCACCACCCCTGCATTCCACCCACCCCGGACCCTCCACACCACCACACCTGCACCAGCACCACGCCTCCGCACCATCACTCCACCCCCGCACCCACCCCCTGAACCCATCCTGGCACCTAGTTTTTGCATTTCTAGCCTCTCTAGTGACCCAACCGCCACCCCCACCCCCACCCCGCACCACCCCACTACGCCTCCCAGCCCATCGCATTCACACCCCGCCCCCCACACCACGATACCACAATCCCACCCACCACGGACCCCACCTTGCGCCCCTCGCCCACACCCGCACCCCATCCACATCATACCCCACTACGCCTCTGGACCCTCACCTGAACCCCTACTCCACCTGCACCCCACCCTCTGCCCGCCTGCAGACCCTCTACCTACCCCACCACTCTGCATTCCACCCACCCCGGACCCTCCACACCACCACACCTGCACAGCACCACGCGCCCCGCACCATCACTCACCCCGCACCCACCCCTGAGCCTATCCTGGCACCCTAGTTTTTGCATTTCTAGCCTTCTAGTGATCCACGATCATTCTACAAAATTGTTTGAGTTTGGTTTAAGAGCAAAATTTTCATATTTGACCCTCTCCCCATTTTTGGTGGTTTTTTGAGAAATATTTTTAAACAAAAGTTGTAAAATCGCATCCCCTACAACTTTGCCATTTTAAAAGTTTAGGAGTTCATTTGATCATTTTCATTCGACTGCCCCCCCCAAACCACATTTGGGGTCAAAATATCAAAGCTTTATATAGCTAAAAACGTAAGTTAGAAGACATCTGATACAAATATGAAATTTCAAAATAATCCCTTCAGCCGTTTTGACGTGAATCGTGAGCAACTTTTTTCGAAAACCACTGAACAAACAGACAGAGATATAGACAGGCATACCGGAATTTTGTTTTCGTTGAGGGTTTTTCGTTCATAACTTTGCTTGAAGCGTGTGCAACGAAAAGTTTGGCGTGATTTGGAGCAATGTACAGACAAAACCTTAATTTCTACTATATAGAGATTGAGAGTTCTTAGAAATGGATTATTCCAAAGACGACAGATCATCTTTATTTATTCCTTTTTATATAATTTCTATTTTAATAATTTATCAGCGAAAACAATGAGAACAATTTTATTAGACTAAAACTTGCTGCTTGTGGACATGTACTTGAACAGGGAAGATTTTAATTGCCCCTTGAAACTATGCAACAATTTTATTTCATTTCCATATCGAATATAATTTTCAAAAACAAAAAATGATTTTTATAGAAATAATTGAGAAATAAAGTAAAATAATTTGAAAGTTTTAAAGACACTCCTGAAATTTTTAACTCGACCTTATATATTTATGAAAATACTCTAAAGGTTTGAAATTTTAGGGAACCGCACGCTCACTGCTTTTTATAATGGGGTCAAAATCCACAGACGTGAGTAAGGGCCCCCCTTACACAACATTCTCAAAAAATTCAAGTGTAAAAAAACAAAAAAATTTCGAGATTTTTGATGAAATTATAATTTTCTATATCTTCATAAAATACTCTACCAGAAATAATAATAATCCATTCGAAATCCAAATATTTATTTTCTAAAAAAATTGGAAATCTGATGATAAGGGTCCCCCTGTATCAACATCCTCAAAATTTTTAAAGATAAAAAAGAAAGTTTTTCTGAGTTTTTTTGGTGAAATTATAATTTTCTCTTTTTATAAAATTACTCTACCAGAAAAACGTATAATCCCTGAAATCCAAATATTTATTTTTTAAAAAATTGGAAATCTGATGATAAGGGTCCCCTTATCAACATTCTCAAAAAATTCAAGTGTAAAAAGAAAAATTTTTCGAGTTTTTTTGGTGAAATTATAATTTCTATATCTTTATAAAATACTCTACCAGAAATAATTGATAAATCCCTGACAATCCAAATATTTATTTTCTAAAAAATTGGAAATATGATGATAAGGGTCTCACTCACTAACATTCTCAAAAAATTCAAGAGGTGACAAAAGAAATTTTTCGAGATTTTTTTTGATGAAATCATAATTTGCTATATCTTTATAAAATACTCTATCAGAAAGAACTATAATCTCTTCGAAAATCCAAATATTTATTTTCATAAAAAATTGGAAATCTGATGATAAGGGTCCACCTTATCAACATTCTCAAAAAATTCAAAGGTAAAAAAAGAAAAAATTTCGAGTTTTTTTTTGATGAAATTATAATTTCCTATATCTTTATAAAATACTCTACCAGAAATAAGTATAATCTCTTCGAAATCCAAATATTTATTTTGTAAAAAAATTGGAAATCTGATGATAAGGGTCCCCCTTATCAACTTTCTCATAAAATTCAAGGATACAAAAAGAAACTTTTTCGAATTTTTTTGATGAAATTATAATTTCCTATATCTTATAAAATACCCTACCAGAAATACGTATAATAAGTGCGAAATCGAAATATTTATTTTTAAAAAAAATTGAAATTCTGATGATAAGGGTTCCCATTATCAACATTCTCAAAAAATTCAAAGTGTAAAAAAAGATTTCGAGTTTTTTGATGAAATTATAATTTCCTATATCTTTATAAAATACTCTACCAGAAATAATTATAATCTCTTCGAAATCCAAATATTTATTTTCTAAAAAAATTGGAAATCTGATGATAAGGGTCCTTATCAACTTTCTCATAAAATTCAAGGGTAGAAAAAGAAACTTTTTCGAGTTTCTTTAATGAAATTATAATTTCCTATTTACTATTTTTCTAAAATTTTAATAATTTGTTTATTTTTTGAAATATTGAATCACAATGGGTAATATAATATAATAATTCAAAAAATTTAATTTAATAATTTATATAAAAATTCTAGGCATCAAGTCATGAAAACTAAATGTTTATCTATCAATTTTAATCATGTTTTTCCTTATCAAAATAAATTTGAATATAAATAGTAATAGTCAGAATACTTTTCTAAATCTAAACAAATGACGTTTATGTTATTCAATTTAAAGAGATAATTTTCTTCTTAGATAATAAAGTTAGTAATAATATAAATAAATTAGAATTCGTCTCATTTTTATAGAGATTATTAACGGACCATAAGCATGAAACCCTACCTTTACTTTTAGTCCAGTTCCTGGGGGTTTGAACTCGGACTTTTGTTACAGTGAATGAATTTATATGGTCGAGGTGGGATTTTGTTTTTTATAGTATAAATTGCAAAGTCTAGCAATTTTTTTTTAGTGCTTTTGATTTTTTCATTATTTAACCAAAAAATTACCGAGTATATAGAGGATCCAAAAAGTGGGCCAGCTTACATTAATTGCGGGAAAATATTTTTTTTCTATGATCGTTTGGTATGGTGTGAGTATGCCAAATCTAAGTTTGCGACCTCGAAAGTGTGGGGGACAACTTTTTGTGGCCGAAAAACCTCGACAATTTTGGACTTTTTCCAGTTTTTCCCTTATAACTCGAAAAAGGTCTATATTTTATAAATAAACGTTTTATAGTAAATTAAAGAGGACACAATTTCGCGCCGATTAAAAAAAATAGAAAATTGATCCAGAAGTTTGATTTTTATGGGGATCCATTAAACAGCCCCCAGATCATTTTTTCCAAAAAATCGCAGTTTTTCCTTTATAAAATGAATACCAATCAACCTAGAAATTGATAAAATTCGTTGATTTTCTACAGATTCTTTATCAAATTAAAGTTTTTTTTACAATTTAAATTTGATTTCTGGGTCAGAGTTGCCCAAGTGGTTGAGAGAGACCTTTTAGTAATAAGCTTAAAAAATAAAATCGCTCGCTGTACTAGTCGGGTTACCCAAGAGAAATGAAACATCCGTCATGTATTTAAATATTTGTCAACCTGGTTTAATCTTAATTGTAAATATTTCAGTTCATTAAGCTCATTTTTAATAAGAATACATTTTAAATTAAATGAGTTGTGTTTGGTCCAAAGTTTTAGAATTTTCATTTATTGACCCTCGTCCCATTTTATGTGGTTGGTTTTCGTATTTCTAGTTACCTAGGGGTTCATATTTCATACATTAAGACATTAAACACAATACCATAAAAAATGTGTGAGCTTCATCCACATTAGCTTACGCGGAAGTGAAACTTTAGTTTTAAAACCCACAACTAGCTAATGACAAAATAAAATTTATTAAAATTAGTAAATTTAAATTATTACTTTAAAACACACTATGGAGTTCAGGGGCTTTGCCCTCGGCCAGCAAGATGCCCCTCAGGACTTGTTTCGTATTTTTCCTCTATTGGGTCATTTCCCCTTTATTGTAACAAAACATTCAGCCAGATACGTCGCTAAAGAAGTTTCACTTCAAAAAAATTAAGTGAATTCATTACTAGAGCAGCCCGCAGGCAGTTTCGACTGAAGCTTACTAACGAAGAGCTGATTAAATTTAATAATTAAGGGTTCTTTTTACCACCCCGAGTCACCAAAATGGCAATCCGTAGCAAATGGATAATCTGTGAGGTGATTAAAAATTATCCATTCCACTTCAGATTTAATAGATGACACCTTCTTGTTATTTTCTTAGAAAATTTAAAATCTATTCCTATCGGCAAGTTGAAATCTTTATGTGTATAATAATACAAAAATTAGGTAAAATTACGTGGTGGGTTTCACATAAAATAAAATAAAACAAAAGTGAGTTTAGATTTTGATATATTTCGGGTTGTCAGCCCATCTTCAGGAGTTAGAAAATAAAGTTTTTTAACTCCTGAAGATAGACTGACAACCCGAAATATATAAATCTAAACTAACTTTTATTTAAATTTATTTTATGTGAAACTCATAGTAATTTTACCTAATTTTTATTATTAAAAAATGTTCCAAATTAAACAAACACCTACCTACCTATCTCCTTAAAAGATTATTGAAATCTTAGATTAGATTTAAGACTTTCTAGCTGTACAACTTCCTGTTTAATAATGATAAAAATTAGAAATAAATCTATTGGGTATTTTCACTACATCACTAAAGAACACAAATTTATCATAGAATATTTATTGATAAGTACCGTCTTCTTGTCAAGTTCACTGATAAAGAAATTACCAAATCATTCAAGAGAGAGCGCTCTGAGGTTTCACATTTTCTTTCAATTTGGATTCTGAGCGTATTATTTTTTAATTGGGAATAATAGCTCGTAGTTGATTATGAAGCTAGCTCAAATGAATACTAACAAGGCGTTCGTTGTGTATATCAGAGGAAGGAAGTGTAAAAATCTTAAGTTGGAGTGAAGGCATGAATGAGGCGGGGTGGGTGTTGGGGCTGGGGGTTCCGGGGGGTGGCGCTCGTTCCATTCATGGGGTTCGATCGCACGGGGGTGGTTTTGGAGCCGGGCGTCTCGCCCGGGCCGCAGGGTCAGTCGCAGCTCGGCAGCAGAAGCGACCCGTCGCTCTCCAGATGGGTTGCCAGCCTCCGAGCTATCGACCCGGCATGGCTGCCGTCGTCCGAGTACTTCTGGGCTACTTGCTGCTCGTTGTCTTCCAAGAGGTACCTGTCCTCGCCGGAAGTGTAACGCCTGTGACCATCACGCGTACTTCCCACGAGGCGACAACCACCTCGAGCACCTCTTCAGCCGCCTCGGAGTCCACGGCGACCACCTTGCCCACATTACACTCGACCATCTCCACGACAACGACAACGTCCACCACGCCGATGACAACCTCCGCCCTTCCACCCACTACGCGAAAGACGAAAAGGGTGCAGCATCCGCCCAATATTGTCATGATTGTTGCTGATGATCTCGTAAGTGAAAATAAAAAATTTCTTTTATTATTATTATTATTATTTTACAAATTATATTTATTTAGGGAACGAAGAAAATATTATTTTTATTGTAGACAAAAGGATCAGCCGGGGTTCGAACCCGGGATCTTCGCATGTGTACTGCGATGCTTTGTCATAAGAGCTTTAGCTCCTATATCCTCTTAGCAATGGGAGGCGCTGGGATATTATTATTATTATTATTATTATTTTCTCTTTGAAAAGGTTATGTTTTACAGAGAGTAGCAGAGTTGTTGATTCATATAGAGAATTCAAAGAGGTTGTTCTCTGCTATATATGTTCCAATAAAAACCCGTTTTTAGTAAGAACGGATTCTTACTATCTAAAACGCGTTTCACTGAATATCTTTGTAGCAACTAGAGTTTACTGATGTTGGTTGAGTTTGGTCCAAAGGTCTAGAACCTTCATTTTTGACCTTCCGTCTCATTTTGGGTGTTTATTTTCAAAAATTTTTAAACGAAAATGTCAAAAATTACATCCTCTACAACTTTGCTTCTAATTTTCGTTTAAAAATCTTTGAAAATAAACAACCGAAATAAGGCGGAAGGTCAAAAATGAAGATTCTAGACCTTTGAACCAAACTCAACCAACATAAGTAGTTGCCACAAAGTATTCAGTGAAACGAGTTTTACGTAATAAGAACCCGTTTTTACTAAAAAACGAGTTTTTACTGCAACATATATAATATAGTACCAATTATAAATATGTCAATATACAATTTATTTGTTTGAGACTATAGTTTTGAAGGTTTGTCCTTCATCATCAGTCTTTTTTAATTATTTTATCTTTCAAATAACAAACTTCTTTTAATTGACCTGCTCTATTACGTTTAATCGAGACCCTAAGGCTAACGATGAAGGTCAAACCTTCGTAACTATAGACTCAAACAAATAAAGTATTTATAATATTTATTTTCATCAAGCAGAGGACATCCTATTTGATTTCGTTTTATTATTGTTATTTTTTCTTATTTAGATAGTGTCCTTGCTTGCCATTATATAACTTTATTATTATTTTAAGTACCTATGATTAATATTGAATGAAACTAGAAAATTGTTTTTGCGAGGATAGCAGAGTCGATTTTATAAAATCAAATCAAATATCAAAAGGAATCTTTCAAAAAGAGCTAATTGAGGGTGGAGGACATCTTTTTGGTCCAAATAAACAAACATCTTTATATTATATATCTAAATGAATATTCATGTTTACTGTATAAGTGTATAGTGGGATGATGTGCACATTGACCCGGAAATGTATACATTTGCTTATAAATGAGGTAAAAGTAGATTGTAAAAATGAAAATATAAACTGTATCCACATTATATGGGAAATGTAGACACTTAGTCCACTGCTTTGGAGAAAGTGAAATTAACAGAGGGAAAATAAAAAAGTATATGCTTAGAACTTATAAAAATAATAAAAAGAATAAAAGTATGTATAAATACGTATATAATTTTTCACTGCCAATCATATATAACAAATTTAAATATAATGAAATAATTTTATTTATTTTATAATTCTTTTAACACAATGGGGTGGTGTATTCGGAAACCTCATGGTTACGTCTAAAATCTAGATTCTATATTACCCATTCGGTGCGCCCGGTACCTATTGATTCAGGTAAAAAAAAATTATTTACAAATTTGCTTTAAAATATCTGAAACGAGAAAAAAATCATTTTCAACTTTAATTTTTTCTGTCTGTCTGTCTGGATTCCGATATCCACCCGGATAACTCAAGAGTGGAAAGTATTAAAAAGTTTTTTCTGAAGCCAAAATATTTGTGTTTCTAATGCGGAGAGATGATTAGGTTTTTGCCTAGCTTTAAAATTTCCAGTAACTGTAGGTACCTCAATTTTTATTAAAAAAATAACAATATGTCTTCAAGAACTGGAGAAATATTGAAAGAATTTCCATCAAGCTACATAGTTTAAATCACAGACATAAATGGGTACCGGCCTGATATAATAAGTGCTCTCTATTGTTCTCCACGACATGCTATCTCAAAGGAACAATTCTTTTTTTTAAACTCTTGGTTCAAAATTCTTACTTGGCTGTGATTTCAATTCTAAACATCCGGCTCATTAGCAATAACCCCAAAAGGAAGATACTTCCTCAAAACTATATCCCCAAAAGGATGTAATATTCTATAAACTGGTAAACCAAACTATAAGCCCTCGGATCCTAATAGACTGTCTCACATTCTTTGTATCTAAAGAATTGACCAACACATACAGCAATATAGAATACTGTTTGGATCCTAGCTCTGACCACATTCCAGTGATTGATTGCTACCATTAGCTCTATGATAATAAAAAAGCAAATCCAGTATAAGTAAAATCCAAAGAGTACAATCCAAAATACTTAGATGTATAGCAAACGCTCCATGGTATATTTCAAATGCAAGTTTGCACACTGATCTTCTCGTCCCTTCAGTTAGAGAAGTGATTTTTCATTCATTCACCAAACATACAAAATAATTTGAATATCATCCAAAAACATCATCCATTACTCTCCTGGAAAAACAGTGAAGTCTCCAGAAGACTTAAGAATAACCATGCTCTCGACAATGAGGAACTGGAAAATAAAATTCAAATAGAGAAGTCACCAATGAAGGACTGTGTATTCATGAGCGTATGTATGTATAAACGAATTTATCAAATTTACTTAAAGCTTAAATATAGAGCTGATTTTAAATAAAATATAAATAAATAAATAAATAATAATAATCATTTACGAAAGAACCCCCCCCCCCATCAACTAAATTTTGTGATCGTTATCATTTAGACATATCTATCCTTTTTAAATATGGGGACTCTTCTAGGGAAAATAACTTTCTAGTATTTTTGTTTGAAAATTTTATATTTTAAATTATTTTTGAACTTCTCCGTAATTATTTAACGCATTGCCTAATCACGTCCAATCAGTGACCTCCTTTGGATCTTTTTGGCCAATCAGCCAGATTAGATCGTCGTTTAAGCGGATTATATGTCCATCATCATTGAGTATACAGTCCTAAGACTGGTTTGATGCAACAATCCGTCTCCACTTGACTCTGTCCCCCGCCAGCTGTTTGACCTCTCTAAATGTCTGGCATCCCATATCCCCAATTATTTGGTTGAAATATTCTAATCTGGGTCTTCCCCTTCCCCCTTTCTTTCCCACCTCCCCTCCAAGATATCCCTAAGCAGTCCCCCATGTCTCAGTGTGTGCCCCATCATCTGACCTCTTCTCTTCTTCAGACTCTTCCACAAGGTTCTTCTTTCTCCGATTCTTCCAAGAACTTCTTCATTTGTAATTTTATCCATCCATTTGATATTCATCATTCTTCTGTAGCACCACATTTCGAAAGCCTTTAATCTCTTTCTCTCCGCTTTTCTAATTGTCCAGGTTTCACATCCGTACATGGCTATGCTCCATACATATGTCTTCAATAGCAACTTCCTGTTTTCTAAGCTGATTGAGGAGGAGCATAGTAGTTTTTGTTTTGAATTAAACCTCATTTTTGCTTGGGCAATTCTTTCTAATTTCGTTTTCGCTCCTCCCATCCCATGTTATTTTACTTCCTAGGTAGCGGAATTCCTTAACTCCTTCTAGGTTTTCTTGGTTAATTTTGATGCATTCCTGTCTCTGTTTGTTCTTTTTTGTACATACTAGGACCTTGGTTTTATTCTTGTTTATTTTCATTTTGATTTCTTCTATTAGGATTTGGTTAATTCCATTCAAGGCGTCCTCTAATTCTTTTTTATTGCTTCCTAGAAGGGCAATGTCATCGCCAAATCTTAACATAGCGATCTTTCGACCTTGGATTTCGATACCTGTATCAATTTTGTCTTTGAATTCTTTAATCGCTTCTTCTATGTATAAGTTGAAAATCATGGGTGACAGCACACATCCTTGTCTTACACCTTTTTTTATTTTGGCTTCTCTTTGCTCATCTCCAATATTTATAATTGCCGTCTGGTTTTGATATAGATTGTAGATTAGTCTTCTCTCCTGAATTTTATTCCGGCCTGTTTTAATATTTTAAACATAATTTCCCAATTGACGTTATCGAATGCTTTTTCTAGGTCTATGAATCCGATGTAGACGGATTCTTCCCTGATAAAAGCCCTTTCTATTATTAGGATTATATGTAGTGATAGATAACAGATAGATTTATGTTTTCGTTTAAGTGTAAGAGCCTAATAAAAATATGTGTACCTAATGGAATTGACCTTTATCCGTTTCTCTCGAGAAAAATGTTCTTTCTAATTATAATTTTCTATTTTTTTTTTTTTTATTTAAGTTAAGACAAGAAATCGTTTTTTAATTTATTAATTATTTATTTATCAATCATAGTTTGCAAAATTTAAGACAAGTTTCTGGCACAAAAGAATAAAAATCGAATTACTTCTCCCATTCAAAAATGGAAAAGTTATTAATCTATTTATATTAGAGGCCAGAATAACAAGGCCAGAGTGATAAAACGAAACGATGTTTATACAGTGAACTTCATGTTTAATATTTCATTAAAAAAACTTTGCCATTTGCGTTGATGAAAATTGCATAGGAAAAATGATGAACAAAAAAAAATGTTAAATTTTTCAAGTTTTTTTAATCAAATTACATTTTACATTTTTTATTATTCCACTCAATTGATGAAAATTAAATTGTATTCATTTGTCTTTTTTAGAATAATTTAATTCGTTTTATAATTAACATTAAATATGGATCATAATCAAATTTTTAATATATCTAATTGAATTATTTATTAAAGCCAGCAAAAAAGTTTAATATTAAAATTAAAGGGTAAAAAAACCGAGTTTTTAAAAAATAGATGTGAAAGGAAGAAAGAGCTCACTCACTAATCAAAGACGATTAATTATTGATTTTAGACATTAATTATTCCCAGTTTGTTTCATTTTTAACACAACTTTTAGGGTTTGTGTTGCATTTCTCAAGCTAATAATTATAATAACTACACTTACCAAAAATACCCAGTCTCCATCAAAACAACAACTTGTCTCCTTGAATATGAATCTTTTATAAAAATTGATCGATTAATTTTTGGTATTTGTCAGATTTTATCTACATCCCTCTATCAGTCATCATATAGGGTGGGGCAGAGCATCTTGCTTATTTAGAAATTCAATTAAGACAAAAGTAACGCAGTATATATTTAATTCTTTTAACAGCATCAAGTACAACGTTTAAATTTTATGTTTACACAGTTTTAAAGATGATAATTTTATCAGGAAGATGGCGTCCATTATTCTCAATACACTGTGTAAATGGAACTCGGAAGTTTCATTCAACTCTTTCCAGCATATTGACGAGTATGTTGGCGACAGCTTGACGAATGTTGTTCTTTAGGTGATGCAGGGTCCTATCGTTGTAGATAAGTGATTTTAGATAACCCCATAAAAAATAGTCGCAGGGGGCTAAATCAGGCGGCCATGCTGGCCAGTGAAGAACACCCTCAAGAAGATGATGCAGTGTATAGAGAATAATGGACGTCATTTGTCTGATAAAATTAACATCATTTAATCTGTGTAAATATAAAATTAAAACGTTGTACGTGATGCTGTTCAAAGAATTAAAAATATATCTGCTTTAATTTATCTTAATTGAATTTCTAAATATAGCAAGTTGCTCTGCCCCACCCTAAACTTTATTATTTCCTTGATCATTACTCCTCGAGCCTGGAATCTTTGAATTTGGACTGTCTTTCTTAAAAATTGAAATTCAAAATTATTTTCTCTATTTTAAGCTTGTTTTTACAAAATACAAATTAAGTTTTTGGTCTTTCAATCCTTACAATTTCGAAATTCATTACCTTAAGACCCTAAGACGAGAGAGAGCAGTATACCCTCCCCCCCACCCAAGAACGAATTTCAATTTCCGGTAATGATAGTTAGAACATAGACAAGTAAGTAAGTTGTATGAGTATAAATAAAACATTCAAACCAATATTCCTTTAGTTCCATTTCGATATTGAGTGAAAAACTTTTAATCCCTATCTCTTGAAAGGCATTCATCTTAGTTCAAAGAATCTTTTGTTTGAAGAAAATCTAATTTTCTACAAAATTTATAGTTATATTTTTGCGATATATTCAATGGTTTGATCGATAATAAAAATAAATAAATAAAATAAAGCAACCGTGTGAAATCGCAAACAAGATTTTCTAAACACAAATTGCACCGAAGTTCATTCCGATGGCATGTGCCTTCGAATTTCAATCGCGTGTCTTTCTGGCATAGTGAAGTAGAAAACTCTTTGATAAATCCAACAGTATTAATTTCTAAATAGTGTTCGATCGCTTCCATGGCTTCATCTTTCTTATTCACTTCTAATTCTAAATGATAATTCCTATCAAAAGACAATTATTTTTCATTGATAAACTAAATTATATATTTGTATCTAGAAAAAATTACATTAGTACATATTATAAATAATTAAAATAAAAAACATTAAAAGTGAATTAATTTTTTTCTTTAAAGAAATAGATTCAAAAAAATGCAGTAGTTGATTTATAAAGAGAAATCAAAGAGGTTGTCAACTGCTTGATGCAAATAAGCATACAGGGTATCCCATAACTCAACGATAAACCGTGAACAGGGGATGATAGTCCGGTTTATAACGGGCACGAATCTAAAAAAAAATCGCTTAATAAAAGTCTCATAGTTTTCGAGTTATAGGGATTTTTTTGGAAATAGTGAAAATCGCTACCCTGTACTAAATAATGAGATGATGTGATTACAAATTTCCATATTTAATTATTTTAATTTTTGTTACGCAATCCTGAATAACCCTCCTATTGAACAAAATCCAAAATTAAATTAAGGGTAATATACTTTTGAAGTAAAAAAATATTTTTGCCGGATTCATGAATTAAAATATTTTAATCACCTAAATTCTAATCTTCATAATGTAAAAAAATGTACTATTGCATTCAGTCAAGATTTCAATAAGATATAACACTTACTATTATGTTGTGTTTCGACGACTAATTTTCACGTAAGTGTTACATGATCGAGTTGAATTCAACTATCCGAAATAGCTAATCCAGAAGTACAAAAATACTTATATTTTTGCGACAAATCCTCTTTTAAGTTCATCTGTGTTAATAAGCTAGTCTTGAACTTTGATTCTAATACTTATTTATAGTACTTATACCAATCTACAAATATTTAGGTGATTAGAAAATTATCATTTCATTATAAAGAGTGAGTGTTTTGTATGCTTTGGCCGTCCATAAATTTCGTCACACAAATTTCAAGATTTTTAGATCCCTCCTCCCCTTATGCCACATTCTGTCACATTTTTATTGAGCCTCCTTGTATTGTGACGTCACTTTTATAGCCTATAATTTATAATTTTTACTTTACCATACAGGGTATAGTCAAGTATTGTAATCGTGCATGAAAAAAGTGTTTTTTTCTTCTTTTTTTTGAAATATCTAAAAAACGGCTGAAACTGCTTGATAAAAAAAATTGGGCGAAACCATGACATTTCGTTCTAGAAAAAAAATCTAAAAAGTGAACATCGAAAAATTCATATTTTTCGAGAAAATAACTGTTTTGTCAAAATCTCTGTTAGTTAGTTAGCTGTGCGTTATCAAATTTTGTGGACGAGCTCAAAAACTGGTGTGAATATCAAAACCAAATTTCACAGGAAGTTTTAAAAAATGCAAAAACAAACCGCCTAAAATTGGGGGGGGGGGGTCAAAAAATGAAAACCTAAGCTCTTGGACCAAATTCAACCAAATTTTGTATACATAATCATCAGTGGGCTACCAGAAGACTAAAGATGCAAAAACTAACCACCCAAAATTGGGGGAGGGGGGTTATAGGGACAAAAAATTAAAATCTAGGCCCTTGTACCAAACTAAACCAGAAGTGTGTGGTAAAGTCAAGTGGATGGCCACATCAGAACGTGTCAATTTATTTTTTATAAATTAAACTCAACTAAAGGGATTTGATGTATTTTAAGATTAATTTTCAAAAAATTTTAATTAGACTTTTGTGACATCACAATTTTTAAGATCCGCGGGCCCCCCTTTCAAATTTGATCACAAATCTGAGATGCCCCCTCCCCCTTACTGTGTGACGTAATTTATGGACGGCCCCTTTTAAGTGTATTGTGATTGTCCAACTTTTGGATTGATGTTATTATTGTCCGCGGCCCCAAGAACGAGAGGATTTCGTCATTTATCTACTTTTCTGTTTCCTTCCTCTCTGCCCATGAAATATATGTGTACATTGTACACCTTAATGTTTCTACGCCGGAGTTCGATCATAGGCGAATTCGCTGTAGTTACTTCAAAAATATTAACAGCGATGCTTTCTTAAAGGATCCTACTGCTTTAGAGTTTAGCCCTATTTTTAATGAGCTTAATATCGATTTAAAGGTTGAAATGATGAATACTGTTTTTTGGAGAATATTGAGAGGCATGCTAATTCAAGTCTATTGAGGTCGGGCGACCTCCCACTCCTTGGCTCAGCCACTGAAATTGAAAGATGATGAAAGAACGCGATAAATAGAGAAGCTGGGCCATTCGGACAAGAAACCCACACATCACACACATGTGAATTTTGAATTCGATTTCTTTTTTTATTGTATTCTATATAATTGGTGTTGTTATCCTCCATGATGAATATTTTTCTTTGTGGCTGGTTTTTGGGCACTTGGACTTGAAATAAAATTAGATGTTGCTACGTTTCGCAGTATATTTTTCTGCTTCCTCAGACAATCTACAACAATAATAACAACTGCAATCATATGGAATCACCAATCAAAACATAAAAAAAATTCTTTTTAAAAAAAACTTTTTGAAAAATTTACATTTGAGCTTAACCTCCTCGTAAAAATTAATATATGGTATAGATCAGAGGTGGCCACGTTGTGCAACTCCTGAGGAGCCGCATGCGGCTCTTCAGTCAATCTCGTGCGGCTCTTGAACCCTCTTGAATAATACTGATTTTAAAAAGTACAGGGTGGGGCATAAAGATCTCCCACATTTTGAAGAGGTATAAAAAAAAATGAAAAAATTTAACTAGAAAGAAACTGAATATATTTTTGAAAAGAACATAAAATAATTTTTTTTAATGTATTTTAAACATTATCAGACAAAGGGGGGGGGGGAGTCGAAAATGTTTTATTTTATACAATAAAAAAAGGTGTCTTTTTTTTATAAAAAGGTGTCTTTTTTTTAAAAAAAGGTGTCTTTTTTTTAATAAAAAAGTTTTATAAATTTGCGGATCCCAAAGTTAAGGTTAGTGGCCACCCCTGGTATAGATCATTACACCATATGTCGATCAAAATTTAATGACATCCTTTTCTTTTTTACACTATTTTTAAGAAAAACACAATCGTATTAAAAGGGCTAACCGATACAGATAGATAATAATATTAATAAAAATAAAGAATCTTGTCAATGATAATATATTAAAAATTATTCTCTGAATTGCCTGTCAACAGCTGAAATGGAAATTTCTCTATTATTTTATTTATTTATTTATTTTATTTTATTCAAATTATTTAAAGTTACTTCTAAAACAATTAATGATGCCACTATACAATGAGGCTAAGTCGTTGTTCTCTAAAGTTGACAGTATCCAAAGCTTTTATAAAAATCATCTCACTTATATTCCTTTCAAGATAATTACTTTCAAAATCCAACCCCTCAACCCCGTCAAACTGTTGGCCAACTGCAATCAAAGATTAAAAAAATGAATCAACAGCGTAGACAAGGAACTTAAGAATAAAAATAATATTTCAAAATGATATTTTTCCTCTTTTTATATGTTTTCAAACACCAATCAAGCGAATAATAAAATTAAAAAACTTTGAGGGACTTAAATACTACCAAATAAAAAGAGTATTGTTGATCACAGAGGTAAAATCATTTGGCAGAATCATTTGCAAGAAAATTTCATTAAAGCTTTTACTAACACCATTAAATGTAAGAGCTCGAGGACTATAAAAAGAATCACGAGCTATTTGCTTCCGTATCCGTGCACAGTTGGCTGGTCATAACGCCGAATTCATTCGTTATCGAATTATACCTGACTTCGGCCAGGCTAATTCCCAACGGCGTCAATAATATATATTGAGCAACCACGATAAAATAATTCAGTTATTTTTACAAATCTAGAAAATTAATTTTAAATTAAAAAACAAATGTCCGAGTGTGTGTGAATAATATTTATTTTCAACGAAGATCTATCTGAAAAACATTAAACAAAATATAAATATTACCATCGCGTCATTAAGTTTTGCGATTTATAAATTCATGAGCGAGTCCTCAATTAATGGGGTTCATAACTGTTTATCATTTTTATAAGAAAATTTTCAAATTTTTACCATCGAATCATTGATGTATTAAATATTTATTCCCGAAATTTGAAGTTGATCGTCTGTCCCATTATCGAGAAATAAATTATTGAAAATTGTCCTTTTAACATGGAAGTAAATGGACCGAGCTTTTAAAAGGGCTATAACTTCTATACAAATTATACAATTTTCAACAAATTTATACAGATCAATAATTCAACTTTTATGAAACAAATGATACATTTTTCAATAGATTTGACATTCTAGTACCTACTTTTTTAGTTTTTTCTAAATATCTTGAAAATGGTTTAACCAATTTTGATCAAATTAAACAATCTCTTTAAGTGCCTTGAGGACCACCAAAAGGTTATATAAAGTTTATAATAAAATTATATTTTAAAGTAGTATGGCTCTACAGTAAGATAGTACATTTTTTAAATTCTTTAAAATTAATTCATTTGGTCTGTTCAATAGCTTATTTAACCTTGTTTAAGTAAGAATGGATAGGCTTATGTTGGGGGAAATTTTATAAATATCCATAGCAGCTGCGTTGTTATCGTATCTGTTACCTTAGCTGAAGATCTGGAAGAATCAACTTAAAATCAAAAATAGCCATCAATTCTTATCTACCTAGTACTTAGGGAATAACCATTCTACCATACATTCCAGTTTCGAGACTTTGACCATTAGTAGTAACCAGTGTTAGAAAACATGGAGAAATCGACTTCAAATCCTTTGAAACTATCTATCTTCTAGAATTGAAAATTTAATACTGCTTCAGAAGTTCTAGTGTGAAGAACGATAAACTACCAACTAAATTTAATTTCACAGTTACTAATAGAAAATATTTTCACTTCCTCCTTGAAAAAGCTCAGCCAACAAGCGTGTGTTCACACCTTCAGAAATAATGTTAGACTCAAAAACTTAAAAATTACATTATTTGGTACTTTATACTCATTCAGAAAGAAGTTGACCACCATTAATCCTTTATTTAATCTATAAAGACTATTGGATTAAGCTTAACTTTGGTTCCTTATAAAATATCTAAATGGAAATGATTTAACCATTTATACATTTGTTTTAAACATAATTAAGGTTACTAAAATATTTTCTTTGTCTCGTTTTGTAATGAAAATCATTAAATGCGTATTAAGATCTAGTTTTAATGATATATTTCTCTTAGAGATCAAATTAGATTGGTTAGTTTAACCTAATTCCATGAAGACTTCGGCTGAAATTGACTGGATTAAGCTCGACTTTATTCCTGGAGAGCCTGATTGAATTTCGATTCGAGATGAATAATTACTGAGACTAAGGTTAATTCTAGGAGAGGATTTATCCGTTACAACCAAAATTAGAAAATAATAGGATTGTGGGCTCAAGAGCCCCCTTTAGGGAGCTGGCTGCCTCTTCATTTAAATCACCCCATGCTTCTAATGTGTAGAGAGGGAAGAAGGAAATGAAAAGGTAAAATATATCTTATAATTATTAAAATAAAATATTCGCTTTAATCTATATAATTTATCTTCGTTAATGAAATTATAATTTCAAATTAAAGTCTTAAATGATTTAGAAAAAAAAAAACGAAATAAGCTGACGTGTTCTGATGTGGCAATTCACTTGACTTTACCATACAACCTGGCCCCTCACATTAATATTTAATAAAATTATTTATAATCATGTAGGGGAGGGGCGTTAGTATTAGCATTTTTAGACTCCTAAGGGCACACTGATTATGTATACAAAATTTGGTTGAGTTTGGTAAATGGCCAAGATTTTCATTTTTTGAACCTCCACCCCCCCTTTTGGGCGGTTAGTTTTTGCATTTTTAGACTTCTGGGACCCACTGATTATGTATACAAAATTTAGTTGAGTTTGGTAAATGACCAAGATTTTCATTTTTTGCCCCCCTTTACCCCCTTAATTTTGGGTCGATATGCACCAAAATCTAATCAGCTCTTAATCTCAATGGTCCAAAACTACGTGTGAAATTTGGTTTCGATATTCAAACTATTTTTTGAGCTAGCTCGTCCACAAAAATTTGGTAACGCACAGACTAACTAACTAACAACCAGACAACCAGATTAACAGACATTTTGACAAAACAATTCTTATTAACTCGAAAAATATAATTTTTCGGTGTTCACTTATTAGAGCTTTTTTGTAGAGCGAAATTCCATGGTTTCGCTCAATTTTTTTAATCGAAATATGTAGTTTCAGCCGTTTTTGAGATATTTCGAAAAAAAGAAGGAAAAACCACTTTTTTCATCCACGATTACAATACTTGACCATACCTGTATGGTAAAGTAAAAAATGTAATTTAAATTTCACCCATTTATAGATTATTTTTTAGCATTCATAATTATTTGAACAAATACATACTACTATAATTATTCATTTAATGTTATTAAAAAAAAAAAAAAATTGGCCCCCTTATTCTGCCTATACCTAAAATGTTATATAAGTATAACCTTTGTAATTATATCTGATTTATCAATCAATTCAGTGAGATGCAAGCAGATTAAATTTTTAAAACGTGTGTGTGGGATGACTTCAGCAGAACATTTATAGACTACTTTTTATCATGGAAAGCTCGAACGTTAGACTCTAAGCAAGGTTCTTATCATGGGCGTGCCCAGTTATGTTCAGGAGGGGGGGGGGGGCACAACTACCATATGATTGGCCCCTATCTATCTATAAAATATTTTATTTTATCTTTTATATTATATTATAGCTTTTATTAGAATATTTACATTTTGAAGGGTAGTTTATTTGACGTCTATTAGTACTTTGAAATAATTGTTAAAAATGTAAAATTAATAAATATTATAAAACAATCGATTATTAATAATTATATTCAATTTTGAATGGAATTGATTGATTAGTTCTTAAGAAAATGGTAAAATGCTAGAAATCCGCAACAAATGACTCGCTGACTTGCGACACAGCCGCTTGATAAAATAGACAAAAATAATTATAAATGATAAAAAAAACGATCTTATTTTATTGATCTATCTGAAGGTTCACAGTATGTCTTTTATATAAGAAAATAGCATTTTGATTAATAATTTTGTAGTTTAAAAGAAGTTGTATGAAAAGATTCAATTTCTTCTCTCAGGGATCGATTCAACTAGAAATGCAAAAAAGTTTTATTTTTTTCTAATTAGATATTTATTCAAATCTATTGAAATTCTATATCTGTGTGTTCTTTTTATTTATTTTTTATACTAAATAATTATTATTAAGAAATTTACATTTTAAAGGGTAGTTTATTTAAAGTTCAATTTGAAAAATCGCTACGTTGAATTTTTTTTTAAATATCAAATTATTAGATATTATAAAACAATTAATTATTAATAATTTAACTCAATTTTGAACAAAATCGATTCAGTGCTTTTTGAGAAAATCGTCAAAAACCCCAAAAACCGTCTACCAAAGGCCGTTTTAGAAACATTTTAAAATTCACCTCCATGTCACTAGTCAATATTTCGTTTCATATGACTTTTTAAACTTTTTTCAAAGGCGTCTTCATGCAAAAAAACATCATGACATTTGACGGTTCAGATGGTTTTTGACCATTTTCTCAAAAAGTACTTAATCGATTTCGTTCAAAATTGAATTAAATGATTAATAATTAATTGTTTTATAATATATATCAATTTCATATTTAAAAAAAAAAAAAATTCAACGGATATTTAGCGGTTTTTTAAATTGGACTTCAAATAAACTACCCTTTAAAATGTAAATTTCTTAATAATAATTATTTGATATAAAAGATAAATGAAAATAACACACAGATATGAAATTTCAATAGATTTGAATAAATATCTAATTAGAAAAAAATAAAACTTTTTGCCATTTCTAGTTGATTCGCTCCCGGAGAGAAGAAATTGAATCTTTTCATACAATTTCTTTTAAACTTCAAAATTCTTAATAAAAAAGCTATTTTCTTATATAATAGACATACTGTGAACCTTCAGATAGATTAAATCGATAAAATGAGATCGTTTTCTATCTCATTTATAATTCTGTTGATCTGTTAAATCAAGAGGCTGGGTCGCAAGTCGTAAATCGCAATCACATTTTCTTTACTTTACAAATATTTAGTCGTCCAACATAAAAATCTTTAATTTGATATTAAAGAAATATATTGATAAGTGAGCTTTTAAATAGAGTTCGACAGATCTTTCGTCGCCTGAGCAAGAATGCAATGTTGCACCCTTGAAAAATTTCCCCTGAATATATCCAAATGAAACAATCAAAATTTTTACATATATCATATAAATTAATGCTTTTAAATTCAGTGTAAATAAGCTTGTCTTAACGCTTTTAATTATTTAATAAAAAGTTAGTTGCTCTCTAATCGGATTACCGAAATTGAAACCTTGTGGTGGCTAATTAGCGTAGGAAAATATTTGAAATAATTAAAAAAAATATAATAGGATGGTGGTTGGAGTATAATAATTTACTGGGAAATACCCAAAATGTATTTAGATAAGGTAAAACTACCCTAGACAACCATATAATTTTAACTAATGATATTCAATTTGGCTTTTTAAATCGTGCAATTACTGGTATAATAATTCCTTTTCCGATTATTTTAGGGCTGGAATGATGTTGGATTTCATGGATCGAATCAAATTCCGACACCAAATCTCGACGCCCTTGCCTATACGGGGATTCCTTTGGCTAATTATCACGTAATGCCTGTTTGCACCCCAAGTCGTAGCGCCTTAATGACCGGTCGTCATCCAGTCAATATAGGTAAGTGTGATGTTATTCAATCTATTACAATTATAACTAAAGATAAAACTTGGGAACAAGGGTAAATATATTCTCTTTTTTTATTAGGAAAACCCGAGGGTGGACCACGATTGGAATTAGGTGTACACTTCTTTGGAATTATGTGGAATTATTTTGGAATTCATTGCCCCTTCATCTATTGTTTTCTACTTGGAAATGAAAGTGGAGGTGGAAGTAGGTGTACATGATATTAGGTCGCGGTTCACCCCTCGGGAAAAACTAGAATATTTCTTTAACATACGTATATATTACGGATGTGGAACCTGGTCGAAACAAAGAAAACAAGACAGTAGAGAAATATATTGTTATGGGAAATCTTGAATTCTAGATGAGTCGATAGAATTACATATACCGGGTGAGTTTTTTATCTTGAGACAGTCTTATAACTCAAAAACAGTTAATTATATGAAAAAGAGTTTCAAATAAAAGTTTATTTATATCGAAGGGGAAATTGTTTGTCAACGTAGAACAAGCTTTCAAGGGTGTTTCAAGTTCTGTTTTTTAAATGGAACCCTATATTTTTCTTTTAAGTCATTTTATTTTACAAAAAAAAACTGAACAACTTTCATAAGAACTATTTTTTATACAACTTCAGATAAACAAAATACATAAATCAATTAGATATCAAAAAAATCTTAATAATTATTTTTAACAATTATTTAACTTAATTATCAAATAATAATAATCAAATATTTAATTAATAAATAAATAATTATTAAATTGAAAAGTTACAAAAATGAAAATAAGGATGTATAATGATATTATATCTTGGTTATACTCAGATTAAAGAGATTATTTTCTACATAATAGACATACTTAAAATTCTTGAGTTAAAAAAAATATTTCTCGTGTATTACTATAATAAAAATGTAGTATTTTATTTGAAAACAGAATTGAAATGGTCTTAATTTATGGTGAATGTGGAAGAAATGTTATGGGGCTGCCATTGAAATGGATTCTGAGCGTTTTACTGATAGGAATACACCCTCATAAGCTTCATTTTATCATGTTGTAAATCTATTTAAAAAAAATAAAAAAAATGGAACTAGAATTCTCCAGAAGACTTGCGATACACTCTGGAATGTCACAGAACATTGTCGGAAAATTATTAAATTATTAATTATTATTAAATTATTTATTTAATAATTAAATATTTGATCATTATTATTTAATAATTAAGTAGAATAATTGTTAAGAATAATTATTATTTGGATTTTATTTCAGATCTATTTGATTAAATATTTTTTTATTTGATATCGTATAAAAAAATAGTTCTAATGAAAGTTGTTCAGTTTTTTTTGTAAATTTAGGCAATGTAAAGAAAAATATAGATTTCTATTTAAAAAACAGAAGTTGACTTTGAAATAACCTTAAAAGCTTGTTCTAGGTCGAAAAACAATAGCGTAATTTAGTTTCCCCCTTGATATAAAAAAACTTTTATTTGAAACTTTTTTCCATATAATGCACTGTTTTTGAATTATAGGACTGTCTCAAGATAAAAAAACTCACCCGGTATAAATAATTTTTAAATTGGTTTAAAGAAAAGAGAATTTTTAGAAGAATCTGGGGAAATTAATAGATTAGGTCTGGGATGGCTAATCTCTGAAACACCGCGGGCCATAAAAATAAAAAATAAAAATTAATAAAGTACCTATCTTGAATAAATTTGGTTCTTTTTTTAACCCAATAACTGATTGTGTTAGATTTCGATATCAACTCGAATTTTATGATGTTAATTAGGTTGTATTACAATTTTCAAAAGATGTTATTATAAAGCTTCACTTAATATCAAAATTTTAGATTTGATAATTTGATAATTTTCATGAATTTGTTGAAAAATATTGATTTTTAATGGGGGTTTTTTCGGTGAAGTGAAATTAAAATAGGTTACGAAAAATTAAAAAAAAATATATTGATTTTTTAAATTACAAAATAATTTATAAAACAATGAAAAAGTTATAAAAATACTTTTGAGGTCGGAGGCTACAAATTATCAAGGCTTTAGATACTACAGGTAAAACAAGCAAGCGTAAAATATTTTAAAAGATTTGAATGAGGCAGGCAGTTCTGATTCAAATAAGGGAAAATTATATCTAACAAGATGTCATTTATTAGACAAAGCTTTTTTCTCACTTATTTTTTTTTCAAAAGCTGACGTTTCGGAGTTTTTCCCTCCTCTTCAGGGTTTTGAAAAGGTAAATGAATGAAGTACCACATGACATTCCCTTCTATCAATTAATCAATTAAAGGGTGTGTAGTTTCACAGTGAATGAAATAAAATTCAAAGAGGTTTATACAAACTCAATATATTTTGGATTATTAGTCCATCATCAGGAGTTTACAGGTTAAAACTAAGTTTTAGGACTAATAATCCAAAATATATTGAGTTTGTATAAACCTCTTTTGAGTTTTATTTCATTCACTGTGAAACTTCACACCCTTTACTTTATTAATTAATATCATGTTTCACCTAAAACCTACAATTTCCTTCTATCTCCTCTCTCAATATTAGTTGATGTGAGAACTGAGAATATTCTATAACTTTACATCATCAGCAGAATTTAGCCCCGTCTGCAACTAATACTGAGAGAGAAGACAGAAGGGAATGACACTTTGTACTTCCTTCATTGATCTTTTCAAAACCCTGAAGAAGGAGGGAAAAATCTCCGAAACGCCCCCTCCCCCTTTGCCCGGTACGTCATTTGTATTATAAGATAATTTATTTGTAATCACCCCCCCCCCCACCACTGTAGGCCACTGGTATTGTCAAGATCACCCCCGCCCCCTCTATTTATGATCAAAAATTATTTTAATATTGAGAAAATAATTTATTTTATTTAGGAAAGAATCTAAGATTTTAGTAGAAATATTTTTACATCGCATTTATTTTTATTTCTTATATATGTTGCATATCAGAGAGATTTGGCTAACTGCCCTGCAAGCAAGTTAGCTCTTGGGTTCGATTCCTGAGGGGACAAAGCCCTCTGATATGAAATGTAAAAATATTTCTACTAAAATCTTAGATTCGTCCCTAATAAAATAAATTATTTTCTTAATATTATTGTGGTTAAATAACCTGGGTTATTTTTGGAAAAATTCCATTTTTTCCAAAAAAAAACTCAAAAAAGATGCTTAAATCTTTACATTCATTATATAAATTATTTTATTACGAGGGGGCGGGGATGATCTTGACAATACCAGTGGCCTACCGAGGATGGAGAGGGGGTGATTATAAATAAATTATTTTATAATACAAATGGCGTACCGGGTGAAGGCGGGGATACCGGAAGTTAAGGGGTGCAACCCCTGGCCAGAAGGCGGGCTTCGCAGCTGGTTAATAATTATTATCTATATAACGTCGTCTTTTGAAAAAAAAATTAAAGAGGAAAAAGCTTTGTCTAATTAATGACATCTTATTAGATATAATTTTCACTTATCTGAATCTGGAATCTTCGAAAACTACTCAATATTTCAAACTTATTAAAATATTTTCTCCAGATAAATTAAAAATTTGGGAAATAGAACCTTAAGAAAAGTAAAATATTGTCTTGGGAATGATTCAAATGGTGGCGAGTAGATAATTCAAACTAGTCTTGTCTTAGGAATAATCAGGGTCATAACTAGGGCGTGTGTCACCCGGGGTCGCAGCCAATTAGCACCTTAAACTGATGAAATACCATTTTTTTCATTTAATTACTGATATGTAAATTGAAAACCTTCTTAGGCATGCAGCACGGAGTAATTAATGGAGGGGAGCCCTGGGGTCTTCCACTCACTGAGAAGCTCCTTCCGGAATATTTACAAGAGCTCGGATATCGCACTCACGCTGTTGGCAAGTGGCACTTGGGTCACTGGAAGAGATCCTACTTGCCCACCAGTCGAGGGTTCCATTCTCATTATGGATACTGGCTGGGCCAGCAGGATTATTATGATCACACATCCAAAGAAAAGGTAATTAATTCAGTCATTATAAGGCATGAATAAAAATAATAATAACATTTTAATTTTACACTCAAATTATTCTCGAGTGTTCATGTTCAAATTATTAAAATACTTCCCTATTCTTCTTATCAATCTTATATTATTAAAAGAGAAATAAAAAACTTCTTAATTTTTGAAAATTCTATTATTGATAAAACATGTTTCGGACCTAGTCTGACCCATCTTCAGTTAACACAAAACACTTTTTACTTTACATAATTTTTTCATATATTACAACTTTCACAAACATCCAGAACAAAAAGCAAATAAACTGCAACGGATCGTTGCTAAACTTTATCCAAATTCATTTGAAATATTAATATGTTTATTCCTTTATTATTAATCAGATATCACTTGCAATTTGCAGTTCATGTTGAATTTAATTCAAAAATAATGATCGACTCTTATTTAACAGTCGAAGAATAACCATTCTACATTAGATCTTTGACATTTCGGTTATTATTGGTAAGCATTGGCGAAGACATGGAGGAATCGGCTTAAAATCAAAAATAACGATCGATTCTCATCTAATACTAGAGGAATAACCTTATTGCATTCCATTTTTGATGTTTTGACTATTAATGGCAACCTCTACTGAAAACGTGGAAGAATCGACTTAAAATCAAAAAGACTAAATTCTTTTATGGCAAACAACTCAATCTTGAGTCTTACTCTAAGGTAAAGTACTTTAAAATATAATTTTACTAAAAACTTTATTTAATCTTTTTTGTGGTCCCCAAGGTACTTAATTAGGATATTAAATTTCATCAAAATTGGTTAAGTCATGTTCAAGATATTTAGAAAAAACTAAAAAAGTACTGAAATAAAGTACTAATGTTTGTTGGCCGATATGTACCAAAAACTAATCAGCGCTTCATTTGTTAAACTAATGATAGGTTTTCAATTTCATTTCAATCGGTGCAACGGTGTGGAAAAAATCGTGGGCCATAAAACGATAACATCCATCCACCCATCCATCCGCACGCACTAAATGAAAAAATTCCACTTTTTTGGCCCCTTGTAATTTTTGGCAAAACCGTCACGTGCTAAAATTCAACCTAAGTGAATACTACAATTTGTGACTTTAAGTGAGACCATGGGTTCCGTAGTCTTTACCTGAGGACCCTTCGAAGTCGCGCTTGTCGCGAGACCGATTACAATACTTTCCCCATGCTTCGCATTGGATAAAGTAAAAACGAAAAGAAAGACAATAAACAATCAACAAACTCAAATGTAACATCTTTGAAATTTTTCTTTTGTATAAATTCATATACATAATTATATATAATATTCATCCGAGTGGAAGTAAAAAGTAATTTGTGTTAACTGAAGATGGATTCGACTAGGCCCGGAAACATGTTTTAACAATAATTAATTTTTCAAAAATTAAGAATGTTTTTCTTTCTCTTTTAATAATACCTACAAGATTGATTAAATTTTAATTTAAATTTTTACAAAATATTTTACTTTCAATACATTTAAGGATCGAAGCTAGGATAGTGAATTTGTTCAAAAATGTCGCTTCTTTTTTCCTTATTCGTGTTTAGAAATGTAATGTATGAAACCTAAGAGATAATATTATTGTAAAAAAAATTTCTGTCTAACTGCCTTTGATATCATTTGGCGTTTTTGCTTAGATTTTTTTCAAAATAACTTTCAAATTGTTTTCTTAAAAAAAAAAAATGGAGCCGTGGCATATGAAAAAGTTTTAAAATAATAAACAGCGTAAATACACCTCTTCAAATCTACATTTCAGAGATCACAATGGTAGGTATTCTTGCCTACAATGACAGGGACTAATGCCGGATCTTGGTAAAATGTTTTGAATCTCTTCTCAACATGTGAAGAACCGGAATTGCTTTCGATGTTTACTTATTTGAGCTTTTTTGTAGACCAAAACGCTATGGATTTGATTAATTTTTTTTTATCAATATAGATTCAGCTGTTTTTTAGATATTTAAAAAAAAAGCAAAAAAATACTTTTTCATGCTTTAGATCTATACCGACCATACTCTCTCTCTATTGTAATAAAAAAAAATTGAAGTAGGCCTAATGATTGGTATAGCATTCCTGATTCAAGCCTAACTCGGGGCCAAAATTATAACACTGATAAGTAGATGACAAAATTGGGTTATACAAACTGTGGAAATATTTACAGTTCTCTCTCTCTCTCTCCCTGTCTATTTACAGTAGTAGCCTGTTAAAATTTTATACATATGTCGAACGAAAAGTACATACTTTATATCAAACAAATATCGTATTTGGTCTCTATAAATATTCTTCTATTAGAATCGGTAAAAATGTATTGGGAATTAATAGTTTATTTTTCTATGAAAATCAAAAATTCAGACCACAGGGGGGACCCTTTGTATTCATTTCAGATTTTTTAGACGTTGTCAAAGTTAAATTTTTTCGCTTTATATCAAAACAAATACCGTATTTGGTATCTCTAAATACTCTTGTATTAGAATCGATAAAAATATTTTGGGGAATAAATTGTTTATTTTTCTATAAATATAAAAAATTTAGACCACAGGTGTACACATACACATTTTCAGAATTTTTCAAAGGAGTGTCAAAAGTTAAATTTTTTTGGTTTATGTATTTCTAATCTTAAAAATGATAATAATAAATAAATTTTTAGCTTCTAACTTTTTTTGCCTAGTTAGGCCAAATATCTTGCTTCAATTAATTATGAAGCTTTGCGGAGTAGCTGTTTAGGCGCACAGTTTGGGAACCTCTGTATTACTCCGATCCGTCTGTCCGACTTCGTCTGCCGAGCGTACCAACTATAATTATTGATTAAATAGTATATAAGAGAGTGTCATCTAGCAAATCCGAGTAGTCTTGATAATTATCTTGGTATTACTTATCAGAAGTATCGTGTTCACTCCTTCAGGTCAACTCGAATTTAATAATACCACTCTCTATAGTGATTTTTTTAGAAATTTAAAATCTTCTTCTATCGCCATTGTAAACATTTATTGTTATTTATTGTTTGTTTTATTTCAGTTTTGGGGCTACTCGATGCGTCGAAATTTATCTACATCGTGGTCTTCGTATGGCCGTTACAGCACGGATTTATTCTCAGATGAGTCTGTTCGGATTGTGAAGGCTCACGATCGGAACAGCATGGGTCCTCTCTTCTTGTACTTAGCTCACCTGGCAGTTCATTCTGCTAATCCATACACACCACTCCAAGCGCCTCCGGAAACAGTTTCAAAATTTTCATCCATTCAAGATGAAAATCGACGTATTTAAACTTTTTTATTTTTTTTATAGTACGTGATTCGAAAACTATTAAGTATATAATTCTTGCAGTATTTATGCGGCTATGGTATCGAAACTTGATGAATCTGTGGGATTGGTGACTGCTGCATTAGACGAAGCTGGACTCCTTAATAACACTTTAATTATATTTACGACAGATAATGGAGGACCAGCGCAAGGATTCAATATGAACGCTGCTAGCAATTGGCCATTGCGAGGGGTAAACTATTATTTTCAGTTTTCTTCTAAAAACAGTTTTAATTATGAATTTATCTATTTTCATTTCAGGTAAAAGGTACTCTTTTTGAAGGAGGAACTCGAGGAGTAGGTTTTATTTGGGGAGCAGGACTTCCCACTAATCGCAAAGGAATATTTCGAGGTCTTATGCACATCCAAGATTGGCTACCAACATTGCTAAGTGCCACTGGAGCAACTCCACGTAAATATCACTGTTAAAAATATGTAGTATCTAAATATATTATATAACTAAAACAGGAATAGCAGGGAATTGGTCAATAAATAAAAAACATAATTTTATTAAATGGGCCAGACATTTCGTCGATTTATTTCGACTTGCTCAGTGGCTAGAATAATAAAATAGGAAATCAGAAAAAAAGTTATAACTACCCCATTTTATCACTCTTTGTCAAAAGACAATTCTACTATGCGACGAAACATCTTTAATCTTTTTTATTATAACTACAATACATTCTTGGCCTCAATTATTCAACAATCTTGAACCTTTTTTCTCCTTTCAACAATTAAAAAATGAAAATTCTTATAAAAAACTTTGATGTTGTTTTTATTATCAGCATACCTAAAATTTCAAACATTTAGAGTATTTTCATAAATATATAAGGTCGACTTCAAAATTTCAGGTGGATCTTTAAATTTTCAAATTATTATCCGTTATTTCAAATATTTATATAAAAAACATTTTTTGTTCTGAAAAGTATATTGGTTCACGAAATGAAATAAAATTGTTGCATAGTTTCAAGGGGCAATTTTTTTTTTTTTTTTTTATTAAAATATAACCTTGTTACAGAGAACATTAGGTCATTAGGCCAAACAAAATACATAAAATTACATAAATATATATACATTACATTATGAAGAAAGTATTACAATGTTTTTTTTACAGTTCAATAAATCAAAGGATATGTAACAAACTAGATGGTAGAACATTAGTCATATATAATATAAAAATTTTATGAGATAGCTTTTTTAACAAATTATAATACATATATTTATAGTAATTACTAATAAATAATAGACAAAATCAGAGTCTGAACTCTTAGGTTAACCAATAATAAATAAATATAAAAAAGAAAAATCACAAGTTTTTACATTCTCGTCTTATTGAGATAATGAATTTATAAAACAACTTTAAATTATTCGGGTTTTCAAAGAAATATTTTAGAATAAGAAGCATATTGGTTGGATGCACCAATAATTTGCCATTTGATTGAAAAAATTTTTCGACTTTATTTTTTATTCTTGCGCAACCAAGAAAGAAATGTCAAGGGGCAATTAAAATTAATGAATTTTCAGAAAAGGGTGCCGAGAGATAGAAGGTTTGAACTCCATGCCTGGTAGGTATATCTTCCAATTCAACTATGCCAAAGACAAGTCCAGACGAGTTTTAGTACAATAAAAAAAATTGTTCTCGCTCGTAATACAAAAAATAAATAAATAAAGATGATTCGAGAATTTCTGGACTAATCCATTTCTAAGAACCCTTAATATATAGGAATAGGATAATATAATTAGGAGAAATGTAAGATTTTCTAATAGAACAGGCTGATTGATTGTGCAAGATGGTCGATTTTCATCTCAGGAACTGTGGAGTCTAAGTCACAACAATTAATTAAAATATATTTTTAAAAAATCCAAAAAATGAAGGGTATCTACTTTTTTTCGACAGGATCTCCTGGTTGAAAAGTCACTGATCACCACTTTAAAAAGAAATTAGTATTTAACTATTTTTATTGTTCTTATATAACTTTTAGATAAGTATTAAATTTACGCATTTTATCCAACAGCACCGGGACTTGATGGTCACAATCTTTGGCCATTTTTAACAAAACCGCAAGATGAAAATGAAATTTCTGACTCTACATATGAAGAATTATTGATCAATAGCGATTCCGCTTCAAATATATCAGCAATAATTTGGAGAAATTGGAAACTTATTCATGGAAAAACTTATGAAGGCCAATGGGATGGATGGTGAGTGGTAAAAATAATTAATAGAATTCATTTCAATCTAATTAGGTATCAAACAAAAATAAAAATAAACTTAGGGTCATTAAACAATTGTTCTAAATAGGAATGCAAAATATTTAATGTATTCTTATGATATTTGGTTAAGTGATCGATCGGATGCACCAGACACGTATCCGTTGATGGACCCCCTTCCGGAATTGTCTAACTGGTTCTATATATACCAAAAATAAAAATCCACGAAAATCTAATATATCTTTTAAAATTAAATTTATTTATTTCATTTCATTTTTTTTTTGATATTAATAAAAACAGAATATTAAATAAAATTGTGATTTTTTTTCTATAAGTGAACCAATTAATACCATATCCAGTCTTTAATCTTTCTGTTTATTTGTTATTACGATAACTCATAGACAAACAAATTAAATTTAAATTAATTATCTAGAGCAGGGGTCTTCAACCTGTGTTCCCCGGAACCCCGAGGTTCCGCTGGGGGATCCGCGATTCAAAATAAAAATTATAAATCACTCACAATATTGTTTTTAACTAAAAAAAAAGATACATTTATTTATATTTGAAAATTAATTCGAATCTTCATGTGTGAGCTGCTGATTCGTTTGCAGCGCCGCATATTTTAATGCTATAAGTAAATTATATTAATTTTATACGCTAATGACTTTCGTAGTCGCCGCGTCCTTGAAAAAAAAAAAAATATTAATTTTATGTTAAAATTTTTTAATAAAAAATAGAATACTTTTCTTTAATTGTCTATTATTTTAAGATATAATTTTCTAAGGGTGGTATGGGATTCCTCGAAAAAACCTTATAGTTCTAAGGGTTCCATGAGTCGAAAAAGTTTGAAAATCATTGATCTAGAGCTATTATATCCAGCTGAAATTGCTTACTAAGCTCAAAAAATTCTTACTGCTCTATTATATAAATAGGGAAAATTAATCACTCCGAAGGTAGGTAGGGACCCAGGTGGCTTTGGCGGAGGCTGGCCTTGACTATCATTGGCGTAGTTAGGAAGTTTTCTTAGGAGGGGCCAGCTGGTTAGCTAACACAAGATTTCAATTTCGGTAATCCGATTAGAGATCAACTAACTTTTTAGTCGAATTGACAAATTTTGGAAGTAACAAAATAATTTAATGAGAAATACATAAGTGATTCATCGTAATAGTGGAGTTTCGATTTTACAAGGGGGGGGGGATGAGTTTTGTAGGGGGTGCCCGCTAAGTACGCCAATGCAGCTAGTATAATATAATTAATATAATTTTTGAGCTTCTTTTTCTATAATATTTCTAATCAGATGGAAGCTTATTGTTTATTATATTATATCTATATATATAAAATTAAGGTTTTGTATGTACATTGATCCAAATCACCCCAAATTTTGGTTGCACACGTTTCAAGCAAAGTTATGAACGAAAACACCATCAACAAAATTCCTGTCTGTCTGTTTCAGTGGTTTCCGCGAAAAGTTGCTCGTGATTCACGTCAAAACGGTTGAAGAGATTATTATGATATTTCATATTTGTATCGGATTTCTTCTAATTTACGATTTTAGCTATATAACGTTTTGATATTTTGACCTCAAAAGGGGGTTTGGTGGGCGCACGAATGAGAATTATCAAATAACTCTTAAACTATTAACTCTACGGCAAATTTTACAATGATCAAAGTTGTAGGGGGTGTGATTTCTGACAACTTTTGATTAAAATAATTCCCCCAAAAAACCACCCAAAAAAAGGGGGGGAGGGTGAAAAATATGTAAATTCTTGCCCTTGGAGCAAACTCAACCAAATTTTGTATACATAACCCGTGAGCCTCTAGAGAGCTAAAAATGCAAAAACTAACGACCCAAAACGGGGGGGGGGGGGTCAAAAAATGAAAATTCTTGCTCTTGGACCAAACTCAACCAAATTTTGTATACATAATCTGTGGGTCACTAGAAGGCTAGAAATGCAAAAACTGGGTGCAGGGGGTGGGTGCGGGGTTGGAGTGATGGTGCGGGGTGGGGGTGGGTGCAAGGGTGGGGTGATGGTGCGGGGGTTGGGGTGGGTGCAAGGGTGGAGTGGGGGTGGGTTAGGGCATGGGGTGGGCAGGGTGGAATGGGGGTGGAGTGAGGGAATAAGGCGTAGTGGGAGGCTAGGCGGGGGGTGCAGGGTTGGTGAGGTGTGGGGTTCAGGTGAGGGTCCAGTGGCGTAGTGGGCTGGTACAGGGGTGGGGGCCCGAGGTGGGTGGGGTACAGAATGGAGTGTTCGCGTGGTGGTGTGGAGGCAGGGGTTGGGCACGGGTGCATGGTGCGGGGTGGGTTTCGGGGGGTGGGGTGGGTGGAGTGGGGTGGGAGGTTGAGGTCCGAGGTGGGTGGGGTGCGGGATGGAGTGTTGGGGTGGTGGTGTGGGGGCGGGGGTTGGGCACAGGTGCATGGTGCGGGGGGTAGGGGTACTGGGTGGGTTTCGGGGGTGTGGTGGGTGTGAGTGTGGTGGGAGGTTGAGTCCGGAGGTGGGTGGGGTGCGGGATGGAGTGTTGGGGTGGTGGTGTGGGGGCGGGGGTTGGGCACAGGTGCATGGTGCGGGGGGTAGGGGTGCTGGGCGGGTTTCGGGGGTGTGGTGGGTGGGAGTGAAGTGTGAGGGTGGGGTTCGTGCGTTGGGGGTCCAGGGGCGTCCCCCCTGGCTAGCAAGAGGGCCGCCGATGGCGGGCCTTGCAGCTAGTATTCTTATATAATGCAATTTTTGTTCTAGGTATGGACCTAGTGGGCAGCCTCCTGAATATCCGGCTTATGATATAGCAACTGTGAGGGCAAGTGCTGCAGCTGCAGCAAGTGCACATGCTGGCAGACCTCTTCCTGAAGATGACCGGCTGCTGTACGAAACTCGAGAACAGTCTCAATTACACTGTGCCAATGCAGTGAACGAGGAGGCAGAACAAGACCCTAAGGTAAGCAGCGACTTTTTCACTTATTCCTAAAAACTCCGAAAAATAATCTGGATTGAATTTAGGATTTTACAAGAATTACTAATAAAAAAATCCCGTTTAGATATCTGGAATATTTAAAATAATTGCACCAAATCTAAAAACTTAACTTTTCCAAATTTTATTAAATAATAGAAATTAATTTATATGATGGTGATTTTGAACATATCTCGACTTTTAAAAGATACAAATTAAGATGTTCGTTCAATTGCGGATTTAGTTTCGACAGGGCCCTAAGCCTATCCTCTTAATCAAATTCTTGCACCAATTTTCGATCTCCTTTTAGAAATTTTGGACTAAAATAAAATTACTGCAATTTTTTTATTATAAAAACGATTGCTTTAGTGAAAATAATGAGCGCTAATTTGTAAATATTTGCGTTGCTTTTATAATAAAATCAGTGTCATTGAATTTTTAGCTAACTTTTACTTGTTATGTTCTGTATAGCTACTTTTTTGTTTTGTTTTTTTCAAATTATTATTTTTTATTGATTCGATAAATTAAATACGAAAAAAAATTGCAAAATATTAAATTTTTAATAAAGAATTTACTTTTATAGGCAAAAATAGGTAGAGTCGTACTTCTAAACTATTACCAAAAAGATTTTCAATATCTATAAACCTCATTTTCATTCAAAATTGGAAAAAAATTTAGAAGTTATTTCGGGGCGACTTACATAGAGTGAGAGTAATCTCTCTATAAATAAAAAAATAATAATTAAATATCAAAAACTAATTTTATTTTATACCTTAACCGGAAAAGTATAAATATTTTTGGGATTAAAGTACAAACGAACGTTAGCTCTCTATAATCTATTAATAATATTAAAACAATTCAGTTTTAGAAATAGAAATATGGTGTGCTTAACAAAAAATACCTTCATAAACGTTTTGTTTAAGGATTTTATAATTATTATAAATACTTTACTGAAATTTGTTGATATAATCACAGCAAAACTTAGCCAAATCGATTTTTAAATTTTAATCGTTCTTTAAATTTTGCAGCTTCTAAAATTTTATAAATGCCCCTAAAATTTTGACGACCTAGGTCCGAGCCTCACGGGCCTAAGCGTAAATCCGTCGGGTTCGTTAATAACTGCTTTATGAGTAGAGACCGGATTTTTATGCAGTAAAAAGTGCCAAAATATGCTATAAAATATTCAGTTAAAAAGGCTGAAATATGCAAGTAATATGCAGAATACGTTGAAATATGCAAATGTATCCAGTAAAAATTGGCAAAATAAATTTTTTTAACCACTAAAAAATTAAAATTGAAGACAAAAAGACTATATATTTGAAGCGGTGCTATGAAAGAAATAAAATGATAAAGTAAGCTATAGACACCAAGTGTCAAATATATACTTTTATTGAGTAAACAATTTCAGAAAATTCTCATTATACGTATTTAATATATTAAAAAAATCTTTAAACTCAAAGAAATAATAGGTGCTCTTGAATAAAATCAACTAAATAAATATAATAATGTTTCAAAAAATGTGATCGAAAAAATGCGGGTGGGGGGGGGGGGTTGTTTTATTTCACAGACACAATTGTATTGTATTGCTTTTATTTTTTAATATTAACACGTTTTTCTTATTGACGTACCAATAATAAATTAATAAAATAGTGCAAATATTTGACCGACTATCATCTGGTCATTACACTAATTTAGACACACTTTCACACACACACACGAACACTCAATGGCCAAAATTGGCTATAGTTACCGAAGGCCATTAAAAATAAAATAATAATAATAAAGAAATAATTAACAAAGGATCTCAAAAATAGTTAAAATTTGATTGTAATTGTGAATAATTTATGTTTACAAGTATTTTTCTAAATTATCTTCAGATTATTATGTCTACGGTCACTTAAAATTGATTTATACAATGAAAAGGAGCGTTCCACATCCTCAGATGTAATGGGGCCAAATTTAAAGGAACTTTATATATATATATATATATATTTTATATATATATATATAGGTATATATATATTTCTTCATTTTTTTTTCATTCTTTCTCCTAAAATTTACTTTTAAAAAATCTGTATTTGGCGCGAAATAGGCAATATTTGACAAAAAATCCATCAAATGTGCAATTTTATGCAATATTACTCAAATATGCAAAAATATGCAGTATAAAATTTAACCCACACTATCTTAGATGCATGATTCGGATAGATAATTTATCCCCAGGGTCGTATGTGGCGTCAAACAAAATATGCAATTGCATAGGAATCCATCTATGAGTAACAAATCAATTAAATAAATTACTTTTTTTTTCAATTTAAACCTTTAAATATTCTTTATATTTATAAACTTTTTGTCCTGAACAGCTTTTCAACCTGGCAGACGACCCTCTGTGAGAAACAAAATTTGGCTAGTCGTCATCCAGATTTAGTGGCTCAACTTTCCCAGAAGATATTACACTACGAATCCAGAGCCATGTCTCCAAGGAACAAACCTCTGGACCCGGCAAGTGACCCTAAATTTTGGAAATACACATGGACAAATTGGGGAGATTATCCGAGACCTCCAGGTCTAATCGAAAATTCAACTCCGTTCACTTCACCGACCGCTCTATGAAGCTACATAACTCAAACTATATAAAGAATTCCTAGATATCTATTATAATTCTTTTTGTTGTACCAGTCATATTTTACTAATAAGTCAATTCTATCCAAAAATAAGTACTCTCTAAATAGAAATATTATTCTATAAATTTCATTTATTATCTATTAAATATTTGTATATATTTTATATAAAAAAGGATTTAGTAAATTTATTTGAGAATACAAAGGAAGAAATGCAAAATAATAATAATAATAATTTAATTCTTTTTATAAAAGAATGAAAAGTGAGACATATATTTTGTCCGGGTATTAACTTTTTTGATAAGTAAATTCAGGCTACATACTTTTTAAGACAACTATGAAACACAACTTCACAACGCTCACTCTTTTTCTTATAAGTTTTTAACTCTTTCATTCTATAATAAAGTACACAGCAAGTAAAATTTTCGCCAAAATATCTGAAACGACAAAGTGAGTTTCGGTCAATTGATAAGGTGCTATTTCCAAGTGTAAATCAAAAAATTGATAATTCACAATCGCCAGAGCTGGATGCTATCTAGCCAGAAATAGGTCTATTCTAAATTCTACATACTATATATTCTATTTTATCAAAAAGGATTATAGTAGGTAAAACCAATAATATTATATTTACTTTTATTTCTACAAATTTTATACCTATCTGATTTGTAATTTGGAATTTATTAAAAAAAAATAAGCCAATTTAAAATAAAGAAATATTTTATTAAATAATTGTTTAAAAAAATCAGTATTATAAAATATAACTTTATTTGAATATGTAACTAGGTATATCTTAAACTCAGTCATGATTTCTGATCAGATTATTTATTTTTCATTAATTAATAGATATATAGGTATTAGGGTGCTCCTTATTTTGGATATTTTCCAAAATTTACGCCGACAGGCCATCATATGGTTCTAAATAAATAAAAAAAAATATCCCCCCAAGTTTCAAGTCTCCATCTCAATTTTAACCTAGTGCTACACAGCGATTAATTTTCCCATCTAAATAACATGGGGTTTTTGGCATTGAACGATCAATTTTTTATTCTGGCCAAGGTAATGGTTCAAAAAATTTGAAACTATGTAGACTTTATCCTTATAATAGTACCTATCCTTCAGAATTTTTACAGTTTTTAAGCTATTACAATTTTGGAGTTACATCTAGATAAAATAGTGCTATATCTTAGTATTAATAAGTTACAAGCTCCAAAATTATAATCGCAAAAAATATGTAGGATAGCATTATAAGGATAAAGTCTACAGAGTTTCAAATTTTTTGAACCATTACTTTGGTCGAAATAAGAAATTGATCGTTCAATGCCAAAGGCCCCATGTTATTTAGATGGGAAAATTAATCGCTGTGTAGCACTAGGTTCAAATTTAAATGGAGACTTGAAACTTGGGGGATATTTATTTATTTATTTAGAACTATATGAGCCCCTGTCCGCGTAAATATTCAAAAAAAGAAGCACCTTAATAGGTATCTACTAATAAGTTCATTTTTATGATTTAATATACCTAAATCCAACAAAATTTTCTGAAAAACCACGTAATTAGTAAAATTAAAACTTATTTGCTGTAGAAATGCCGAAAATATGTTAGTTTGGGCTCTTTGAATTTCATTATCACTTGCTTATAGACACTAATTAATTAATGCATTCAGGCAAAAAAAGAGGTTTTGGAATAGTGAGAACATTTTGACTCTAAGGTATTCGTTATTAGTTGAATAAAAGATTTCACTGTCGATGGTAACAGAATTGTTTTTATTTTAGGTTAAAAGTAAAATGAGAGAGTCTTCTGTTTTTAAATAAATAATTTTTAATTATTTCTAGAGACTATAGTTTTCGAAGGCATCGCTCAATCTATCACAAATATTTCAAATTAGTTACAAATTAAGATTTATACATTGAAAATTTTGAAAAATATATATGTCTCTTTCATGTTTCCTCTTGGGAGATTAGAATATTAATCTCCCAAGAGGAAACATGAAGAGAGGGACATTATATATTTTTCAAAATTTTCAATGTATAAATCTTAATTTGTAACTAATTTGAAATATTTGTGATGGACTGATGATGAAGGCAATGCCTTCGAAACTATAGTCTCTAGAAATAATTAAAAATTGTTTTATTTAAAAAACAGAGGACTCTCTCATTTTATTTTTAACCTAAAAACTAAGGTATTCGCTAATTTGGACCTTGAAAGATTGAAGATTCGGGAAAATGTAAGCAGAATGGAAAATTAATGAAAACAAATGAATTTATTATTATATTTTGATCATGAAACTGTACAATAAGAATGAATGAAAATCGCCTTTTTCGCGTAAATGTGGTTTAAGAAGAATTATTGAATTTATTTTAAATTTATATCATTAGAGCATTTGCTCTAGTAATATCAATAATAAAATTAATTAATAAAGTAAAGGGTGTGTGGTTTCACAGTGAATTAAATAAAACTCAAAGAGGTTTATACAAACTTGCAGGTTAAAACTGCTCAGTTTTAACCTGTAAAACTCCTGATGATGGACTAATAATCCGAAATATATTGAGTTTGTATAAACCTCTTTGAGTTTTGTTTCATTCACTGTGAAACTACACACTCTTTACTTTATTAATTAATATCATGTTTCACCTAAAACCTACACCACTTTTTCTAAGTAAAATGAATAATAAAATGTAAAGCCCAAAAACGTTTCTACAGAGCTACCCACAATCGAATCTTACAATATATTCACGTTCAATCGGAATATTTGCCTGAGTAATTTCTCTTATAACTAATCGGGAAAGACAGACTGCTGAATCATTCTTAAACGAAATAGGAATTACTTATATTTTTAAAAAATGATCATTAATTTGAATAAGAATAAAATTACTTATTCAAAAGGTTAAGTTTGTTAAAAACTATTTCATTAAATTTGCAAAATAAATATTTTCTTTTAAAATACTTATCTACTTTTTAAGATAGATTTTTTTGCTATAATCGATTAGTTCTATTATAAGCTATTCTTATGAATTTCAGGATTAAAAATATATTTAAATTAATTCTGATATTATATAATTATATTGGTTTTGTTTATGATTGTTTTAAATAAATTATTTATAACAGATCATGGATGAATAAAAAATATTTTATTAAAAAATTGCAAAATGCGAATTAAAAAAAATTTCCTATTGAAGAAACATTATTCGCATTTGAATGTTTTCCTAATTAAGTTAAAGTAGATAATAAAATATATAAAATAGAGTGGTGGAAAATCAATTTTATTGTTATAATCTTTTTAGAGAGTCTAAAGACTTTAAATTTCTAGAAAATATTCAATTTTTAAATATTTTTTTGAAATTAAACTACTTGTCAGAATATTAAAGTGATAATTTCTAATAAGTGAATCACATAATGGAATTATACATTCTTATATATCACTATACACTAAACCAAAATAATGAAATGAATAATGGAACAATTTCGAGGATTGCTCAACTTCAAAAACGAACCCCCAAGAAGAAGAAATGCCAAAATAAACTTATCTAGTTTATTAACAGAAAAAGAAAAGGAAACAAGTGTCTCTATATTTAGTAAACTTTCACTTTTTAATCGTAGCATAAATTTTGCTCATTGTTAGACATCGTGGTGTTTTCAGATTGCTAACATAAGGCCTTAATGTCACAAATTATGAACTAATATTACAATCAAGATTCATGTAAAGAAATCAAATCCATATTATCTCTTTGTTTCTTAATAATCAATTTTTTCTAATTTTAGTTTATAATTTTTGGGTTTTTTTCAAAATATTTTTGTTATTAATATATCCAGAATTCAGTAGAACGAAATAAACTAATATGATTATGTGCGTCATCTTGAAAACAAATAAATAATTATATCATGAATAATATCTTAACTTATTCGCAAGAATGATATACAATACACGGCCTAGTTTTCTTTTTAATTAAGATTTTTGTGCATCTTAACTTAGGTTGGGAATCATTTTCCTAGACCTACTGCTGGATATCTAACTACAGAATATGGGCTGAGTGACATGTCCAGGGGGGGGGTAGCTACCCACCGAGGGGTTAGAGGAGTATGGATATACTCCTCGCACTGGGATACATGAACTCCTTGGTTTTTTTTTATCAGAGTATTATTTTTATTGTAGGTTTTATTTTTATCCTGTAAAATTTCGATCTTTACCTCAACATTTCGTTGTGTGTGGGGTGGGGGGGGGGTGTACACCCTAACTACTACATGCCCCCTGATCTCTCTCCTCTTCCCCGAACTCCACGAGCTCGGGTGGGGGTTAATTTTTTTAGACCTCCACTCATTTCGGTTGTTTGGGTGTTGAGTTTCTAGTTCCTTAGGGGTCCACAGATGGTGTATACAAAATTTGGTTTAGTTTGTCCAAAGGCCTAGAATTTTTATCATCAATAGAACAGTGTTACACTCAGTTCTATAGAACCCTTTTAAACCCTGAAAAAGGAGGGAAGATCCTACGAAACGTCGGTTTCAAAATAATAATATAAAGTGAAAACATTTCCAATAAATATTATTTGTTGAAATTAGTCTCTTATTTATTTCTGGACTGCCTTCAACTAATCTTGACATAATAATATATCAGTTCGTTTCCAATGAAAAACTTCTAACAAAGAAAATTTATTTATAATACATATTATATTTTCGTTGAATAAAGAATAAAATTTTAAATGTGATCTGAAAACACCTCTTTGCTATGGATTATGTTAGTTAAGATAAAAATTATGAAAATGTTTAGATACAAATGCATGTATTTAGTAGTTTATCGGTTATTTTTACCGTTTCGTATATATATTCGAATTAGCTCCGATGTATAATGAATGCACTTCAACGGTTTCAATTAGTTCACTCTTTTGGAATTCATGTTAGTTCCTAAGATGTAGCCATTGAGTTGAGTCGAGAAAAATTATTGTAAGGATTCATCAGAAGAAAAATAGGTTTTTACGTTAGAAGAAAGTTAAGTGGAGGAAAGAAAATATAGTAGAAGTACAAAATCGGAAAGAAAACGTTCTCTCTAATGAATTTTTATCCAATGAAATTGTAGAAAATTTATTTTTCGAGAATAAATCAATTATAACCTCCTAGATGAAAATAGAGGATTCATGATATTTTTAAAAAAATGACTAGAATTATTCTAATCAATTTTTTGATTTAGAAAATCAACGAATTGGAAATGAGAATACCAATTTAATTTAAACTTATACCCGAGGGGTGATCCGCGATTGGAAGTAGGTGTACACCTCTGTGGAAGTATTTTGGAAGTACTTGGAAATATTTGGAAGTACAAGTGGAAGTAGGTGTACAGCATATTAGGTCGAGGTTCACCCCTCGCTTATACCTATCGGATAGAAATTTAAATAATTTAGATACAAAGTTATATTTGAAATTAGAGAATGTAATTTTTTTTTTTAATATTCTAAAATCAAAATATTTTATATATATTACCAGGGGCGGACTGGGCATGTAGAAAATGCGGAAAATTTCTCATATGTCGTATACAATTTTGGCCGTTTTTCTAATTTTTTTTAAATAAGTAGAAAAAAGTCTTTTTTTAATCTATTGAATGGGCCGGTAATAATATTTTCCACACAAAAATATTTGGTACAGTCCACTCCTGTATATTAACAAGTATCTCTAAAATAATACTTATATTGTAATCTTAAGTTAGGAATAATCAGTTTTTAATCATTTATTTTGGTTAAATAAAAATTATTTGATAAAATGATACACTCTAAAAAAGCAAAGGTGACTTAAAAAAAAAATTGAAATATTTATTTTATGAAGACAAACCATTTATTACCTCAAGACATTTAAATACAATAAAAATCCTAATTAACAATTTTAACACAATTAAGTTATGTGTATTTGAAAGGCGAAAGAGGATCAGTGTAAGTAAAAATGGCGAATTCTTTAATATTAATATTTTATATGACAAAATAAATATATACCATAATACATCAAATGATTTATCATTTACATACCTATTATTTCATTTTTTTAATGATATTGATGTAAGAAGGGACTGAAATGAAAAGAAGGAGAAGAGAAATAAATTTTATGAGTCCGATTCTCGAAGGTACTTATGGAGATTTCAATGGGAATTTATAAAAATTTTAAAGGTGTACTCCAAGTTAAGGGAGTTCGGGACAGCTTATCTATCTGGTTGATCTTCGAAAAAATCCTTTGTATTTATGCAGAGTGACAACGTCTGCCTACTAAATATTTCAATAAAAAAATGTTTTGATAATTTTAATCAAAATAATATTGAGATAATTTTTTTCTCATTATAAAAACATTTATTTAACACAAAAACGATTTCAAAAAATAGATTTAGAATTCTACACTAGTACTTTTGTTTTATTCTGTTGGCTGCAAATAACTTTTGATTTTTACATTTATGAATAACTAATTAATTAGACTGTCGAATCTATTGAAAAATGTGTCATTCGATTCATAAAAGTTGAATTATTGATCTGTATAAATTTTTTGAAAATGGTATAAATTGAATAGAAGTTATTGCCCTTTTAATAGCTCGGTCCATTTATTTCCATGTTAAAAGGACAATTTTCAATAATTTATTTCTCGGTAAGCGATCAACTTCAAATTTCGGGAATAAATATTTAATAGATCAACGATTCGATGGTAAAAATTTAAGAATTTTCTTATAAAAATGATTAACAGTTCCGAACCCTCTTAAATAAACAATGTAGTAAATATGGATACTCAGTTGAATTGCTTGCCCAATTTCTTTGACTATTATCTACATTAGTGTTTCTCAAAATTGTTGATCTGCGACCCCCTTTTCCACTTAAAAATTTCAAAACACCTTCGAAGAAAGGGTATGTGTAGAAAAACATCCCGGTTTTATCCGTCATCAATTTTCTGCGACTCCCTAAATATTTTTCGAGACCCCCACTTTCAGAATCACTGATCTACATTATAAACATGACATCATTATGGAACCGTGTTGATCAAACCATTCGTGGTATAGTTACCATGTTAATATTTTATCAATCACTTAGTAATTTCCGAGGGGTGAACAGCGATTGGAATTAGGTGTACACCGTCTCTGGAATTATTTGGAATTACTTTGGAATTCATTAGATAATCTATTGCCATCTATTGTCTTTTACTTGGAAATTAAAGTGGAAGTGGAAGCAGGTGTACACGATTTTAGGCCGCGGTTCACCCCTCGGTAATTTCTAATTCCAATAAATAATTATTTAATATTGTAAAGTAAGTAAATATGTAGGTACATATCATGTTATAATTAGATAAAAAACCTACCTATAAATCAAAATTCAAGAGCACTTGTACTAGTTAGTAAATTCGTATAATCAATTATCATTCATAATAGAATTCGAAGAGAAAAGAACAACCCAATGAGTGATTTTAATTAGAAATTACATTTTCTCTACATGAGTATATCGCTCCTCAATTTTAACTCTTAAATGACGATTCCAATTATTATTTAGGTATCTACAAAGTAGATGAAATTTAATCACGGTTTCAACTTTATAATTATTAAATTTTTTACTTATTATTTATAGGTACTAATTGAATTAAATTCGTTTGAATTTTTTTTTAATTTAATATATTATTAATAATTATTATTATAACACCGATATTTACTTTTTAAAATTTCAATTTTTAATAATTTTGGGACCTTACTTTTTCAAGGATACCTCCTCATTTAGTAAAAAGCAATAAAAAGTTGAAGTCCATATTTGATATTAATAAACATTTGGAATTGGAAAACGAGTGTTTAATTTATTACACCTATTCCTTTAAAAATGAACCGGCTGATGGCGTTATATAATCGATCGGTTTTTATTTAATTTTCTTTTAAATACATTGAAACTCCCAATTCTTCAAATTAAGTAATAATTTCTGTTAAGTAAAATTCCACACAAAACCTTGTCTGAAAAAAACAAGCCAAGTTCGAAAAACTCTGAAATCTAGGCTTCAGCTAAGTTAATAATTAAGTTAAGCCAAGAATAATTAATAGTTTTTAAGGAATTTGGTGTTGGTACTTGGTGAAACATTTTTTAAAATTATTGGATAAAAATACTTGGTAGTCAGTTACTTTCTGTTTCTCCTGAAGATGGGTTAGTCACCCGAAATATATATATCGAGATTAAAGATTCTCCAAAAATAAATTCGTTTTATTTTTTTATATCTTAATGTGAAACCTACCAAGTATTTTTATCCAATAATTTTAAGAATAATTAAGTCGAGATAGTTTCAATTCAAACGCATTCTTTCCATTTTAAGCGACGATCTAGATTTATCGATTCTATTTTTTTTTTTTAATTTAAATTATTTTCCTGAAACTTGGCTTTTAAGCAATGTTATGTATGTCACGAATTATGTTACCATATCATGAGATCATAATAAGAGAGAATGAACCCGCTAAAAGGGAGAGGCGATGGCCCTATCAAACAATAATAATAATAATAATTAAATGCGTAAAAGCCAAGTTTTAGTAAAACAAATTCAAATAAAAATGTGAAATCAATAAATTTACACATGGACATGGACATGTAAAATGAAAAACGTGCTTTTTTATTCAAGTTTCTATATTCTCGACTCATTTAATAAAATGATGATGTTGAACTTGACAGCACATTAGAACTCACTACTTTTTTGGCAAACAGTTTTTAATAATCGAACTTGGTTTTTACACATGTGTGTTTTTGTTGTGATTTCTCTTCTTTTTGTAAGTTGCGTATTTATGCCCTGAAGAAGGGAATGTTTCAGTTTTCCGATTTCACTCTTTATTAATGCTCCAAACTCTACCAACATACCAAGTTTTAGCATTCCAGAGTCATTATATTTAGCCTATAAATTTCACCTCTTCATTTCAGGCCCTGAAGAAGGGAAATTTTCGGTTTTTTTGATTTCCTCCTTTATTAATGTGCCAGGCTCTACCGCTGTGTCAAATTTCAGCATTCTAGATTCATAGTATTTTCACTAAGTGTAAATTATAAGCCTAAAATTTCACCCTTTCATTTTAGGCCCTGAAGAAGGGAAAGCTTCGCTTTTTCGATTTTTCCATTTAATTGTACCTCAAGCTCTACCACTATTCGAAATTTCAGCATTTTAAGATTAACCGAAGTACTCTAGCATTTTGAAGATTCAGTCAGTCAGTGAGAGACGAAAAAGCCTATATCTTTGGCTTCTTCTAACTTGGACGGTATAAGCAATAGAAATAAGTAATTTGGTAATTTAGTTAAGCTTATGGACCAGTATTGTGGAAAACAAATACTGCTATGTACAGGTTTCCAGAGCGAAGTTGCAGAAGCTTCAAAATCGCTCGTGTTGCTTCCTACATATAAAGGGTAGTCTGGCAGTGGACTCGAATCGAACTTAGTTGGAGCACTGCCGAGCCTCCAGTTAAAAAAAATATAAATAAAAGAAATGCCGTGATCCTCTATTCGCCATCTAATATACATTAAAAAAATGTTTAAGTTAATTTCAAATTATGTTACTATTAATTTAAGTAAATACCTCACTATATATGATTAAAATATTCGTTGTATATTTTTAATTTATTTTACATTTGACCATCACGAGATCATAATAAGAGTTTCGAGAACCAAGTATACTATTATCATTACTTCCTTGTGGTAAGCTGATTAAGTTTAACCAATGAAAGCACCCTAATGGAAGCTTGGACACTTAGGGCCAGTTGCATGTCGGTTTGTAAAGTCTTTGTTAAAGCAACAAAGGATAAAACATTAGAATTCCCCTTGTGTTCGGCCGGATGGTCAATCAGATGACACGCAATTTCGTTTTATTCTTTGTTAACTTTAACAAGGACTTCACAAACCGACATACAACTGGCCCTTAAAGGTTCGACTGTTTTCGTAAAGAAAAATTATTACACCTTAAATTTGTCTTATGATATAATATGTAATATCGGTTATATAAATAATTATCCCTCAAAAAATAAATGAAAGATATAACAAGCAAGGGAATAATATTGGATGAATTGGAGAGCGTGTTGGATCTGGAACAGCTGCCTTGTCCTAGGTTGTAATGTTATCGAGTGGCCGGAAAAACTCCATTAAAGTCGAAACAAGATGAGAACGCTGCGTCAAGTATAAGATTTATGTTATTTCCAAAAAAGTGTTAAAAAGCTCTTGCTGTGTTATAAATCTGTGATTCTGATTTGGTATTCCGTATATATTCAATGGCAACATCAGGCTTTGCATGCATGTCTTAGCATGCATTGTTTTGGAAAAGTTTATTTGTATTATATAATTATATAAATGTTCAAGACTCTAATAAATATTCTATTATAAATATATTTCACATAAAATTTATTTGTTTTACACTAGATCTGTAAAAATGTTTTGTAAAAAAATAATAAAAAAAAATGTAGATTACTCTATTTTGTAATTTGTTTCTTATTAAAATAATGAATCGCTTATTTCTAGTTAATATGCAACGTAGAATGGTTGTTTTCTATTATTTCTTCTTCTTCGAGTGCCATACCCGAAACAGGTGTCGGCTCCTCTCCACATATACCTGTGCTGAGTGTGTTTAGTTGTTTTTACACAGATATACGGGACCTACTTTTTAACGCCGGTTCCGAACGGCTAATTTGGAGAGGTTACTAGGCAATTATACTCTTGGTAGGCTGCCATTACTTTCCAAGAGGAGACGACTGCAAACATCTATCTGCCGAGACTCGGTCTCGAACCAGCGATCTTCGAGTCAGCGACCCAACACTCTAACCACTGACCCACAGTCGCCTCTTTCTACTATTAGATCAAATGAAATAAATTTTAAATAAAAGTATTTAATCGAAGAAAATGACTAAAAAGGGCACGGATAGAATGATCTCTCTCCCTTTAAAAAAAGCAGCAGCTAAGGCAAGGATTCCAAAATACAAGTTTACACCTGTTTTAGATTAGTAGAAGTTAATTTCTTAATTTTTATTATTCTAGGAACGGCCTTTTAACTATTGCAGTTGAACTAAATGGATACTCGTTATTATATATATAGAGGACATTCAATTAATTAAAGAACGTGGAAATGTTTACTTTGTTCAAATTCTATATTATTTATTTATTTATTTTTGATACTCTGAGGCTGATTATCTTTTAAAGGTCTGGATTTTCTTCACGTTCATTTCTCTAAATTTTCTTATATGAGATAATCGGAGGAAAAAGTAAAATCTTTTCAAGAATTACTAAGTGTTCCGAAAGTTTAAGTGATTTTTTTCAATAATTTTTCTTCATACACTGTTTAGTTAGAGCTAAAAAGTTGAAACTAGGCACATAGTTGTAGTTTATTAATAGGATAAAATTTGTGCCAGCCCAATAATTGCTTCAACAGATAGCTTCACATATGATAATTCAATTTTTTTTGCTTCTTTGAAACGGAAGTTATAAATCTAAAAATTCAAAAATCTAATTAATTCTTTGTTTTGGAAATACAAATATTTTAGAACTAAATCGAACTTCCTATGATCTTCCGTTCTTTTTTTAATGATATTGATGTGAAAAGGAGATACACCAGAAGGTGCATCCCCTAAAGGCCTGTATGGGCTGGCCCCTCCATCGTGAAAAGAACAGAGTAGAAGGAAAGAAGCCGGGATCACGAGCCAAATCTCAGAAAGTTAGATACAATCCAATATCCAATTTACTAAGTTTTTAGGGGCTTCGAGCAGTGGTAAATTCTCCAATCGATAAATTAGGTTATTAAATTAAAGCTGCGAGACAGACATGCTCACCATTACACCAGGGAGACCGTTCTTGAGTTATCTTAGGTTTTTTGAATCCAGACAAATAGAAAAAAATCATGTTTGAAAATGATTTTTTCCTCAAGTTTCAGATGTTTCTAAACATAAATAAGGCAAAAAAATTGAGTGACTTAAATAGCCCGCCTAGCAGGCTTAGCTTGCCGTACGTACATACCAATTAAGGATTTTTCTAAAAAAAAACAAAAAAAAAACAGTTTGTAATAGAAGCTCTTCTCTTGTTTGGGATCACCTTTAAAATGATTTGCTTTGAGATATGTTAAATTATAAAACACCAAAACGTATCCAGCCTCTTTGTAAATCGTGATTTGCTTTATTATAAAACAGGGACAATATGGAGAAGCTGGCCTCTTTATAGTCGCTTTGAACAGGGCCGTCTTTAATCTATGCCCTTAGGCTAATGGGCCCTCTAAAATAAATTCAAAGTGTTCTGCTAGCATCGATATTAAAATAAATTAATTCCTAGTAAGTAATAGGGTGCCCCATGGATTGTGGGGCCCTGAGCACTTACCTTGAGTGCCCAATGGGAAAGAGGGTCTGGCTTTAAGAATCGGTTTAGTTAGAATACAGGCTGCGATTTATGTATATTTCAATTTGTGCAAGATAAGTGGAAAAGACTTAATGTTCTTTTTTCTAATATTTTATACATATTTTAATTAAGCTAAACTTAAAAAATAATCAAATAAATTTTATATTTTGCAAAATTTTTTTGTGGGATATATCATTCTCTTAAAAATGCGATAAGTCAAAATTTCACCCTAGAACTCTGCCGCCATGAGCAAGGCCTGAGCACCCCGTTCTAAAATACTCATCGTGTCAATGATGCAGAAACGTTAGCTCTAGCGCGCGCGGCCACCCGACTCCCCTAAGCATAGAACTCATTTTCATAAATAAACACAACAATCATCAAATTTCACATATAATATTTCTGAAGAAGAAAATTAATTAGAAAATTGGTTAGAATTTTCTACACTTTTCTCTGATATGAAAATAAATTTTTACTTGCTGATTATAAAAGAATTAACAGAGTTATAATAAAAATAATTTTTAAGAAAAAAATAAAAACCGACTTCAAGAAATAAATGTAACAAATAAATACACTAAAAGGTATAAAATAATTATTATCTTATTTAGTTACAACTAAACGACGAAATATTAACATGAAATTACTTTTTGAAGTTGGTACCAAACAAAATATACCTATAAGCGAGCATACCCTCCAAACGTACTAAGTAAGATCCGTCGAGTGCGATTCATAAAAGGTATATGTTTGGCACCAACTTCAAAAAGTAATTTCATGTTAATATTTCGTCGTTTAGTTGTAACTAAATAAGATAATAATTATTTTATACCTTTTAGTGTATTTTATTTGTTGCATTTAATTTTTTGAAGTCGGTTTTTATTTTTTTCTTAAAAATTATTTTTATTGTTCTCTTTTAGTGATGTTATTAATAGTGATGATATCATCAGAACTTGACCAAATTAATATGACACCATCCCTAAGACACCCCCTATCGGATAAAAAAAGAAACATCGAAATCGGTTCATAAACAAAGAAGTTAGGTCTAAAAAACCTAATAAAAAAGGTCTAATACCTATGAAAAAAATGGGACCAATCGGAAGGTAGGCTGAACCCAGTGCAAAAATTTTTTCAAAATCGGTTCACAATTGGCGGAGATATGAGGTAACATAGGCACAAAAAAAAAAAATAAACAGTCGAATAGAGAACCTCCTCCTTTTTTGAAGTCGGTTAAAAATAAAATTTAGATCACATTTAATATATAAAAGATTTATAGCTTCTTATTCATATAGTTTTACAGCCAATTTTTTAACGTATTTATGTTATCATAAATTTTTGATAAAATAAAGAATCACAATAAGAAACTGAAACTTCAATGGAAACATTGAAAACTTCAAAACAATTTTCTAATTCCGCCATGTGTAGTCCTACCTAAATGATTTTTCCATCAAGACCTGACTGATGAATCTTATTTCAAAGGATTTTTTTTCCAGCCCTAATTAAATGATTTGTCCTTTAACCCAGTTCATTGTTCTTTCGAAAAGTATACTCACTCTTTGCATGGATGAATGGCATCGCAAGTAATAGCCAAGCTCGTCGCGCAACTGAATGGAGTATTGAATTAAAATTAATAAATTAATTTTAATTTAATTTAAAATATTAATTAAATTATTCCCTTAAAAATTGGTATTGTTTTTTACCCGTTTAGATATGTCTGAAACATGCAGAAAAATTACTTAAATTCCTTAAAATTGATTTCACTCCGAATTCCCTATTAATGTAATATTAAAATCGCAATTCTACACTTTTCAAATATTTATTCCAAAAACAATTTTTTTTAAGTTATATAAAAAAAAAAAAAACAGGTGCGAAGCTGGGCACGGGCTGCACCTCCTGGACCCCGTAGTGGGTTTTAAAATAATAATTTAAATTTCCTAATTTTAATAAATTTTATTTGTCATGAACTATTGGGGTTAGGTTGGGTTTTAAAATTAAAAAATTACATCGATGTCGTCGCGCAAGTCAATTAAATTAAATATAGATATTTGCCAAATACTTTTAAATGATTGTATTTTTTGAAGTGTAAAATTTATATCCAAAATGATTTTTTTAATTTCTATAAAATTCACGAAATTCACCTGCGAGATTCGATTTTGATTGGAAGTAAAAAGTATGAAAGTAATACAACCCAAGAGAAATAAAATCAAAACATTTACTCACTTTTTGAAAAAGAAACAAGTGTAATACTCAATGTACTAAGTCATTCACTTACTTGTCAATTCAAAAATAACGTCATATAAAAAAGAGGGGGGATTTATTTGACCCTGAAAATTTTTGTCATATCCTGTACAAGATTGGTATATAATCCCTCCACCTTGCTGATACGCCATCATTCAAGTGGCCTCATTGATAAGAATTGCACCTAGAGAGTTAGGCCATCATGTCTTTTGCGGACGCACTTGAAATGGTCGCAACCACCCCTGAAATAAATCCGGAGGTGGGTGCCACAGAAACCGTCAGCGCCAGCAGCAGCATCTTTTGGTAAGTTAATTGAAAAAAATAATTAAATTAAATTAATAAAATAATTAAATAGCTATTTTTTTCTAGTTTTCATTTTCATGATTTGTGATTTTAGAAAAAGAAAAAAAATTCAAATTAATGTTAAATTATTATTTATATATTTTTTTAATTTTTTGAAATTTCAAAAGTATATAAATAAAAAAATGTGTTTAATTTTAAATTACAAAAATCTCTTTAAAATATGAACCTATCAAATTATAATTTACTTATTTGATTTCTTATAATTTTTAGAAAAAACCGACTTCAAAAAAATTGAATGCAACTAAAATAATAAGAACTCAAAAATAAAAATAAAATGCACTAAAAGGTATAAAGCAATTATCTAATTTAGTTACAACTAAACGATGAAATTATTAGATGAAATCACTCTATGAAGTCGGTGCCAAACATGTACATTTTATGAATCGCACTCGATGAATCTTACTTAGTACGTTTGGTGGGTAATGAAGACAGCTTATATAGTTTGTTTGGCACCGACTTCAAAAAGTGATTTCATTTAATAATTTCATCGTTTAGTTGTAACTAAATTAGAAATTTATTTTATACCTTTTAGTGGATTTTATTTGATTTTTGAGTACTTATTATTTTAGTTGTTGTATTTAATTTTTTTAAGTCGAATTTTTTTTAATTTATTTTTATTTTTTCTTTTTAGTGATGTTAAGAATAGTGACTTATGATAAATACCTTGCATGCATCTCGTAAGAGAAAGATTCGGGCGAAGAAATCACAAATTGATAATAAAATTCAATTCATAAATAGTGAAATTATTTCGAAACGTTAGAGGGTTTTAGATGAATGTTTTAAGATTGTTTTTTTTACTTTACCATACAGGGTATTGTCAAGTATTGTATTTATAAAAGATTTTATTTTTATTATAATTTCGATTATTTGCACATAAGAATTCAAAATTTCCGTTATTTTGTCATTGATCATATCATCAGAACTTGACAAAATTAATATGATACTACCCCTAAGGTACCCCCTTTCCAATAAAAAAAGAATAATTGCAATCGGTTTATAAACAAAGAAGATATTTGTGAACATACATAACAAAAAAGGTCCAATACCAATGAAAAAAACGGGACCATTCGGGAACTAGACTGAACCCAATACAAAAAAATCATCAAAATCGGTCCACATGGTAAAGAGAAATCAATGTTCAAACACAAAAAAACAGACATTCCCTTGGATTAATAACCCCGTCCTTTTTTCAAAGTCGATTAAAAAGTGAAATATCTAATTAGAAAAAATACAAATCTTTTATAAAACAATTTTGAAAACGTTTAATTCTAAACTAGACGTTTCAGGAGATATTAATTATCTTTCTAAACATTAGCTAAAGCAATTTTTTTCTTTTTCTCAATTTTTACAAAAAATTTCATTGATAAAAGGAGAATTTTTCCTGAAACGTCTGGTTTAAAAATAAACATTTTAAAAATTGTTTTATAAAATATTTTTTTTTTTTAATATTTAAAAACAAAAAAAAATATTTTCTAATGAGAAACATTGAATTTTTGCAGGTATCTTCTAGTTCCAGCTATCAGCCTCTATATCTTTTATTATTGGTTTTCAAGACGTCGTCTCAATGAAATGGCTTCAAAAATTCCTGGTCTTGACGGATTCCCAGTACTTGGAGTAGCACATAGATTTTTTGGAAAAACTCATGATGGTAACTTGCTAGTTTCAATAATAGGATCGAAAGGATTATAGAAATAAAAATTTATAACAATCTATATTTCAACAGAGATCTTTACGGAATTAATGGAATATATTCAAGAATCGGGTGACAAAGCTGGAAAATTGTGGTTGGGTCCGCGACTCCATGTGTATCTGCTCGATCCACGAGATATTGAGGTAAGAAGAAACGTATTTTACGTAATAATACAATAAGAATATTTTTTTTTGTTTATACAAGATTTGAAACGTGAATGAAATATTTTTGAAACATAATTTTTTCTCAAGAAAGAATTTAATTTTAAGGTGAAGAATCTAAGATTTTAGTAGAAAATATTTTTATATTGGGTATCAGAGGGATTCATCCCCTCAGAAATTGAACCCGAGAACTATCGTGCTTTCCGGCAGTTAGTCTCCCCTCTGAGGGTGGAAGCTCGTAGAAAGTTTGTTCTGCTACCAAAATGTTTCTTGTATTGTTTTTCTATTTCAAAAACTGATTATAATTTTGAATTCCCTAGTTTCAGAAAAATAGAAATGAAAAATGAAAAAAAAACAAAACAAAAAATCATTACAAACATTAAATGATCTATTAAGTTAATATGCTGAAATATGATACATATTGATAAGTTGTAGCTTTGAGCCAACTTTGAGCATTCTAGCTCAAGCCATTTACAAAAGTTTTCCCTAAGTTAAAGACTTCGTTTTAGATCATAATTGAAAAGTTCTCACATTTGTTGTTTTAATTTATTCCACTATTTTATTTCGATTCTAAAATACGTTGTTATCCACCTTTTTTAGTGAAATATTTCTTTCAATTTACACTATGGCATGTAAAAAACTCCTACATAAAGTTCCATAAAGAAAAAATCGTTAAAAAATGCACAAATTACCAAAATTTTGCTGAGACAGCATAGCAGAAACAGTTTAACTTTGCATTCAATTATACTTTTAAATTTAATTACTTTTTATTCAAAAAGACTCTTACATAATTTTAACTAAAATATGATTAGTAATTAACATTGAAATTCAAAACATGGCAAAATATTTAATGTGAATAGAATTCAAACTGTTGTTCTATCATGCAAATATAGAACTTGAGACGAATTTGAAAACTTGAAGATATTTTCTAGTGAACTAAATAGTTTTAAGTTAGACAATAATATTTTATTCGAAATGGATGTAAAAATGTGAAAAGTGATATTTTTCAAAACGTTTTCAAACAAACTAAAAACTTAGAATATAAAGGAGAAAATGTGTAAAGAAAAATATGATATATTTCTTAATGATAAGTATATGCAAGAAAAAATACACTAGCTCTAATTCAAACTAGTGACTAGAGTCCTAGAAAGAAGAAGAAGAATTCAAACGTATTTGTACAGCCAGGTGAATATTTGAGTTAGGGAAAATGGAAATCTCAATGAATTTATAAAACCATAAGCCCCTCAAGTGTACCTGTGGGTCCCTGGCCCGAGGCATGAACGTGACATGTTTTTTTAAAGTAGTTGCCCCCCTATACGATTAATTCAGATTTTTTTTAAACTTTAGAAAAATATTTATGAAAAATTCCTTGCAAAATTTCATGAAATTCTAAGCACTCATTCCGGATATAATCAATTTATAAATTAACACATATCCTTATGGGATATTACTATATTTCGACTTATAGTGATCGAATTATTAAAAAAATTATATTTAATAACAATGAAAATCCGTTGAAATTTTATGTACTCTCTCTTAAAGTATTGACAAAACAGTGTACAAAATTCAAAAGGTACCTAGTGCACTGGTCCTCGATAAAAATTAATAAAGTCAAGAAAAATGATTTCTTTCGAAAAACATCTAAATTTCACAGTTGAAACGTGGCAACACCGCATACTGTTAAAAGAGCATAGGCCCATTGAAATGTATCAATGAACATGCGCTGTAACCGCCACGTTGTCTAGCGTTTCTTTTACTTGTGTGTGTGTACGGCAATTGCATATGTGTGCGTACAGCCACTCACAAAAACTTCTCCTTGCCAGCGGGGAAAAATAAAGGCAGGTACTCAATTGGTACGTCTCAAATTTTTGGTAGTAAGTGTACGGTATCAACTCCCTTAAGGTGGTATGTTAGAAAAAAAATGCGTAAGGTGACTCAACTTTCTCAACTTCATAAAAACATATATAGTACTTATTCCATAATAAGGGGCCAGTTTCAGGTTTTGTGCCCCAGGCCTGAAATTTCATGTTGAGGCCATGCTCTAAACATGTGAAAGCTTAGAGATAAATGAATGACAAATACATTTATTTGATATGTCACTAATTTAGTCACCAAAGTGTGTAGAAAGTTTTACAGAAATAATCACCCATCTCTCTAAAATACAAAATACTAGAGTAATGTACGATAAAAGAATAAATTCGATAATCAGTCGATAATACTAAAAACCTTTCAATTCAAGAGTTTCCAAGCTAGAATAGGAAAAAATTACATAGATATTAGTACATATAATAATTTTTTGCAGGTTTATAATGGGAATTAAGGACACGTTTTCGTGGTGGTTTTTTTATTTTTCAACCAACGTTTCGACTTTTCAGGGCTTCAAATAGTTACATCACATATATCGTTTAAAATACATTATTTTTCTGTATCTCTGTTACCAATGAAGAACCATCAGAAACTAAAAATTCAAAAAATTCGGCATATTAATATTTATATTAAAAAATTTTTCATTTTTTTTTTTAAATATTTTTCATGTGTGAATATGGATAAATGAAATGATTTTATTCTATTGTTTTAAAGCTATGTTGTCTGATTCTGTTGAAATTGTTTTTAAAACTGTTTATCTAATTCAATTTTTAGTAAAAAATGAAAAAAGGGAAAAAATTGTTTATACATATTTTTAAGTTTCTGATCGTTGAAGGAGAGAATAAAAGAATGTTTTTCTTGCTGGAATTATAAATTACTAATTTATTTATGACGAGACTATAGTTTCGAGAGCTTTGCTCTATTCATCAGTCTATTACACTATAACATTAATTCTTGTGAATCAATTGAAATAGACTGATGAAGAGGGCGAAACTCTCGAAACTAAAGTCTCTAGTCTCGTTATAAATAAATTAAAAATTAATAATTCCAGCAGAAGACACACTCTTTTATTGTCTCCTTCAATTTATAAAAATTCTGCTACTCTCGGAAAAAGAAATTTTCAATTAAAGTTTTGATGGTTCTTTATTGGTAACGGAGATAAAGAAAAAAATGTATTTTAGACGAATGTGTGATGTAACTATTCATTGAAACCCTGAAGAAGTTGGCAAAGTCGACGAAAGGTTGGTTGAAAAATAAAAAAATCAAACCTTGTCCTTAATTCCCATTATAAACTTTCGAATTAATGCACATTATAGACCGAAATGATAATAATAATAGTAATTTTTATAACCCACTTTTAGATATAAGAGACCTTTAAAGGAAAAACTCCTTGCAAATTTAGAACCCAAATTTTTTTACCAAAAATACCTCTTTGTATAGTAGGTAATTAAATTAAAAATCGTCTAAATTAAAATGCCTAAGATATATGTAAATTCATTCTATATTGAATTTAAGTTTACATTAAGGTTGTAGGTAGTTTGTATATTACCGCGACATTTCAGCCCCCGACATAATATCTTCTGACAAAATATTCCACAGTATAAGAGAGAATACAAAAGAGATTAAGCGAGAAGCTTATAATCATAGTTTTGAATAATATAAACAGATTTTCATATTTTGGCTGCTAATCAGCCGTTTGAAAGTGCTGCTGTCTGTCGTGTTTGATTAGGAAAAATGGGAGCCCCAAACACACCCCTCCCGACGATTAGCTGGTTCGGTTTTCAATGTGTGTTTGATTAGGAAAAAAATGGGAGCTCGAAACACACCCTGCCCGGACTAAACTTACGGAGGTTCGGTTAATATATATTAACCGAACCGGAGTCGATTTTCATTACTCATAAGAATCACGAGGGGAAAGGTTATTTTGTCATGAGATATTTTGTCTGAAGGATATTTTGTCGGGGGATGTTTTGTCGGGGATATTTTGTCGGGGGCTGAAGTGTCGCGGAATCAGTTTGTATATACTTAAATTTATATCTGGTTATATTTATTCAAAAGGCAAAAAACTACTATTTCCTAAATTATTGAATTTGGGTTTCTTTTTCTTTTTTAATCAACAATCTTTGATTAATGATTTAAAACAAATAATTAAATTATTATTTGTTTGCGAATTTCAGATTATTTTAGGTAGTAGTGTTCATCTCGATAAATCTCCTGAATACCGATTTTTCGAACCTTGGCTTGGAGATGGTCTCCTCATTACATCAGGTAAAAACTACAATATTAAGTTTTTTATTTTTTTATTCATCTTTTTGTGTGTCTTAGTATCATTAATATTTTGATAGATAATTTCGTAATTTGTTTCAAATGGGTTCACAAAAATTCTTGACATTTTTTTCGTATAAGTATCCAGAAAGTTAAAAAAATTTAAATCTTCATGATTTGGCATAAACTATCTTTAAAGTAAATCGTAAAACGTAAATCATCATTAAAATTATAAAGTCAAAGTTAAAGATTAGCATACAATCCATTTTTAACTAAATATAACAACACAATATAAGTAATATATGAATTTTTATAAATATTGAAGTAATTTTAAATCTGATCAATGGCCGCAATATATTACATATATTTACATAACTTTACATTTATTATTGGGTTCACTTCTTTGAAAACACCGTATTTTTGCAATGCAATGTCGTTTTCACTTGCATATACTTAAGTGTGGGATTTATTCTTTAGATAATGTCTTTTTTCTTAAAGTATAATTTTTCTTTTTTTACTTTACCATACAGGGTATGGTCAAGTATTGTAATCGTGCATGAAAAAAGTGGGTTTTTCCTTCTTTTTTTCGAAATATCTCAAAAACGGCTGAAACTATTTCGATTAAAAAAATTGAGCGAATCCATGGCATTTCGCTCTACAAAAAAGCTCTAATAAGCAAAGATCGAAAAAATTATATTTTTTAAGATAATAATTGTTTTGTCAAAATGTCTGTTAGTCTGTTAGTCTGTGTGTTACCAATCGAAACCAGATTTCACACGTAATTTTGGTCCATTGAGATTAAGAGCTGATTAGATTTTGGTGCATATCGACCCAAAATTAAGGGGGGTGGAGGGGGGTTAAAAATTAAAAATCTATGTCATTTGAGCAAACTCAACCAAATTTTGTATACATAATCAGTGGACCCTCAGAAATCTAAAAATGCAAAAACTAACCGCCTAAAATGTGTGTGTGTGGGGGGGGGGTGAAGGATCAAAAAATGAAAATCTTGGCCATTTACCAAACTCAACCAAATTTTGTAAACCTAATCAGTGGGTCCCCGGAAGTCTAAAAATGCAAAAATTAACAGCCCAAAATAGGGGGGGGCGGAGGGTCAAAAAATGAAAATCTTAGCCATTTACCAAACTCAACCAAATTTTGTATACATAATCAGTGGGACCTCAGAATTCTAAAAATGCAAAAACTAACCGCCCAAAATGGGGGGGGGGGAGGAGTGTAGGGTCAAAAAATGAAAATCTAGGCTTTTGTACCAAACTCAACCAAATTTTGTATACATAATCAGTGGGTCCCCAGAAGTCTAAAAATTCAAAAACTAACCCCCTCCCCCATGATTATAAATAATTTTATTAAATATTAATGTAAGTGAGAGGCCAGGTTGTATGGTAAAGTCAAGTGGATGGCCACATCAGAACACGTCAGCTTATTATATTATAAGTATTATTAGAAAACCAATAAAATATACTATAAAACATTGATCTAATAAGCTATCATACTCATGAGTATGATGAAGCAAATTCTTATTACATTAATTTTCCCATATCACTATGACATTGAAAAAATTTTATTGATTGTTATTATATAAACAAATCTTTTACAAAAAAACAATCATCAAACGTTTATTAAAATTCCAAACGTTTCGGGAGAATTTCTCCTTTATAAATGGAATTTAATTAAATTTCAAAAAAGAAAAAAATGTTGTTTTATGTAATGAATATAAAGTAACACAAAATAAATAAATATTTTGAAAAATATACAATAATACAAATTGTCTTGGAGATGAAATTTTATCCTGAATATATATAGAAAGGTGACAACTGGCTAAATGGGCATTTAGTTCCTGAGGCCAAGTGGGTAGAGAGAATATATAAGCCTGGGGCCAAGGGGGTAGAGAGAATATATATATATATATATATAGAAAATATAAATATTTACGAAAAATTATTTTTCTCTAAAAACTTTTGAAAAATATTATAAAAACAATTCTTATCTGACCTTTTGTTAATTGAATTTTTGTTCTTTAAAATTTCGATCATTTCTAAAATTAATATTTTCTCTGAATTATGGTCTATATCTAAAATTTTGGGATTTTAGAAAAGGTAAGACCAGGTTAGCTGAATAGCTAGCTCTAGCATGGTACATTTTGAATTTTTTGGTCTAAATACGTACTTGTATTCGTAAACTTTAGATTTTAAATATTTATAACAGGAATAGAATGAAATTGAAAAAATTAAAGACAGAGTTTTTATTAAATGGGCCAGATGTTTTGTCAATTTATTTCGATTTCCTCAGTAGCCCATTTAATCTCTGTTTGTCAAAAAACAATTTCAATATTCGACAAAACTAATAGTGAAATTGTTTTTTGACAAAGAGTTATTAAATGTGCTACTGAGGAAGTCGAAATAAATTGACAAAACGTCTGACCCATTTAATAAAAACTCTGTCTTGTTAATTTTTTGTTCAATTCCCTGCAATTCCTGTTAAATATTTATTATGGATGTGAATGATAAAACATTTTAAATATTATTTTTTCCCTCTTATATAGTATGTCCCGTCACAATCTAAGCAATCCATTATAAATGGAGAAATTCTCCCCAAACATTTGTAATTGAAATAAAAGTTTTACGATTGTTTTTTACTTTACCATACAGTGTATGGTCAAGTATTGTAATCGTGCATGAAAAAAGTGTTTTTTTTCTTCTTTTTTCGAAATATCTCAAAAACGGCTCAAACTATTTTGATTAGAAAAATTGAGCGAATCCATGGCATTTCGCTCTACAAAAAAGCTCTAATAAGTGAATATCGAAAAATTTTTATTTTTCGAGATAATAATTGTTTTGTCAAAATGTCTGTTAGTCTGTCCGTCCGTCCGTTAGTCTGTGCGTTATCAAATTTTTGTGGACGAGCTAGCTCAAAAACTACTGTGAATATCGAAACCAAATTTCACTCGTAGTTTTGGTCCATTGAGATTAAGAGCTGATTAGATTTTGGTGCATATCGAACCAAAATTAAAGGGGTGGAGGGAGGGGGCGTTAAAAATTAAAAATATAGGCTCTTGTACCAAACTCAACCAAACTTTGTATACATAATCAATGAGACCCTAGAAGTCTAAAAATTCAAAAACTAACCGCCCAAAATGGGGGGGGGGTCAAAAAATGAAAATCATGGCCATTTACCAAACTCAACCAAATTTTGTACCTATACATAATCAGTGGGACCCCAGAAGTTTAAAAATGCAAAAACTAACCCCCCCTACATGATTATAAATAATTTTAGGGGCCACGTTGTATGGTAAAGTCAAGTGGATGGCCACATCAGAACACGTCAGCTTATTTATAAAAGGCTTGAATTTATTTATTATTTTATGAACGATTAATTTTTCGAGTAATTGAGACGGGTGACATATAGCCAATTATGTATAAATTATTGTAATTTGAAATATTATGCATTTCGAAAGAGTCCTGAAAAGTACGAAACGTCCTACGATTATTAATATTTAACATTAATAAAAAAAATTGTCCAAAACGGGTGAATTTTTTATTTATTAATTTTTTATTTCGTTCTAGGAAACAAATGGCGTCGCCACAGAAAAATTATTGCTCCAACCTTTCATTTGAATGTTCTTAAATCCTTTGTCGAACTCTTTAATAAAAACACACATGATGTAATTGAAAGAATGAAGAAACAGCATGGCAAAACTTTCGATGCTCATGACTTTATGAGTGAATGCACCGTTGAGATCCTTATGGGTAACACTTTTTCTTTAAAATACATATATAATTCTAAGCTTTGAGAATTTTTTCTTATATATACATTTATTTCTACAGAAACGGCTATGGGAGTTGATAAGAAAGGTCACAAAAATGGTTTTGAATATGCTATGGCTGTAATGAAGTAAGATAATTTTAACATATTACATTATAGTTTAAGCTCCCAACCTCCACCTATCGAGTTTCTTAATGAAATTAGTATTTTGATAATATAATGTATTAATAAAAAAAACTTTATAGGGTTGACATCCAATTTCCCTGCATAGCTATTTTTAATAAAAAAATTAAAGTTGTTAATTTTATTAGATAAATGTAGTTAGCGAGTTTTCGAATAAATATATTATCAATCGGGAGTAAAATATGTATATAAAATGCCAAAGTTGGGTCGCCATCTTTTTTCCCTGCATAAGTCCAGGTAGACAGGCTATCAACAGGTAACTTCGAATTAGTTTTTGTAGTTATAGAGTTTCCTTTATTGTTATATATGAAAATGTAGATAATTAAAAATAAAATTAAAAAAAAAAATAAATAAAAATAAATAAATCTAATAAATTAGATAAAATAGCTATGCAGGAAAATTAGATATCGACCCTATTAAGTTTTGTTTATTAATAAATTATATAAATAAATAAATAAATAAATCTAATAAATTAGATAAAATAGCTATGCAGGAAAATTAAATGTCGACTTTATTAAGTTTTGTTTATTAATACATTATATTACCAAAATATTAATTTCATTAAGAAACTCGATAGGTGAAAGTCGACCTAAGTCGGGATCTTGTACTATTAGAAATGTTACTAAAATCGAATCTTTACAATATATATATATTTAATGTGTAAATATTTAATTTCAGGATGTCTAATATTCTCCATACCCGCCACATCAACCCCTTTTTGCGCCTGAATTGGGTGTTCAACTTGACAAAAACCAGCAAAGAACAAGTTAAACTTTTGGAAACTATTCACGGTGTCACTAATAAGATTATTGAGAACAAGAAAAAAGCTTTTGACTCAGGACAAAAACGTTACATTACATCCAGCTCCACCAAAGAAGAAGATTCTGCTCTTTCCGCAAATAAAGGCTTGAAGGATGATCTTGATGCCCTTGATGACGATATCGGTAGTTTATCTATAACTCTTCGATTTAAAATTAACAATTTTCATAGAAATAATTTAAGGATAAAGCGAAGACCACATGGATGCCCTCTGTCAAAAAACAACTTGAACTTTTCATAGGTTCGATTTATGATCTCGGTTAGAATAGCTAAAAAATGCGTTCCCAAATAAACCTTGTAAGGATCGGTCAAGTTATATTCAGTTACGCTCGGTTCTTCGCAAACCTAACCGCCTAAAAACCAGCCCGAAATAAAGGTATACGAACTGAAGAACCGAGCTGAACTGAATATATCTTCCAAACCGGCAACGACTTTCACATATCCTAATTTTCGGTTCTAGATCGTGACTAGATTAAAGATGTTTTTTTGAGCTTCGGTTTTATTCATGTTGTTTTTTCAGAGGGCATCTGATCTCCGCATTTACTCTATTTTTTATATTAAAGTTTTAAGCAAGGAACTTAAATGATTAAATCTATGATTTCTAGGCCAAAAGAAACGCCTTGCGTTCTTGGATTATTTGCTCGAAAGCAGAGACAATGGTAACAATTTCACTGAAGATGAGATCCGAGAGGAAGTTAATACTATTATGTTTGAGGGTCACGATACAACCGCCGCAGGCAGTAGCTTCTTTCTCAGTGTAATGGGTGTTCACCCCGAGATCCAGGTACTGAGTAATTCAATTTTTAATTAATTTTTCATTAAAACATCGATATATTAAGAGCTAGTTTTATGTCGGTTTGTAAAGTCTTTGTTAAAGTTAACAAAGGGCATACCTAGAATTCACCTTGTGCCCGGCCGGATGGTCAATTAGATAACACACACACTTTCATCTGATTTGCCATCTCGCCGGGCACAATGTGAATTCTAAGGTTTTACCCTTTGTTAACTTTAACAAAGATTCTACAAACCGACATACTAACTGGCCCTAAAAGCTGTAGAAATTTTGAATTTTTCTTTACCATTGAAAGTAAAATTCAAAAATTTCTCAGCTTTTAGTTTTCATCAAAATTATTATTATTTTTTCGTTAAATTTTTCATTTCTACAGGAAATTTTTGATATACATATTCTAAAATTGAATGAATGCTGAATGACTATTAAAATATTTTTTATTATTTATTTAGCGATCTTACAAACCAATTAGTCAATATATAAATTATGATTTTTTATAGGAGGATGAATAAAAATCCAATTGGTTCTATCCAGTAATTGTTTTATTAATTCAGGTGGTTAATCCAAATATTTCGAGAGCACTAGGGCATTTCTTCCTCAGTGGAAACTGCGGAATCATAATAACAGCGAGTTACTGGGTTCATAAGGCATTAATTATCTGCTAATACAGATGTTAAAATTGTAAGATACTCACCCACCGTAACCTTCTTAACATCTGTAATTAGCAGACAATTGATTCCCTGTGAACCCACAAACTCGCTGTTATTCTGTGCTAATTACAGATGTTAAAATTGTAAGGTACTCACCAACCGTAACCTTAACATCTGTAATTAACAGACAATTAATGCCCCGTGAACCCATTAACTCGCTGTTATTCGGATTCCGCAGTTTTCACAGAAGAAGAAATGCCGTAGTGCTCTCGAAACATTTTGATTAACCACTTGAATTAATAAAAAATTACTGAAAAGAAGAAATTGGATTTTTTTATTAAACCTCCTTTAAAAATTAACATATCCAGTACGCAGCAATCCATTTAAATTTCGTATTAAATTATGATTCACAAATATTTTTTATATGATCAAATTTCAAAAGAAAAACATTAACGTTAACGACGATTCTAACAAATCGAAGGCTTGTTTGAATATAGCTTCCTCAGCTTGTATAAAGTCTTTAGTTAAGAAAACATAAGAAAATTTTATTTAAATTAATTAATTTTGTAATTACGAAAAGGTCTTAACGACAAAAAGACAAAGATTACTTTAATTTGAAATATAATTCATATTTCGTATAACTAATTCAGTTTATTCTACTATAAATCAATTTCATATCATTATACTTGTAGTTATTAAAGAATCAGTTTCGTTAATAGTAATAAGGTTATTTTATTATTATTATCATTTTTTAAATTTATTTATTGTCACCGGGAACACAACCCATTTAGACAGCACAACAGTAAAGTGTTAGTAGGATTAGTGAGGGGGCCGAGTTTTAGCCGGTAGAAATTTTATATGCTAGCCAAGCTTGAACCCGGGTCTCCCGCTTGAACATCGTCATCAACGATGCTGAAGCGGGGCCAGCGCCTTAGCCACCTCGGACAACCCGACTCCCCAATAAAGTTATTAAAGCATCTACAATGATTTTTTAAGGACAAAATCTATGAAGAACTAGATGCTATCTTCGGAGACTCTGACCGTGATTGTACCTTCCAAGACACATTGGAAATGAAATATCTGGAAAGGTGTCTCCTCGAGTCCCTTCGAATGTACCCACCTGTGCCTTTAATTGCTCGTGAAATCAAAAAAGATGTCAGACTTGGTGAGTGATAACAAATCGAAATCATTTGACAAAACTAATAATAATATTTAAATTATTATTATCTATTGAATAATGGTATAATATTATTTTTTCAGCTTCCAACACTAACATCGTCTTGCCAGCTTTCTCCACAATTATTATTGGAACATATGCACTCCACCGTGATAAAGACATTTTCCCAAATCCTGATGTATTTGATCCAGATAACTTCTTACCTGAAAAACAAGCAAACCGACACTACTACTCTTACATTCCCTTCAGTGCTGGGCCACGTAGCTGTGTTGGTAAGTTGGTAGTCAAGATTCAAATTCAAATAGAAAAACCCGAGGGGTGAACCGCGATTGAAATTAGGTGTACACGTCTTTGGAATTATCTGGAATTATTTTGGAATTCATTAGTGGAATTCATTAGATAATGCCCCTTGATCTATTGTCTTCTACTTGGAAATGAAAGTGGAAGTAGGTATACACTATATTAGGTCGTTGTTCACCCTCGGAAAAACCTAATCCGAAAATAAAAATGTTTATCAGATTAATGGGAAATATAGTAATTACAGAATAATTATTTAAACATTAAAAAGAGCAGAGAACAACATAGTTTCACCTTTAAAACAAAAATTTATTATATAGTGGGACCGCTTAACTTAGAATTTCACGTTAATACTGACACACTGGATAAAAGCACCAAATTTTTACCAGGTACTAGTTAAAATTAAATTAGGTTGGAATTGGTGGTGTTTCACAAGGAGTTGTGAAACACCACCAACTCCAAACTAATTTAATTTTAACAATGTTTCACTATAAACCAACACCGTGTTCCCTAAATTTGACAGGTACAAGTTAGGTATCTTGCAATTTTTGGTTGGAACCAACTCCTCTGTCGGCTATCTTGGATTTTATAGCGGCCATGTTGAAATATAATAATATTAGGGTGGTCACAAGAAATCGAATTTTCGAATTTTACCGAAGTGTAGTTCTTAATAGTTGCCAATTGGCTAAAAAATGAAATTGGCAAAGTTTCAGACATAATTGGATAAAGGCAACAACGAGGTTGAAGTTTTGAAAAACAACAATTTTTGCAAAAATGTTCAGTTTTTCCTTCATAAAATGAAATTCACTTATTCTAGAAAATTGATTCGTATCTCATTCTCTAGGAAATTTTATTGACTTGAACTTTTACTTGGACCAGTTTTTTGTTAATCTTTTAGATGTGTAGATATTCAGCATTTTCCATAAAGAATATGATCCGTTGCATGCTAATTAAGCTGCTCCACTATCATGTCCTCTCTGGAAAATGCTGAATATCTACCAAAGAAGTAATTAATTAAATACCCTGGTCTTTCTTCTGATGATAAACAATCTGCATTCTCTTCTACACCTTACATTCTTTTCCATACTCATAATTCTGAATCTATGGTGGAAAGTTGAAAATTCGCTCAAAATTCCAAGATTTTTGGTCCAAATTGATATAGTTTTCTTGGTTCAAATTCTCCAGTAAGTTCCTTGACGTCTCCAACTTTTCTTTTGAGACAAGTAGCCAATTAATATTGTAATATTGATTGTGTAAATTTAGCCAGAGAAGTTTACCAGTTGACTATCTCTTCTTCAAAATGGGATTTTAGTTTAGATCAAAACCCTGATCTGTTGTAAAAAATTCAAAAACACTATGAGAATTAGTGTCCAAAACTCTACTAGTATTCATTGTTAGTTTTATGGATAAAAATTTTTGTTGAGCAGTGATAACGGATTAAAAGAGCTTTTACTTTCTGTTCATTCTTAAGATATTGTTCAACTATATTTTGCTTAATTTTATTATTTTTTCAGGCCGCAAATTCGCTATGTTAAAATTGAAAATCCTCTTATCGACTATTCTTCGTAAATTCCGAATTGAAGCTGACACCGAAGAAAAAGATTTCAAATTGCAAGCTGATATTATTCTGAAACGTGCCGATGGCTTCCCGATCCGACTTGTTCCACGAAATCGTGGCAAGGCTATTGCCTAAACTTCCTCCTTCTAGCTCAATGGAATAGAATCGTAATACGATCGTATTTCAATTCCTTATTTTTATTTTTATAAATAGTGATGTAATTATTTTATTGTTTATCGGTAAATAAATCGTTTTCTTTTCTTAGTGTGTAAATTTGAGATTATGTGTTGTTATTTTTGTAAGTATTTTAGAATAAAATATATAATCAAAAATAAAATAAAACTTGATTTATTTTCTTTAGCAATAAATTTCTTAAAAAATCTGACCTCCGGGGTAGGAACAAATTTAAATAAAATAAATAGTATCGTAAATTGGCTAAAGGCTAGAAAGGCGGAAAAGCAAAAAAAAACTTAAGTCCATAGAAATATTATTTTTCATAGTTTTCAAAAAAATGAGTTATAGTGAAATTAATATTTATGAAGATAATACCAAATCCAACATATTTTGCACTCAAAAGTCCACTAGGTTTATTTTTCCAATTTAAGATAAATTTTCCATTTTTAATAATATAGTCTTTAAATCTATACATCTATTCTTGCACCCATAAATTTTTTAACGCCGATTTTACTCAATTTAAAATTTTTTCAATTCAAATAATCTACAAAAAATTCAATTCCGTCCTCTGTCCAATTTGGTTGTTTAAATCTTCAAACCCGTGTATTTACTTGAAAAATGTTCAGATATGACTGAATAAAATATCACCATATAAAAAAGAAGAATGAAGACTATATAATTTAATAAAGTTTTTTAGTTATTAAAATTTTGTTAGAAAAAATTATTAAAATTATCCAAAGACAGTGTGTCAATTCCGTCCCGAACATAGTTTTAGTATGTAACTTGACTCACGCCATCACTGCAGTGGTCAAGAGAGAAACTATTGTCAGTTGGTGAGTTGCTTTGTTAATGGCAACCAGTGGTGTTAATTTTATTCATATGATAACAGAGAAAAATGACTTCATAAAGGTAAGTGATTAGTTGTGTAGTTCATTAGTGTCATTTCCGTCCATGTGATAACAAGTTATATCATATTATTTAAAAAATCTTTCTATTGTTGTTTTACTTTTAGTGAATTGTAACCAATATTGTAACCTTCTATATTTTTAAGCTACTCTCTGGTCTACTTTACTAAATCAAAATTCTCTAATGTCAATTCAGTCCCCTTGATTGTCCCACCTGAATGGGAAAAATCATAAAAAATTGAAAAATATTTTTTAATTCGATATCGCTGGGGTTTTCTCATTATATGGCCGAGATATTAAAGTTTGCTGGTCTTGATCGTAAGGACTATTTCTTTTTCTTTATTCATCCATTGTAGAATTTTGACGTTAGATATTTTATCCGTCCATTTCTCTTTCAATATTCTTCTATGGAGCCATATTTCAAAAGCTTCCAGTTTCTTTATAGATGTCTCCTGTTAAGGTCCACGACTCCACGTCATAAAGAAGAACCGGGGTACATAACATCTCAGCAATCTGATTTTTGTTAATATTATGAGATCCCTGTAAATATTTATTTCATTTTGTTAAATGCCCTCACCCTAATAGTTGAACATAAATTGATGCATTTAATATAAATTTTATTTATTTATAATGTATACAAACTTAGGACCTTGGTTCCCACCTAGTGTTGTACAACACTTAAGTTATTTTTAAGTTGAAAAACTTGATAAAAGAGTTTATATATAAAAAAAAAATAAAAATAAAGGATTCAGAAGGCGAAAATAGTAGAGAAAGATTAAAAAACATTAATGAGATATTTTCTAGAAAGACATGTAGGTGTGTTTTGACATAATTAAGCAAGCCTTTGATTGAAATAATTCAGCGCTGTGTCTGTAAAGCGAAGGGTATGCATTCAAATAATGCCCTGCATTGCGGGTTGCGTTGACAGGCGCTGAATATCGGACTAGTACAGTGGTTTCTAACCTTTTCAGTTTCATTACCCCTGTGACCAAGAAAGCTATGTGTCTTTACCCCTTGTTAAAAAATAAATATTATGAATAAATAAAGCTAAAAATTTATTAAGATTATTGATTCTTTACCATTTGTTTTTCTACTAATTCAATCTTCTTTCAGTTTGGATTTGTAGAAATTTAATGGTTTGATTACTATTTAAATATAAATAAAAGTTAATCCTATGACAATAAAAACAAATATACAGGGTGGGGCATAAAGATCTACCACCTTTTGAAGACGTATAAAAAAAATTAAAAAATTAATCTAGAAAAAACTCAATATATTTTTGAAAAAGAACATAAAATAATTTTTTTAAATGTGTTTTAAATATTATATCAAACGAAAAGAAGGGTTGGGGGTCAAAAATGAAAATTGTAGCCTTTTCGTTCAAACTATGTATACAAAATTTGGTTAGTTTTTGCATTTATAGCTTTCTGGGGGGCCCACAGAATATGCATACAAAATTTGGTAGGTTTGGTCAAATGAGCTAGAATTTTCATTTTTGACCCTCTTCCCCATTTTGGGTGGCTAATTTTTGCATTTCTAGCCTTTTTGGGAGCCCACAGAATATGTATACAAAATTTGGTTGAGTTTGGTCGAATTTTCATTTTTGACCACCCCCCCTTTTTTTTGTCTGATAATGTTTAAAACACATTTGAAAAAATATTTTATGTACTTTTCGAAAATATATTCAGATTTTTTCTAGTTAAATTTTTTTCATTTTTTATACCCTTTCAAAATCTGGTAGATCTTTTTGCCTCACGCTGTACTTTGAGAACTAGAAAATTTTTCTCTTCTTATATAAATTAGTTTTATAATATAAAGGTGAATATTAAATATTAAATGAAAATTAAGTTAAATTGATTCATTGTGATTTCAAATAAAGTTACGTTCATATAAGCTTTTAAAAAGTTTAAAAAGTCCGATCTGACAGCCCAGATTATTTCCTTCTGCGTTTATGAACTACCGTGATATCTATAGATATCTATTAGATAAGCTTACCATACAACTCAGTTTGATCGGGACTGTCCCGGTTTGAAGGTATAGTTCAAATGTCCAGGTCAATTTGTCATTCTCTCCGGTTTTTGGAAAAAAATATTGTTTATTAATTATTTATTTAAGTCCTACCTCGGTAAAGCTAATTGTAAACTAAATTTTAGTGCATTTCCCGACCCGATTAAAAATACGAATAAATAGACGAAAAAGTAAAAACTTTTTCTAGACTCGTTACGCTTACTAGTTAGAGCCACAACAAGTAATTTCTTTTGTAAATTTTTTCTTTAATAATTAGTAGAGATTGTGGTGTTGGTGCAAGGTGAAACATCTTTAATAAAGATAAGAGTAAATAAATATTATATTTAATATTGATTTACTATGAGTTAAGGATACTAGGTCACTTATTTCACATTAAAATTAAAAAATTAAAAGATATAATTTTTTTTTCTTTAATATAAAATACAGTATATGTTCCTATGACTATTTTGTGTATATGTATTAATCTTATTTTAATGTGAAATAATTTTAATAATTAATAATTTTAATTCAATTTTCTCTAGATATCTGTTAAAATCAAAAAACTATAATTTAAAATAGTTCTTTTATTAGTTTTTTATTTAGGTGACCTTATAATTTTGAAAATCGAAGGTAAAATGATATATATTTTAGTATAGGACCATATTATGGAAATCTCAATGTTTTGAAAGATCCAAGATGGCGAACTGTGAGTCAGCGATGACGTAGCCAGTCGACACTTTTCTAGCCATATGCTTTCTCCCTATCTCCCTGTCTGAAATACGTTTGAACTTGTATTTGGCTGGCATCATTGTAACACACGTTAGCTCTAAAGAAAGTGAAATGACTCTATCCGTCCTCTTTTTAGATATTTTCATCGATCAGATTCTAATGAAAGAATCGCTCACCCGAACATTAAATAATAAAAAAGTTAAAACTTTTTTAAGACTCAGTACACTAGAGCTGCCCTAGTAATTATTTATAAACTTATATATAAATTGTTCATTTAAGGCTATAAAAAATTTAACATCCTCTCAATAGAATAATTCAAAAAATAATATTTTCTGTTTTTTGAACGAGATATTTCAAAATATAATCAGTGCCATATATTGATACAAACTAACTTTTTAACTTTCCGTTCTTGGACTATCGTGGGTATTGGAATTCAGACACACAAAGAGAACAAAATCATAGTTGAAAAATGTTTTTCTCTGCGTTTCAGACATTTTAAAAGCACAATGAGCAAATATTTATTTTAGGAGAGTAATTTTATCACAGTTTCCTAAGATTATTCCTAAATCAAATAAATATAGAAAATTCAGCTATCTTTGTTTGTCTTAATTGTTATAAAAAATTTATATATAAATTAAAAAAGCTCATCATTGTAAAATTTAAGAAAATTGCTTAAGTATGGTCTAAAAAAAGGTAATGAAAAAAGTTGGCTTTTTTGGGTCGCGACATGAACATATGGGTGGCGGCTTAGCCCCCCTCCCTTAGCTTTCAAGCTCTGATTTTTTTGAAATGTTTTATGAAGAAAAATATTGTTTGTATCTGAGCTACTACTGGCACTCGGGATCGATTCCCGAGGGGGTGAAAAACAACCCCTCTGACATATAATTAAAAATATTCCATTCCAGCGGATTTAATAGATGACACCATCTTATGATTTTCTAGTAAATTTGAATCTATTACTCATCGGCAAATTAATATCTTACATATTAAATTGGGAAAAGTCATTCATATTGCCCTTCGAATTTTGAATTTCTTCAAAATTCGAAACACTCAACCACCTTTATTTAAATTATATGGCATGGCTATATGTTTAAATTTATAATCACTATATCGCGAAATTTTACAAATTAAGATAACAATCTTTGAGTAAAATATTTTACGCGTTTGCATATGTCAGAGAGGTTCGTATCCCGCAGGTGAGCCAGGTGGCCCGGATTGCTGTTACTGGCACTCGGGTTCGATTCCCGAGGGGTGAAAACAACCCCTCTGACATATAATTAAAAATATTCCATTCCATCGGATTTAATAGATGACACCATCTTATGATTTTCTAGTAAATTTGAATCTATTACCATCGGCAAATTAATATCTTTAATATTAATATAACGCATCGCCAAATCATACAAGAGTTATTATCAGCTGATTTAAATAAATTAAACTAACTTTTCCATTTAATTATTTTTTTACTTTATCCAATGCGAAGCTTGAGTTGTTTACCATAAAAGAATTTAGTCTTTTTGATTTTAAGTCGATTCTTTCACGTTTTCAGTGAAGGTTGCCATTAATAGTGAAAACATCAAATATGGAATGCAATAAGGTTATTCCTCTAGTATTAGATAAGAATCGATTGTTATTTTTGATTTTAAGTTGATTCCTCCATGTCTTCAGCAATGGTTACCAATAATAATCGAAACGTCAAAAATCCAATGTATGAAATTGGTTATTCCTCGAGTAATAGATGAGAATCGATCACTATTTCTGAATTTAAGTCAATATGGACTGAAAATAGCAAGTGATATCTGATTAATAATAAAGGAATAAACATATTATATATTTCAAATGACTTTGGATAAAGTTTAGCAACGATCCGTTGCAGTTTATTTATAATTGTTTTTATTTCAAGCATTTACGGCTTTCTTACTATTCATTTTTTCATTTGTATTTTAACTTATTTTTATTAAATATTAGATAGTACACTTCTTTTGACTCAACTGGAGCGAAAGGACCTCCTTGAGATCAACGCGTTGCACGGAGCTTTGAAACATTCGGTTCGATTGCTTATCATTTGATCACTCAGACTTGGTTCAGTCTTGGTTTCACTCGTATTTGACCGCTTTATTTGCCTAATCGAGTAAGGTGGCGCCACGTAGTGATTCGCTCAATAACTAAATTTATCTACTTTTTACGTCACCTGCCTACCAAAGTTTTATTTGCAATCACATAATAATTATAACTAATTTAAATTAATATAAAGATTATTTTCTATCCTAATTTTTATTAACAAATCTTTTTTATTCCCATTAGTATTTTTTATCGATTTTATTGAAAATTCAAAATATATCCATTATGGCTGAGATTTCGATCCAGGACTACACATATCCAATCTATAAAGGTTAGTTATTATGAAATGAAATATAAATCATATTTAATAATTTAAAATCATATTATATAGGAAAATAATTTATAGAAATACTTTCTCCTTGGATATTTTTAATATTTATTGAAACCTGAACTTATTGATCCTTTAGTATTAATAAATATATAATAATAATATATGGCAATATATTAATATTTTGATTGACTAGCTGCAAGGCCCGCCTTTGGTGGCTCTCTTACTAGCCAGAGGGCACACCCCCTGGACCCCGCACACGAACACCGAATCCCACCCCAACCCCCAAACCGCCCCCCCGCACTGCAAACCGCCCCTCACCACGCCTCTCAACCCACCCCGCACCCCACCCTGTGCCATGCCCTGCAACCCACACAGCCCCCACTCCACACCTCGCCCCTCACCCCACCCCGGTCACCACACCACACCCCGCGCCCCACCCCGCACCCCCACCCCGGCACCCAGTATTTGCATTTCTAGCCTTCTAGTGGCCCACATATTATTTATACAAAATTTGATTGAGTTTGGTCCAAGAGCAAGAATTTTCATTTTTTGACCCCCCCCCATTTTGAGTGGTTAGTTTTTGCATTTATAGCCTTCTAGTAACCCACAGATTATGTATACAAAATTTGGTTAAGTTTGCTATAAGGGTAAGAATTTTTATTTTTTGACCCCCCCCCCCATTCTGGGTGGTTAGTTTTTGCATTTCTAGCCTTCTAGTGACCCACAGATTATTTATACAAAATTTGGTTGAGTTTGGTCCAAGAGCAAGAATTTTCATATTTTGACCTCCCCCCTTTCGGGTGGTTTTTGGGGGAATTTTATTAAACAAAAGTTGATCAGAAATCACATCCCCTACAACTTTGCTCTTAATAAAATTTGCCGTAGAGCTTAATAGTTTAGGAGTTATTTGATAATTTCATTCGTGCGCCCCCCCAAACCCCTTCTGGGGTCAAAATATCAAAACGTTATATAGCTAAAAACGTAAGTTAGAAGACATCTGATGTAAATATGAAATTTCATAATAATCCCTTCAGCCGTTTTTACGTGAATCGTGAGCAACTTTTCGGAAACCACGGAAACATACAGACAGACACACAGGCATTTTGTTTAGAGTGTTTTCGTTCATAACTTTGCTTGAAACGTGTGCAACCAAAATTTGGTGTGATTTGGAGCAATGTACAGACAAAACCTTAATTTTATATATTTTATAGATTCTTGCCTATCAATTAGTTAATTTAATTTTGTGTTATCATTAAGAAACAATATTTTTTTTAATGAAAATGAGAGAAGGAGTTACACCAATAAGGTGCATCCCCTAAAGGCCTGGGTTGGCCTCTCCCTCATGAAAAAAAGAAGAGGGGATTTTATGGACTGGGCAGGGGTCGAAGGTATCTGTGAATAAGGGTCTTAAACAGCTTAAGGTTATAAGTCGCGGGGAAAACGGGGGATGGGAGCGAGTTCCAGTTTCTGGAGGTCATAGGGATAAAAGAGTTGGCGAAAGCTCTTGTTCGATTTTTATCCAATTTGACATCGAAGGGGTGCTGAGCTTTCGAAAACCGCGTGTTTCTCGTAAAGAGGGCTTTAGGGGGGATAATTGATTTCAGCTCGACTGAACAGACACCATGATAGTATCTGTAGTACAGGGAAAGGGCAGAAACGGTTCTTCGGTGAGCCAGGGAGTTGAGTTAGCTAGGGTCGGGTCTCCTATTAGTTTAATTTGTCTAACTTTCGTAGTTCTTTCGCGACAATCCACACAAAAAGTTTTAGGCTCGTAACCACTCTATAAATATGAACGGTGCTAAAATTTTAGGTTATGTTTTTTAACGTGACTGTACCACTCACACTAAGCAATCTCTATATGGATACACACATACTTTCCAGATCGTTTCCAAGTCATTGTGCCTATATCCCCTCCACTAAAAATAATCGACCAAATATGTTTTTTTTTGTTTTATTTTTTATCAAAACTACGTGGTAAATAATTTTTTTTAAGTTACTCCGAATATATTATTCTAACAAATATTAGTTCTTCAATGAAAAAAATAAAATAATGATCATATCCCCACCCTTTCACTATGTACCCTATGTAAAACATGTCATTTTTAATTGCAATTATTTCATGTTTGGTGTGGTAAATCGTCTTCAAATTTTAAGAGTATTTGTATTATGCTTTTAATGACTTATATTCCAAGTTTCAAAGACTTTTTGAATGTTTGCATTTGTGAAAGAACTACCTTAAGGCTAGTTTACACAGGCTGATTTGGGGGGGGGGCGGTCGCCGGCATATAAGATCTACTTTTGATCTCGGAAGTGTGTCGCGATCGAATTGTCCAAGCGGGGGGGTGGAGGGGGCGACCGCCCCCCAACATAGAACTTTATTTTCTTCAATTTTAAAATTTAATGTTATAAAAAAAAAAAACTTAAATAAACATATAAAAAATGTTCATCTCCAATGCTTTGGGGGGGGGGGGCGGTCGTCCCCATCGCCCCCCCCTGGATCCGCGCATGCCATTTACTAAGCACTTAGCAGACTAACTGGTTAGTAATGGTTCACACTTCTCTTCTAACCACTCTAATTAGTGTATAATAAAAGTTACAAGATAGTAATTCGAGTTCTCAATAAATGTGGTAGGGAAAGCTACTTGCCATTAGTAAATAGAAATCATTTCTATCCCCTCACACTTGCCACTCTACTAATATTAACCACTTATATTGTCTGTTTACACAACACAGAATTTATGCGAGTGGCTAGTACTAATAATTAGTACTAAGTCCATGTAAACTAGCCTTTAATAAATTTTTAGTTTTTAAATTTAAATACTAATAAATATTTGGATTTTTTTTCAGGTCCACTTTTTATGTGCTGTTATTGTAAAATGATGTATATTAGTGAAGATTTTCTAAACAAACATCAAAAGAAATGTATTCTGATGAAATTAAACTTAATATTAAGATTAAAGTTAGAATTGAAAAAAACTAAATTAAATGAAGGTATTTTTTTTATAGATCTCCATGTATTATTATTAATTATATTATTTATATGTCTCTATCTTTGCTTTTAATTCCAATTTAAATAAAAAAAACTAATCTTCCCACATTATCTTCTCTCTCATATCATATGTCCAGTGCCTTAACTAGCCTTTTATGTAGCCGGTGCGATCTTCTATAACTGCGCCCTTTAAAAAAAAGTATAGGTACTTGGTAGAATTTTGATCAAGTATATATCTCAACCAAAACATTCTCTGAAAAAACAGGCCAAGTTTGAAAAAGTAGTGAAATCTAGTGTAGCCAAATTAAATTTGCCAAGAAATATTAAGTTGAGAGATCTACTATTTTTTCAAATTAATTATTCTTGGCAAATTTAACTTGGCTACACTAGATTTCACTACTTTTTCGAACTTGGCCTGTTTTTTCACAGGAGGTTTTGATGGAGATTTCTATTGTTTCTGTAAGCTATGAGCCGTTGGTTCAAAGGGCTAGAATTTTTATTTTTGAACCCCCCCCCCCCATTTTGGCCGGTTAGTTTTTTCATTGCTAGCCTTCTGGGGCCCACAGAATATGTATATAAAATTTGGTTGAGTTTGGTCCAACCTGCTATACTTTCATTTTTGACCCCCCCCCATTTTGAGTGGTTAGATTTTTCATTTCTAGCCTTCAGGGGCCCACAGAATATGTATACAAAATTTGGTTGAGTTTGGTCCAACGAGCTAAAATTTTCATTTTTGACCCCCCCCCCCCCCATTTTGAAGGGGTTGAAAGATAGAATGTTTGGATTTTCGGAATTTTTCCTTTGTTTGTGTCCAAAACTCTACTGGCAGGCGAAATTTCATGATTGATTGGAATTAATAATGAAATGAAGTACCCTAGAGGTACTTTTGATCAGATTTTAAACAAAAATATTTTTGTTAGATATAGCTTAAAGAATCTGGAAAAGACAGCCTTAAGTTCACGAGCACATATTTTATTATGGCGGAATGTCCATCACAGCCAGCAAATATATATACTCCTTTCTATTCATATTGATTTTTTAAACTTTCTAGTTCTAAAACTATAATGGAAATATGAAAAGACAGATCATTCAAATTAGAAATTGTTTCGAAGAACGTGACCAAATCTTCTATTTTTGGGGTTTTCGAACTTGAGAAGAAAGAGAGGGAAAATAAGAATTTATATAATTATTTATTTGTCGGCTTCCATTAGGAAATTTAAGCCGTTTGAACCGAATTACTTTATGTGCGATTTCTTTTTTTAAGTATGTTTTTACTTAATATCACTAAAAGTCTTCATTATTATTTTATTGATGAGAAATAAAATAAAAATTGGGGCATTCATATGTGCATACAACCATCATATCTAATGATATTTTTAATTGAACTTTCAATATAAATTGCAAACAAAAATATGATTTTTTTTTATATTTCTATGTAAAATATCATTATTTCATTTATTTTTTTCAGATACATGTCGTCGAACAAAGAATGTTAAGAAAAAGAAGACCTTGGATCATTATTTCTGTAACGAGTGTTTTTGTGGCTTTCCCAAATTATCTGCTTACGAGAAACATATACGTGACCAACATCCAGACCAAGTTCCCTTTGAGTGTAATAAGTGCAATCAAAAATTCTTTCTTAAAAGAAAATTACAACTTCACATTGCCATGCGTCATCAAAACCCAAAATATTTTAATTGTGATATATGTTTCAAAACGTTTAAGAAAAAATCAGAATTGATTGTTCATTATCGAAATCACACGGGTGAACTGCCTTTCGCATGTCCCAACTGTCCAAAAAAATTTACTTCCAAAATCTCTTTAAATCAACATTTATTGATCCATTCCAGTAACAAGCCATTCGGCTGTGATCATTGCGAGAGGCATTTCTCACGAAAGGGCGATCTCAATCAGCATTTGCTGATTCATTCTGGAAAAAAGCCATTCGGTTGTCCACTTTGTGATAAGAGCTTTTCTCAAAAGGGCGTTCTCAACAGACATATGCTTATCCATTCTGGAGAGAAACCGTTTGCCTGTGATCACTGCGAGAAGCGCTTCTCACAAAAGGGCGTTCTCAATAGGCATTTGCGAGTCCATTCTGGTGAGAAGCCTTTTGTTTGTGATCTCTGCCCAGCAAAATTTACATCTAAAGTTAAATTGAGATCCCATTCAGTAAAACATGCATCAACTCAAAGATAATCTGAGCATACGTTAATCTAATAGTCGGAGAGCTGGTGACGAATTTGGGGAAGGTATTTTAGGCAATTTGAAAATATAAAAAAATAGTATATTATCGATGTTAGCGGATTTGGAATCGAGAGCCAGGAAGAGGTCTTGGGGTTATTTTGCTACTGCGCAGCCTATCTATGACATTCACCAAAATTTAATTAAAAAAAAAAAAAAAAAAATATATTCTTTAGGCAATTTGAAATCATTTGAATCTTTGATTCTAGCATATATAGAAATTAGATCCGAAAACACCAGACTATTTTGACGGTTTTGAAGTATTGACCAGACTGCCCCAAAGATGTATTATAAATATACGCAGTTGCAAAATAACCGCAAGACCTCTTCCTGACTCTCGATTCCAAATTTGCTAACATTGATAATATACTGTTTTTTATATTTTCAAATTGCCTAAAATACTTTCATCAAATTTGTCACCAGCTTTTGGACTATAAACAAAATCTAATGTTATTGCAGGTTTTGTTCTTTGTAATTTTTAGAGTTCCCTCAGTTTCTAGGTAATTTACTAAAATATATTTCTTATTAATTTTATAATAAAAAGATTCTTTGGAATTCAAACCTGTAAAAGAAATCTAAAAGAATTCTATCATGTTGCGCCCGCAACGATTATGAAAATTATTCATTGTTCAGTTGCTTTCAAAAAGATTGGCCACTCCTGTGCTAAATTTTATCAAATTTATCATACTTGCAATACTTTTTAGATGAATCAAGCTATTTCCTGTTTTTACCAAAATGATTAACTGATAACTATTCTATGCAAAGCAATCGACTTGTTGACGCATATTTAATTTTATTATTATTATTTATTTTATTTTATATCCTTTGTATTAATAATTTTCATGTTTATTTGTTTTTTTTTCAAATTTTAATTAATATGTTACCCTTGAGTTAAAATGAAAATGAACCACGTTCCTTCTGGCCGATATTTTTGGTTTTTTTGACGAGTTTTTTGTTTATTGATTGTTTTTGATCTTTTAATATTTTAGTTTATTTTTTATATGATTTTTTTTTTAATATTTATTTATTTGTTATTTTTTATATATTTATATTTTTATTATTTTTTATATTTTTATCATTTTAATATTTTTAGTATTTACTTTATTCGGAGAGGTAGATCATATGGTGGACAAAAATGGGACAAAAATAAAAAACAGGTTGAAGTTATTTTGATAATTTATAGTGTAATTTTAAAAATATGACGAGAATGTAATTGATTTTGTAATTCTAACTGATCACTCATCCTAGTTAATTGACTGGCATATTATAATTTTCTTAATGATGAAAATAATATGATGAATGTGTGTGCTGGCTTGTCCACAGAAATTAATTTTAAAGAGGATACTTTTACTCTTATCTGTATTAAAAAAGTTGTGATAAGTGAGATATCTTTTGTGGGTAAAAATTAAACGACATCGATTATATCTAATAATTGAAAATATGGTCGAACTGATTTCATTGGTTCGTAAGTTTTGATCATTGAACTATGTATGTAAAAATAAAAATACAAACATGCTAATATAACTCCAGTTTCCACATAATATTTCTCACACATTTTTGAATATTTACTAATTTTAATCAATGTGTCTTTAAAGAAGAAAAATTTAATCCAAAAATATTATCTATAAATATTTTTTTTTGTTCTCAGGCGGGCACTGAGGATGCTGTTATATAAAATAAGCTGACGTGTTCTGATGTGACCATCCACTTGACTTTACCATACACCCTGACTCCTAACTTATATTTAATATTTAATAAAATTATTTATAATCATGTAGGGGAGGGGGTTAGTTTTTGAATTTTTAGACTTCTGGGGACCCACTGATTATGTATACAAAATTTGGTTGAGTTTGGTACAAAAGCCTAGATTTTCATTTTTTGACCCTACACCCCCCCCCCCCATTTTGGGCTGTTAGTTTTTGCATATTTAGACTTCTGAGGTCCGACTGATTATGTATACAAAATTTGGTTGAGTTTGCTCAAATGGCCTAGATTTTTAATTTTTAACCCCCCATCCACCCCCTTAATTTTGGATCCATATGCACCAAAATCTAATCAGCTCTTAATCTCAATGCACCAAAACTACGTGTGAAATTTGGTTTCGATATTCTTACTAGTTTTTGAGCTAGCCCGTCCACAAAAATTTGGTAACGCACAGACTGACAGAACCAGCCAGACTAACAGACATTTTGACAAAACAATTATTATCTCGAAAAATATAATTTTTTCGATGTTCACTTATTAGAACTTTTTTATAGTGCGAAATGCCATGGTTTCGCTCAATTTTTTTAATCAAAGTAGTTTCAGCCGTTTTTGAGATATTTCGAAAAAAAAACCACCTTTTTCATGCACGATTACAATACTTGACCATACCCTGTATGCCATATACAAGTTACAATATTTAATTAATATATTATAATATTTTATTGTAAAACAATGTATATTTTAAAGAATAATTCTAAATAAATATAAAAAATGTATTCAGATAAGGTAGTTATATTGTATTATTTGTTCGTGTTTAATAAATAATTATAATTAATTATGAGTGATTTAAATAAAAATTCAAATTTTAATCAAATTAATCACAAAAATAAAAGCTTCAACAGCTTCATTACTAATAAATATTCAGAAAAATTTAATTTAAAAAGAATTTCATCATGAAATAAACGTAAAAAATACATTATTTCTAAAAGGAAACAAACCTATCTTATACATACCTTAAACTAGCTAAGTTCCTTTATAGGTTCCTACTATATTACTAAAATGAAGAATAATCTCCTTCACGATCAAAGAAATGGGCCTCCCAACATTTAAGTTAAATAGAATTTCGTAAAAATGATATTTTATTGTAGTATCAAAATGGAAAAATTATACATAGGAAAACCGGCCATTAGTAAAATTTTGTTCTTATTTTTTAAAGAGATATTTTAACGATATTATTAGGTTGATGCATAATTATGGAACTTTTTTAAAAAATATTTTTATTCAGCAAAAACAATAATAAAATTTAACAAAAACATGCTTAAATGATTATTCGGGAAAGTATTCACCATCTACTTCAATAACTGCTTCGCATTTGCTTGGCAGTCGGTCGATTCCACGGGCGAAGAAGTCACGATTCTTGGAGGCAATCCACGCTTTGACATGGGCCACAAGTCATCCAAATCGTCGTTGATCTTAGTCTTTTGCCAGTTTTTCAAAGAGCGGTTGATGTGATAGTCCGTCGGTGCTTCGGTCGGTGAGTACGGCGGCGGATGTGGGAGTAGATCTCAGCCCTTATTGGCGATGAATTCGACGACCCCACGCTCAACATGTGGACGTGCGTTATCGTGATGGAACACGATGTGGTTCTTTTTGCGCGGTCCTTTCGCCTCGATTGCACCGTGAAGACAGTCAAGCTGTGCCTGGTAGACGTCGCTGTTTATGTTGAATTGCCGCTTGCCGTTTTTGTTTTTTTGGTCGACATTGAAGTCTGCAGCCAGCATTCGTGTTGAAAGGTTTTCATCCTATTCCACGGCTGTCAGAAGTGCCTGATCATCAAAATCCTTCTTTATCCTCCAAACTAGTGTCACCTGATTTGAAACGGGCAAACACTTCCGTACTGCACTATCAGTAATTGTTCCTTCGCCAAAAAGTTCGTTGAGATCGCGAAATGATTGTGCTGCCTTCCATCCTTTCTCTTAGTGGTAGAGCATAATATGACGAATATGAATATGGTTTACGACACGCATTTTTACTAACTATAAATAGAGAAGATTGTTTTTATAAAAAAATAAATAAAACGACATTTTTGGCTAAAGAAAAAACACGCCAATACAAACGTTCCATAATTATGCATCAAACTAATATATTTTTTCTTCTCCATATAAAATACCCATTAATATAAAAGTATAATTTTTGTGGAAATAAAATTTTATTTTTATTTCAAAATCAAAAATTACACATATATAGATTTGAATTCAATTTGAATATTTCAAAGTATCGAGATTCGGGGCAGGGAGCGAACCCAGTTGTCTACAATTCTTAGACACCGCCATTTTAAGGAGGTTCTTTCGCGACAATGCACACAAAAAGTTTTAGCCTCGTAACCACTCTATAAATATGAACGGAACTAAAATTTTAGGCTATGTTTTTTTAACGTGACTGTCCATTCACACTACGAAATCTCTATATGGATACACACATATACCTTTCCCTATCTACCATATGTAAAAAATTTCATTTTTATTTGCAATTATTTCATGTTTGTTGTGGTAAATCGTCTTCAAATTTTAAAAGTATGTGTATTATGCTTTTAATGACTTATATTTCAATTTCAAAGAATTCTTGAATTTTTGCATTTGTGAAAGAACTACCTTAAATCTAAATAAATTTAATACATGAATATGCAATTTTCGCTCATTTAATTATTATAAATTTATTTTTTCCACATGATAACATCTAATTGAAAAAAATATTGAATTAAGTTAAAATAATTTGAGATATGAAAGATATGAGTTTAATGCGCAACGCCTGCTGATGCAACCTGGAATACAGTGCCTTCTTTTAAATGCATACCCTAGCAGTATTCAGGCGGCGCACAATCTATTTAATCAATAAATTAAACTACGCTATGGACAAGGTAAAAATTAAATATACGTAACGGCTCATAAAGTTTATAGTATAAATATGGCGAGCTAATGGTTCTACGGGACCTCTGAAAAAATCAGATGTTCGAAATTTTTGCAAAAAAAAATTTTTAATCCTAAAATCTATAGTAATTTTATTGAAAATATTGATATTTATAATAGTTTATGGAATTTTAAGAATTAAAAGACTCAAATATTGCTATAATGAGCTTCTAAAAACAGGTGTTAACTTGAGAAACTTTCTTAAATCTTTTAACTTTTAAGAAAGTCTCTCCAATATTCAAAAGCTAAGATTCTGAAATCTGAAGCATATATAAGGCCTAGGTGACACCATCTTGGCACTGTTGCAGGGATATTCTGATGGCTATAAGGTGTAATACTCAAGCATATAAATTTAAGTGTGATAACTGAGAGTTGGATAGAGGTAAAGTCTGGCAAAAAGAAAAAAGGGACCAATCGATTATCATAGAAAAATTTCATTTCATGAGAACAAGTTTTAATTTTAAATGGAAAATTGGAATTTTTAGGAAGACCAGTCAGCAATTTCTTGTTGTAAATTTAAAGTCAGAGCTTCCAAGGCAACTGTATTCATCTAGAGGAGTGCACATGGGCACTAGGTGGTACTTATTTTGGGTATTTAGGAATTTTTTACGCTCACAGATGCTCATATGTTTAAAAATAAATTTAAAAAAATATATCCCCCAAGTTTCAGTCTCTTATCTCAATTTTACATGTACTGCATAGCGATTAAAGTTTCCCATCTAGTTCAACATGGGGTTTTTGGCATTGAACAATCAATTTTTTTTCCAGCCAAAGTAATGTGTTATAAAAATTTGAAACTATTTAAACTTGATTCTTATAATAGTAGCTATCCTTAGAATTTTTACAGATTTTTAGCTATTAGAATTTTGGAGTCTATAACTTACTAACACTAAGATATAGCAGTATTTTATCTAGCTATAACTCCAAAATTATAATAGCTAAAAATCTGTAAAAATTCTGAAGGATAGTTAGTATTATAACGATAAAGTCTACAGAGTTTCAAATTTTTTGAACCATTGCTTTGGCCGTAATAAAAAAAATTGATCTTTCAATTCCAAAAACCCCATGTTATGGGAAACTTAATCGCTGTGCGGCACAGGTTAAAATTGAGATAGAGACTTGAAACTTGGGGGATTATTTTACTTTATTTAAATTATTTCGAACCAAATGAGCCTCTGTCAGCGTAAAACTTCAATCCCCAAAATAAGGGCCACTCCCCTGGATCTCTTACCGCTTAAAATCCTAATCATCAGACGTCCTAAAATAAAATAATTTACCCAGACAATTCTTTTATTAGTTTACAGTTTATTGAAACCAAGAATATATTTATTATTTTAATTTGGTACCTTCTTCAAAAATTAATTATATTTAAGTGGATATCGATGAGGCAGTCCAAAAAGAAGAAGATAATTTACACTATCTCTTTATTCATAAAACCGACGTTTCGGAGGCTATTTCCTCCTTCTTCAGGGTTTTGAGGGATTCTTCAGGGTTTACTACATTATAATTCCGCTGAGAATGATATACAATATATTATTGTTGCTGCCACTGAAAGAGGAGACAGATGGGAATACCGCATTGGATTTCCTTCACTGACTTTTCAAAACCCTGAAGAAGGAGGGAATAGCCTCCGAAACGTCGGTTTTATGAATAAAAATATAGTGTACATTATCTTCTTCTTTTTTTTGGACTGTCTCATCGATATCCACTTAATTCACTTATCAGTCCGTCTCCATTAATTATATTTCTTCTGTTCTCTATATAATAAATCCAACTACTAATAAAATTACTATTTCGTCTCATTCACAATGAATTTGTGCATAAAAAACAACACAAAATATGTATAATAATATTTTCAATTTTAATTAAAAAAATTATTGAATATAGTTTGTCAAATAATAGTAATAGTAGTAGTAGTAAAGTATTAGATAGTATTGTAAATGAACACTCGAGCGGATGTAATGAGTCACCATAAGACTGTTAAGCTCTCTTGCGCCTCTGGGAGATTGAGGGGAAATGGTGGGCAAGTACCTTATAAAATGATCGTTGACTTCACCTCGCCCTCTTTTCTCGTGATATCTTCAGCCAACAAAGATGGGGACGCTTTGGATCTTCATTTGTGTTTCACGTAAGTAATTACATTTAAAGATTACTAAATAATTTTGGGATGCGTAGTTTCAATTATATTAAAACCAAATAAATAAATGGTAAAAGTACCATATTATGATATTTACTAATAAATACATAATATCATATACAATGAATAGTGTTTCTATTTACAGTATTTAATATTAAATATTTTTAAATTAAATGATTAATTGGAGCAAAAATAGTTATTTTGGAAAGAAGATTTTAAGCAAGTTATTTAATTAATATTTTTATTATTCTTTGCTAATAAATTATTTAATTATATTATTGATTTTTAATATATTATATTAACATTTAAAATGAAACATAAGTTATAATATAATTGTTTTTTAGAAAAAATTCAAAATAATCTTTTCTTAAAAAATTATTTAATTATATTTTGTTTTTTGATATATTATATCAAAATTTAAAATAAAAAATAATTTAATTTAATTGAAATTTTTTTATTAATCACCAGAAAATTTTATATTTATTCTGATAAATCACGTACAAGCATTGAAGGACTCCCTCGTCCCCTTTATTTTCCCTATAAATTTTCAATCAAGTTGATAAGGGTCCCCCTTGTATCAACTACCCTTAAACAGTAAGTTCAAAATGAAATTTTTTTAGTTATTACTATACAAATATAGTAACAATCTGATTTGAGCTCTCCCCGCCCTTAAATTTGCTACGTAATTCTAAGTATGGCCCCTTAAGTATAATGTGAAATAGATGTTCATATAATTTTCAAATGATAATGTTAGTTAACTTTTTTTTTTGTCTTTTATTCTTGTCTAATCTCATGAATAAAGAATTATCCCTGAAACGAAATATTATTTCTGAAATAATAGATGTAGATTTTTCACATTTTAACGACTTTTAAGTAAAAAAAAATACTTTTTAATAATGACTTTGACCAATTTCTCAAAATGAATTTTAAGAGAGGGTTGGAAAAGTAATATTTTTCGAGATATTCAAACGAAAATATGTATTTTAAACTCTCTATAAAATATACCATTTAAAATGAGTTTAATTTTTTGAAAATTAATATTTTATTTTCCCTAGAAATTTTCAATCAAGTTGATAAGGGTCACCCAGGGGGCTTTGTATTAACTACCCTTCAAACAGAGAGTTCAAAATGAAATCTTTTATGAGATATTTAAACGAAAATATAGATTTTAAGCTCTCTATAAAATATACTATTTAAAATGAGTTTAGTTTTTTTGAAAATTAATATTTTAATTTCTCTAGAAATTTTCACTCAAGTTGATAAGGCTCCCCCTTTGCATCACTGTCCCTTTAAAGACAGGGTTCAAAAAGTAATTTTTATTGAGATATTCAAACTCAAATTTTAATATTTGATAAATATTCAGATGATCGATTCTTTCATTAGAATTTGATTGGGGAAAGCGCCTAAAAAGTGGGGGCGGATAGAATCATATCTCTTTTCCTCATTTAGGGCTAAGGCATTACAAGGTTCTCAAATAGTTCAATACAGTCCGATGAGTTTTTTAATTTCTATTATTCTATAATTTAATAGACCTTTTCGTTTGGATCAAAACGATACACGTTCTAATATATAGAGAGAATATTCAATTGGAGTTCACTAAAATTCAGGCAAAAATGTAAACAAATAAGCTGACGTGTTCTGATATGGCCATCCACTTGACTTTACCATACAACCTGGCCCTCACTTATATTTAATATTTAATAAAATTATTTATAATAATGTATGGGAGGGGGTTAGTTTTTCTATTTTTAGACTATTGGAGGCCCACTGATTATGTATACAAAATTTGGTTAAGTTTGTTCAAATAGCCTAGATTTTTTATTTTTAACCCCTTTAATCGATATGCACCAAAATCAATGGGCCAAAACTACGTGTGAAATTTGGTTTCAATATTCACACTAGTTTTTGAGCTAGCTCGTTCATAAAAATTTGGTAACGCACAGCTTAACAGACAACCAGACTAACAGACATTTTGACAATACAATTATTATCTCGAAAAATATAATTTTTTCGATGTTCACTTATCAGAGCTTTTTTGTAGACCGAAATGCCATGGTTTCACTCAATTTTTTTAATGAAAATACTTCCTACAGTTTTTGAGATATTTCGAAAAAAAGAAGGAAAAAAACCACTTTTTTCATGCACGATTACAATACTTGACCATACCCTGTATGGTAAAGTAAAATTACAAACTGCGACATTAACTGGATAGCCAAAAACCTTTTTCTTTTTCCTATATTATTTTCTTATTTTTAATTGTGTCAAAAATTCATTATTTACTTCAGAATTAACTTTACCGAGGCTGTACTTTATTATTTTTTCAATTTAACCCGGACAAAATTACGAAAATGACAAACTGGCCGTAACAACTCTACACTCATCCTGGAAAAGTCCAGGTCAAACAGAGACGTATAATAAGCCTACTAATAACATTCAATAGCATCCGATATTGCGATTCTATTTTATACATTTTTCAGGAAAAATTGTAGAGCTAGAAAGCCAAAATAAAATCCGTTAAATACCTAATGCTTGAAAATAATTTTTTACCAAGTTTCGAACATTTCTAGATCGATAAAGAAAAAAAAATGAATAAAAAATATTTCAAGTCAATTAACTTGTCTTCCGATTGTGTCGAATAATTCCATACCTTTATGAAAAATTTAAAAAGTACTTTCATTTCGAAAATATTTATATTGTTTAAATACTTAAAAACATCTCTTTGTGATCGTCACAATAATATGAATCATAAATCATTTTTCTATGATAAATTGATACGGAAACAAATAGAATATCTTAACAGAAAGAGATATTTAAACGAAAATAATTTCAAATATTGGTTTTATATTTTTTATTCAATCTTTAACAAAAGATTGGAGTTTATAAAACTTTAAAGTATGTCTTGTAATGAAAAGAGAGAAGGCACAGATTTTCATATTCTCAAATGAAAAGTTGAATATTTAATTTTAAATAATGATAATAATATTTATTATTATTATTATTATTATATTATATATTATTACTTTTTGAAACACTCTTTGAAAAGGGAGATATATAAAAAGGGGGGACCTTTATCAACTTGATTGAAAATTTATAGGGAAAATAAGATACTAATTTTCAAAAAACTAAACTCATAGTAAATAGTAGTATATTTTATAGAAAGTTTAAAATCTATATTTTCGTTTGAATATCTCGAAAAAAATTACATTTTGAACCCTCTGTTTCAAAGTTAGTTCATAAAAAGGTGGAACCCTTATCAACTTGATTGAAAAATTTCTAGGGAAAATAAAATATGAATTTTGAAAAAAAACTCATTTTAAATAGTATATATTATTGTGTTTAAAATTTATATTTTCATTTGAATATCTCGAAAAAAAAAATAGTTTTTAAAGCCTCTCTTCGAAGGGTAGTTGATACAAAGGGTGGACCATTATCAACTTTATTGAAAATTTTTAGGAAAAAAAATATTAATTTTCAAAAAATTAAACTGATATTAAATAGTATATTTTATGGAGAGTTTAAAATTTATATTTTAATCTAAATATCTCGAAAATAAATAGTTTTTGAACCCTCTTTTCGAACGGTATTTGATACAAAGGGGGACGATTATATGCTTTATTGAAATTTTTTAGGAAAATAAAATATTAATTTTCAAAAATTAAACTGATATTAAATAGTATATTTTATGCAGAGTTTAAAATGTATATTTCCATCTGAATATCTCGAGAAAAAAATCGTTTTTGAACCTTCTTTTCCAATGGTATTTGAACAAAGGGTGGACCATGATCAACTTTATTGAAAATTTTTAGGGAAAAAAATATTAATTTTCAAAAAATTAAACTGATATTAAATAGTATATTTTATAGAGAGTTTAAAATTTATATTTTTATCTGAATATCTCGAAATTTTTTTTATCTCTCTCTTCGAAGGGTAGATGACACAAAAGTCACGTTAAAAAAAACATAACCTAAAATTTTAGCACCATTAATATGTATAGAGTGGTTACGAGGCTAAAACTCTTTGGGTGAATTGTCGCGAAAGAACTACCTTAAATGGGGGAAAAAGAAGAATATATATCCAAAAATAATTTATATTAAGAATAGAAAAATCAAACAATGATATAGATAAAGCTCTAGTACATATTTAAGACAAATTTAGACACTAAAATAGTTCTTTAATTATATATATGTCCCTAATCACTTTCTAGCACAATCTCACAGTTTTGACATGCATAAAAGTTATTTGGTCCAGGAGTACATAATTCATGAGCCCACTTCTTACTTTTTACTTAGGTTTGTGACAACCATCCCCAGAATTTTTGAGACAACAAACCCCTAACAGAATTTTCAGATAAAAACAGAGCTTGAAAAACAGACATTGAAGCTAACTCAATGTTAATAAAGAATAACATTGTGCAACTGTTATATAATAATAGAAAATAGTTGAAATATGGACTTCATAGAATACATAGTGAATAATATGAGTTATTATATCAATAAAAAATTACAATTTTTGACCATACACTGTATGGTAAAGTAAATAAAAAAATTATAGCTGCAAACACACCAAAACACCAATACAATCCTGAACTGTTTCCATAAATAGAATGAACGTACACAACCCTACTCAGAATATTGTGATCGTTATGTGGTTTGAGTTTAGAATATCAAAAAACAACAGTGATCGAGAACTAAGACTTGTGAGAACCAACCCGTGTGACAATATTATTTGTTTAATTATAAAACGGAATAAATAATAAATACTCGTTATTTGAAATCATTTCTTTTGTAAAAAGAGGATTAATAATTTTATTTCATAAAGACGGAAGCTTTGATAAAATTTCTAAGATTGATTAGTCATAGGATTTGTATACATATAGAAATTATAGAAGGAAATATTAAGAATGACTATTAAAATTAATGGATTAATAAAATTTAAAGTCAATTTTCATTTAAGACAATAAATAAAATAAAATATTAAGAAAAAACAATTTTTTTTTTTTTATTAAGGTGTTTGAATAAATAGTAACTTCTTAAATACTGCATTTCTACTTGTTTTTAGAACACATTCCTTTTTGATTTGTCTTGAGTCTATTTTAAAAGTAAATATTTTTTCTGTATTTTGTGCCGATCACAATACTTTAGCTTAATAATATTAGTGCATTCGGGCCAGTGCCGGATTATAGCAAGGACGCACCGGGCGCTCGCACGGGGCCCGGAATAACAAGGGGCCAGGTCAGCCGGAAATAAAAAAAATATGAGTAAAGAAAAAACATATTTCCCCTTGTTTTGATTAAATTTCTTATAATTTTTTCCCAACTTGCTCTTCTTTTTGACAAAGTTTTTTCAATATATTCAATGTTTTGCTACTAACCTAAAAAAATATCTATAAAAAAAATAAAAATTAGTAAAAAAGTTTTTGAAAAATTTTCTCTACGGGTGGGGGGCAAAAATATAAATACCGCCCGGGGCCCGAAAAATCAACGTCCGGCATTGATTCGAGCTAATCGAACAGTGACAAAATGAATACAGTGGGAATTGCGATTCTTTATCTATATATATAAAATTAAGGTTTTGTCTGTACATTGCTCCAAATCACGCCAAATTTTGGTTGCACAGGTTTCAAGCAAAGTAATGAACAAAAACACCCTCAACAAAATTCCTGTCTGTATGTATGTCTGTATGTCTGTATGTGGGGGTGGGGTTTGGGGGTGGGGGTGGGTGGGAGTGGGGTATGAACGTGGGGTTCGTGGGTTAGGGGTCCAGGGGCGTGCCCCTGGCTAACAAGAGGGCCGCTGAAGGCAGGCCTTGTAGCTAGTCTTCTATAAGAACACAAAGGAGAGAGTTAGGAGTTCAGGATTGGCATAAGCGAGATAACACACCAGTATCTTCACATTTTTTGCCTACTGACTAAAACTTTATATTTTTTTATTGAATGACGATCAAAATGGAATTGGAATAATTACCGGAAAAGTTATTTAATTAGTTATTTCCTCTTATTAAAAACAAGGACTAAAAGATGATCAAGGGCAATCGATGGTGGAGAAGTAATCTCCGGAGTCGAAGCTCAAAAACAATGTATACATTAATTCATTTAAAATAATTGGTTTAATAAAATTTATAAAAAAATTTTTTTTATTAATTTTTCATTTTTACCCCTTCAGATAAAGTTCGATTTATTTCGATCCAAGATTCTTCCAATTATTTTTATATCGTTCTTGTGATATTTGATCCGAAACAGGCGCGGATCCAGACCAGAAATATATTTTTTTATTCTGTATAATTTGAGCCGGCAATGAAGCCAGTATAAAAGCGAGACAAATGCAGACATTAAATCAAGCGTTAACCAATGATTTTCTTAAAATTTTAAAAATTTGTATCAGGATACCAGGAGCGATCAGGAGTGTACTTTCCTTGCCGCCAATTTAATTTTCACCGACTTTTTGTGAACAAAATTTTTATCGATCTCAAGAGTAGGTGAAATGAAAGAAATCAGTACGCACCAGTAGAATCAAGTTTCATTTCACGAATCATCGCTTCTTTTCATTCGGTTTTTGAAACAATTTTTCTTACTCTAGTTTTCAACTAGATGATTGAAAATATTTTTTAAAACTGTATAATTGAGCTGGTAATGAAGCCAGTATTACAGCGAGACTATTGTAGCTTTGAAATCAAGCGTTAAACATTGATTTTCTTAAAAATTTTAAAATTTGTATCCAGATACCAGGAGCGAACAAGAGAGTAGTTTCCTTCCGCTAATTTAATTTTCATTGACTTTTAAAGTAGAAGTAGTAATAATCAATAAAATCGGAAAGGGACGGATGAAATTGAAATGGTTTCGTTAATTTGAGAAGTTTGAACCTTGAAAGCATTGATAAGAAAAAGGGATTAGATACCCCGTTATTCAATGTGAAAAGAATGCTTGAGATTTAGCTTACCTTTTTGCACTCTAGTGTACGATGCACTTTAATTTTTGATATTAACATTAAAAGTTTGATTCTTTTGAGTGCAAGATAAAGATGAAAATCACATTATTCACCCTATCAAGGTGACCCTTTTTGTCAGGCACTTTATCGTACCAAGGGTATTATACGTGTACAAACTTCTTCTTCACCCCGCTAAAATAAACGTATACTCGTGGAACCAGCGAACCGCCCCAGTTACTATCATCAAAACACCTACGGCCCCCGTCAGGGGCCATGGGCTTCTGGTCACCAAATGAAACGGATGATTAGAGTGCATTGACATTAGTTTTCTAATGAATTGCTTCTAGAATCGAGTTCCATTTCACGAGTCATCTTTTCTTTCCATTCGGTTTTTGAAAGAATTTTTCTTACTCGAGTTTTCGACTAGATGAATAAATATATTTTTTTAATATGTATAATTTGAGCCGGCAATGAAGCCAGTAGTAAAAGCGAGACAAATGCAGACATGAAATCAAACGTTAACCATTGATTTTCTTAAAATTTTTAAAATTTGTATTCGGATACCAGGACCGAACAGGAGTGTACATTCCTTCCCGCCATTTTAATTTTCATCATTTTTTGTGAAATTTTTATTTCGAACTCAAAAGTAGGTGAAATGAAAGAAATCGGTAATCAGCAGTATAATGAAGTTTCACTTCATGAGTCATCGTTTCTTTTCATTCGGTTTTTGAAACAATTTTTCTTACTCGAGTTTTCAAATAGATGATTGTATATATTTGTATAATCTGTATAATTTGAGCTGGCAATGAAGCTAGTATAGTAGTTGAAATGAAAGAAATCAGTACGCAGTCATCTTTTCTTTTTCATTTGGTTTTTCAAAAATATTTCTTCTTACTCTAGTTTTCAACTAGATGATTTAAAATATTTTTTTAAACTGTATAATTGAGCTGGTAATGAAGCCAGTATTACAGCGAGACAATTGTAGCTTTGAAATCAAGCGTTAACCATTGATTTTCTTAAAAATTTTAAAATTTGTATCTAGATACCAGGAGAGAACAAGAGAGTTGTTTCCTTCAGTCAATTTAATTTTCATCGACTTTTTAGTGAACAAAAAGTTTGTCGATATCTAATAGTAGGTGAAATGAAAGAAATCATTAAGCAGCAGTAGAATCTGAATCAAGTTTCATTCCACGAAGCAGCCTTCAAATCAAGCATTAATCTTTTTCTCTGTCGACATAATGGTCTCATTTTTCGGCATTTTCAATCATTTCTCTAGTGTTGCTCTTGTTGCATGCTATTTCACTTTCGATGTTTAGGCAGAGTCCGTGGCTTATCGATGTGCACTTTTCATTTCAAATATCCCCACAAAAATAAATATCTAGTATCGTTTAATTAAGCGAACGCGGTTGGCCAGTCATCATAATCACCTAATTTCGACCGCTTCAAGTAGGGTTAAGCGATGGTTTTCCATTTAATTTTTGAATTATAATTCCACCAAAGTTGATTTTAAGTTAATTCAAGTGAAATTTAGTTCAAATTAATTGATGAAATCGGGAGATGGTGGTCACACTTTTAAACTTATACTTCAAATTTTATTAAAAACAATTGATTTTAGTTTTTAGATCTATTGAGATTAGCACAGCTGCGGACATTGCTAAACCACAAGGCCAGTGGCAATGGCTGAATTGTAGCCAGCATTGCACTAGCTGCGTTGACGTTAAACCAGAAATGTGTCAAGAGAATGAGACCTTCTACTACGACGGAGACCCTTGCGGATGCTGCGATGCCTGTATCGCTTTGAGTGGTAAGGAATGTGAATCGTTGCAGAAACTACTATTGCTGGTCGAGTTTATATTTACTAGAAAAAAATTGAATGTGAAAAATGTTCTACTGTCTTAATTTATTTAAAACAACTTTTTACCCAATAAGCTCCTATATAAATGATCAGAGGGGGGTGGGGGCTAGAGGGGTAAAGGGGCATTTGCACCCTAACAATTTTAGGGCCTGCATAATACTTGAATCTGTTACTGTTGATACGCGCAAAGTTCATGTCAAATACATAAATATATCAATTTAAAATAAAAAATCTTCTTTAGTATACAGGTTGTTGGATCGTTGTTTTTAATTTTACGAGCTTCTTATGTGTCCATATATCTTCATAATTGTTTATTTAAAATCCAAATTGTTATTATTTTGCTCCCAGTGAATGGCAATGTTACTTTATCCTTTTCATGATTTTCTTTTATAAAATAAAAATGCGGAGGTTGATTTGAATTTTCAAGGCCCTCAAAATTTTAGTTCCCCCAGAAAGGCCCTGCTTATAATATTTTTATTAAATTTTTAATGAGCTAAGTCAACAAATTTTTTATAATTATGATTTTATCTTGCTGAGGAAGTGTATTATTTTGGTCGTTTTACTTAAATTCTTAGTGGTCATGGTCTTTTTTGTATTGAAAACTTCGCAGTCTTCAGCATTGTAATTTTTTTATGAGATGTCACTGACGTAGATCCAGTGTAATAACCTAGGGAGGCACCTTGCCGTGGAAATCACTGCACACGTGCATCAATCAATCACAGTTCATTTATAATTAAATAATATAATAATAATGAAAAAAATGAATTTAACTGTTTAATTATCTTTATAGATATAATTAAATTTCTTTTTCTTTTATAAAGATGTGGGGGAACCATGTCTTCATGCGATGAGTCTTCAAAAACAAGCACTCAATCCTGGGTCGTCGTGTCCACCAAAGTCTGTCGGGAGGGCCTTATTTGCTCCCGAGGATTATGTATCGTCCGTCAAAAAACTCCCTGCAACACTGAAAATAGAGTAATCTTCAATAAATTATTTTCTCTTTACCTATAAAGTACATAATTTCTGTGAAAATATAAATTTTATGTTGATGTTAAAAACACAAAGCTTTTTTATTTTTGTAATTATTATTATCTCTTTTTTGGTTTTCTAGGGGCTTTCCTATGTCTCTCGATGTGATCCTCAAGGTTTTTATATGCCATTTCAATGTTCGGGTTCCCATTGTTGGTGTGTAAATCGATTCTCTGGAAACCCTATTCCAGACAGCAAGAGACCCTGGGATTTTTACTGGATAAATCTGGATTCAAGATTTGGATGCCCTCCTCAAAAAGATCTCAATCATCTAATAGATACGGACGAAGATGAAAATAGTTCAAGATGGCGGAGAAGTGTTGATAATTTATATTTTCCGGTAAGAAATAAGCATATATCATCAATTTTACTTTCACATTTATATACTATAGAATATTTTACTTTACTAAACAAGGTATGGCCAAGTATTGTAATTTGAAATAAGTGCATGAAAAGTGGATTTTTTCTTGGTTTTTTCAAAATAACTTTAAAAGGGCTTAAACTACTTTGATAAAAAAAATGAGCGGAGCCATTGCGTTTTGCTCTACAAGAAAGCCTTATGAAGTAAAACATCGAAAAAATTATATTTTACAAGATATTAATTATTTTGTTAAAATATTTGTTGAATACGTTAATTAGTGTTACCAAAATATTGGATACGCTCTAGCTCAAAAACTAGAGTAAATATCAAAACGAAATTGCACATGTATTTTTTGATATTGAGATAAAGAACTGATTAGATTTTTGGTTGAAATCAAATCCAAAATTAAGGTGGGGGGCCAGGGCTGAGCGAGGTGTGGCGACCGCCCAACCCAAATTGTTCTCGCCCAACCATCCAATCCATCCAACCTGTTAAATTGTGCATTTGAGCAAAAATATTTTGAAAAACCAAGTTGATAAAATTAAAAAAAGGTAAATCACTTTCAATATTATAGAGATAGACCCTATACAATAATACTTAGGTATACATTATACCTAAAGTATTATAAAAATCAAATCTAAATTATACAAAAATCTGAATTGCTCGAAATAATTCACATTTATGATGCCCACCATCCAAATTTTTATGCCTGGTAGACACCCAATTGAAAAAAAAGCTGGCGCCGGCCAGCTGATTAGCCACCAGAAGGTTTCGACTTCGGTAATCCGATTAGTAGAATTGACAAATTTTGGGAGTAATTAAATAATTTAATGAGAAATACATATAGTAAGTGATCCCTCGTAATAATGGAGTTCTCTTGAATAAGGTGACGCCTTCCTCAACTCCTTTTTTGTCTTTATAATCTTTAAACGTCTCTATCTCCGTAAATAATGGTCTGATAGCCTTAAAACAATCGAATTTATAAGATTTTTTAAAAATTTCTGAAAATTTATTTTTTTATCGAAAGTCTGATCGATGCAGCTAAATTTAAAATAAAAAGTGACCTTTGGTTATAGAATTGTTGATAAAAAAAAATTAACTTACTTTTGAGATGGGGACCAAAATGAGAACAAGTCTAACGTACGAACGCGGCGATTTTCCGAATCTGAGATATGAACGATTAAAATATTTATTTTTCGACACTCCTAATTTACAACCCCTTCCTCTTTTTTGATCGCACTAAAAATTTGACACAACTAATAACACATGACATTTGATAAATGTACTAATTTAAAAAAAAATCCGTTTTTGAGAAAATCAAAAAAAACGAAAAATCTTTCATGTAAATGTCTACTTCCGGTTTTCTGATTTCAACCAAACCTATAGTTTTTAAGAATTTGGTGTTGTTACTTGGTGAAATATTTTGTTAAAATTATTGGATAAAAAATACTTGGTAGTTTTCACATTAACATATAAAAAATTCGTTTTATTGCATATGTTAATGTGAAACCTACCAAGTATTTTTTATCAATGTAGATAAACCTTGCTGTACTCCTTTTAACCTATATCGAGCTTAAGTTTCGAATTTCGTAGCTCTGAGACTTATGGTTGCGAAACGCAGGGGTACATACATACGTATATACGCACTGACCAATGGATTTTGGACCCCTTTTTGGCCTCTGGGGGCCACAATTTCCGGTTTTATGTCCTAAATCTGGTTTCCAACTATTAAGGGCAACGATTCCTTCCACCTAGAAGTTACAAAATGAAATTAACTTTTTTCATCTCTGAGTCAGGACCCAGACTGGCCATCGAAATACTTTCCCATTATATTCTATAAGAATATAAATGTGAAAATAAAAACAGTGTCATTATTTCTTTCGAGGACCAAAATGGGGTTCAAAAAATAGATCTATCAATATAAGTCCTAGGCCAGGGTTGGAGAGCCCGCGGGCCTCATGCGGCTAAAGAAATAGCCATGGATATTTGTTATTTTAAAATAAGACTCCCGACTCGCGGCTAAAATCTGTTCCCGGGGTAGAAGACAAAATTTAAAAAATAATAAGTATCGTAAATTGGCTGATGGCTAGAAAGGCCCAAAAAGCAAAAAAGTAAAATAAATAAGAATCGAATTATTGTTCGGTGTATGTGACTTGACTAATAATTTTGATAGTTAAGACTAATTTGTTTACTTTATGAAATCGACTCAATGTGTGAGATTAGAAAAATAGGGCTTCGCCTATGAGGTTCTAGGTTATGCATTCAAATCGAAAGTTCTGAATAGCGGGTTGCATCATTAGGCGTTAAATATTAAAACTTATGTTTTTGAATATCACTAAAATAAAAAAATAAATAAATAAATAAATAAAAAACAAAAACTAATGATTTTGATAGTTAAAACTATTTTTAATTCATGTATTTAATAATATTTATTATCATACAAATACGTACATTTTGTTGTTGGTCATTCAATCCATGTTTTATTAGTAATGAAACTATTGAAGCTTTTATTTTTGTGATTAATTTGAATAAAATTTGAATTTTTAGTGAAATCACACATAATTAATTATAATTATTTATTGAACACGAACAAATAATACAATAACTCCGACGTTTCGATCGACTTATTCTGCGATCGTTCTCAAGTATTATTAATTATGTGTGATTGCACTATAAAATTCAAATTTCAATGCATTTTGTTTTATTTCTTTTTTTGTGAAACCTGCCTCGCATCTTGCTCAAGTTTTATTATTATATAAAAATTAAAAAGCATAAATCATTACAATCACATTTTAAAAGGTATATTTCAGGTTATACTTTTAACATTCAAAAGCACTCTAATCATTATTCTTATAATTTTTTATTTATTGTGAAAAATTCAATTTTTCTTTTTTTTTTGTACCTATAGGGATACCAGGGCACGCAAGTGGAACTTTTAAACCAGTTAAAGAACTAGAAGAACTATATTCTAATCTGGTACAACTAAAAGTCGCTTTAGATCGCTTAAGTAAAGATGACGTTAATCTTATTATGAGTTTGTTTAAAGAAGATATATTATGTAAAAATGACATGTTTAAATCTAGTATTGAAAATATGGAAAGTAAAGATTATCAATCGATTCCCAGTCCTGAGGCTCATAAAGAGAGGATTTCCCGACATTTAATTCACACTCTGTTGAAGGGACCAACATCTAATGAGGTTCAATCTGTCAGGAAAGTTAAAAGACATCTCTTAGAGGTGTCAGAACCTGGAAAAGTTGTATTACAAATGACAATTGATTGTCCTGATAAATCCACTACTCCCTCCCCAGCTTCTACAACCGTAGGGACAATTCTTGAAGAATCAGCTGCTGTTAATGAAACAAAAAAATCAAAAGGAAAAAGAAAGTTAAAACGGAAGAAAGTACGTGTGACAAGGGCTACACAGGAGGAGAAGAGTTGGTTTCAGAGAATATGGGATCAGATGACGATCTATTTTCAATTATTGTATCAAACAATTATCAGCTTTTTCTCTAGTGCGCAATCACAAAGTATACACACCCCTTCTGGTAATATGTCAAAAAAATCTGAAGAAAATTTAATCAAAATGAAAGGATTTCCATCAAATGAAGATACAATTCGTGAAGATATGTATGAAGAAAATCTGTATCATTCAAGCCATCCGATGCAAGAAAAAAATGAATTTAAATTGTAGAAATTTAAATAAAGAAGAATGTGAAAGCCAAATGAATAAGTTATTTAAAACTTTGGCAAAATTTCAGCAAGAAAAAAGTATTATTTCATTGCAAAAAAGGTCAGTAAATTACTATAATCCGTTTTTGAAAATATCTTCTGAATTTAGCAATTCTAAAAACACAGACAATATTAATTCTCATAAGTCAAGTAGAAAGGCAAATAAACTATTGAGATTTAGTGAAGAGATGTGGAATTTTCCTCCAAATAACCAAGATCTAAGTAACTCCTGTGAAAAATCATCAGAAAATGAATATAACACAAATCAAGAAAATTATTTTCATCAAAAAAAAGAAGACAATTCCATGGAATGGTCGGAAGAAAAAAATAGCCGAGATCATATTTATAATTCATTTGAGAACTTTTACAAAGAAAACAATAAAACTTCAAATTTAAATGAAAAGAGCCCTAAAGAAAATGTTTATGAAACTTCAACCATAAAGGATTCTACATTTGATGAAAATTATTCCGGAGTTGATCAGTCTCTAGAAATAAAAAAATGTAACGCATTCTGAAATTTATATAGAAAATTCAGAAGAAGTCATAAATTCAACATTTACTCAAATTAATATAGACCTCTCTGTAGATGAGATGTATGTATCAAGTCCTGAAATTAATGATGAATCGAAAGAAATGACACATTCAACAATTCTAAATGATATACCAACTTATTTGCGAAAATCATCAACAAAAACCTCAACGACGGCAATAACTCCAGATGATAATGACTATAATGATAGATATACTGTTATTGCAGACTCAGATGAGGAGGAGAATATAACAGATCCTAGGTTGAAAACATTAGGACCATCTAAAATCCAAAATCAAAAATTAACTATCCTTTATAAAATTAAGGAAACTCTTAGCAAAAATGATACTGACAATGAAGATAAAGAATCTGTTATTATAGACATTTATAAACCGTTTCCATAATATCATAATATAACCTATAATAAATATAAACTAGTAGTTTTAATATGCAAAGTATAAACAGCTTAGTTTTATTTACATTGAAATTGCATCTTATGAATTAATTTGTCTTCATAAAAAATTGTATCAATTTTTCTGAAACGATAAAAAATGTAAAAATTTTCTTTAAAATAACCATGTTTTAAATTTAATAAATAAAAATAAAATTCCTTGAATTGCACTACGTCTAGTAGTGTGCGTGTGTATTTATCTTTTATTTAATCCTCAATAAAAATTTGAAAAATGTTAAATATACGAAATAATGGTTTCTGAGAGTGATAGTGTAGGAAGAATTACAAAGAATGCCGAAATAAGACCTAATTTCCTTCTATCGTATCCTGATCAGAACTTAATTTATTTCGAAAGAAATGAATGTCTATTTGAGAAAGAAAGATCAAATATATTATCAAAAATCAACTCGCGATATTTAATCAATTTATTAACTGAAATTAATTTAGGTCGAATCAAATAATTTAATAGATATGTTTATATTGTATGTAGGAGGGTCCTGCCCCCTCGGGAATTGAACCCAAGCACTAGTTTGCTTTCCGGGCAACTAGTCAGGCCCTATATGGAATATAAACATATCCATTAAAATCTTTGATTCGACCTAAATTTATTTTCGTTAATTTAAATCATTAATGCAGTAATTGATTTATATTATTAACTAGCTGCTAGCCAAGGGGCACGCCTCCTGGACCCCCAATCCCCACCACCACACCCCTCGAAACCCACCCAGCACCCCCACCGTACCACCGTGCCCAACCTCCCCCCCACATCACCACCCCAATACTCCACCCCGTACCCCCACCCCCGTACCACCCCACTATGCCTCTGGACCCTCACCTGAACACTGCACCACTCCACCGCACCCCACCCCCATTTCACCCCCGGACCCTCATACCAGCTTCATACCCTAACCAACCCCGCTCCCGCACCCACCCTCCATACCCAGTTTTTGCATTTCTAGCCTTCTAGAGGCCCACAGATTATGTATACAAAGTTTGGCTGAGTTTGCTCCAAGGGCAAGAATTTATATTTTCTTCAACTCCTACCCCCCTTTTTTTTGGGTGGCTTTTGGAAATTTTTTTTAAACAAAAGTTGTCAGAAATAACATCCCCTACAACTTTGATTATAATAAAATTTGCCGTAGGGTTAAGAATTTAGGAGTTATTTGATAAGTTTCATTCGTGCGCCCCCCAAACCCCCTTTTGGGGTCAAAATATCAAAACGTTATATAGCTTTAAACGTAAGTTAGAAGACATCTGATGCAAATATGAAATTTTATAACAATCCTGCTTCAGCCGTTTTTACGTGAATCGTGAGCAACTTTTCGAAAACCACGGAAACATACAGACAGACAGACAGACATATAGACAGGAATTTTGTTGAGGTGTTTTCGTTCATAACTTGCTTGAAACGTGTGCAACCAAAAATTTGGAGTGATTTGGAGCAATATACAGGCAAAACCTCAATCTATCTATACATACCTAAATAATTAAATTTTTGTCTGTACATTGCTCCAAATCACGCCAAATTTTGGTTGCACACGTTTCAAGCAAAGTTAGTGAGCGAAAACACCTCAACAAAATTCCGCCTGTCTGTGTGTCTGTCTGTATGCCTGTATGTCTGTATGTATGTCTGTATGTATGTTTCCGTGGTTTCCGCGAAAAGTTGCTTACGATTCACGTAAAAACGGCTGAAGGGATTGTTATGAAATTTCATATTTGCATCAGATGTCTTCTAACTTAAGTTTTTAGCTATATAACGTTTTGATATTTTGACCTCAAAAGATGGGGTTTGTGGGGGGGGGGGCACGAATGAAAATTATCAAATAACTCCTAAACTATTAACTCTACGGCAAATTTTATTATGAGTAAAGTTGTAGAGGATGTGATTTCTGACAACTTTTGTTTAAAAAATTCCACCGAAATACCATTCAAAAAGGGGGGGTCAAATTATGAAAATGCTTACTCTTATAGTCAACTCAACCAAATTTTGTATATATAATCTGTGGGTCTAGTAATGCAAAAACTGGATTCAGGGGAGGGGGGTGATGGTGCGGGGTTGGGGTGCGTCGCGGTGGAATGGAGTAGGGGGTGAGTTAGGGTAGAGGGTGGGAGGGTTCGTGGATTGGGGTCCAGGTAGCGTGCCCCCTAGCTAGCAAGAGGGCCACCGAAGGCGGGCTTTGCAGCTAGTTTTATATATATAGATAAATGCATTGATTTGATCAGTCACTTCTTTAAATAACTGTTAATTTAATATTAACTTTAATTTCAAAAAGTTTTTCCCAATTAAGTTATTATTTGATTCACTTTCGAAAATATAAATTAACTGCTTTTGTAGAGCTTTATTGGAATAAACACAATTAATGTTTATTAGGTAAATCATAAGTAATTTGGGATAAAACTGCGTCATGGTGGACGGAGTGGTTCGATTTTTAAAACAGAAGAATGTTTACTAACGAAATATATTGATAATGAAATTCAAAAAATTCAAAAATTCGAATGAAACGTAACTTTGATTTATTGCATCGAGACACTAGAATATCAGACTTGTTAAAATTATCTAAATTGAATGAAATTGCTTGGCCATTTGAGTATTTTCTTTCTTTTTCAAATTCATTAGTCAATTCTGGAACCTTTTCTGCTGAGGTATAGTTGATCAATCTTTATATCATGGTTTCGTTTGCGACTTCAAAAGAGGAGGATGTCTATTCCGTTGAATTTTTTTTTTTGTGCCTACGTTACCTCATATCTCCGCCAATTGTCAACCGATTTTGAAAATTTTTTTTGCATTGGGTCCAGTCTAGCTTCCGATTGGTCCCATTTTTTTCGATTTTTTTCATAGGTATTAGACCTTTTTTATTAGGTTTGTTTAGACCTAACCTCTTTGTTTATGAACCGATTTCGATGGTTCTTTTTTTATCGAAAGGGGTGTCTTAGGGATGGTGTCATATTAATTTGGTCAAGTTCTGACGATATAATCACTATTAATAACATCACTAAAAGAGAAAAATAAAAATTTTTAAGAAAAAAATAAAAACCGACTTCAAAAAATTAAATGCAACAAATATAAAAATACACTAAAAGGTATAAAATAATTATTATCTTATTTAGTTACAACTAAACGACGAAATATTAACACGAAATTACTTTTTGAAGTTGGTGCCAAACATATACCTTTTATGAATCGCACTCGACGGATCTTACTTAGTACGTTTGGCGGGTACGCTCGCTTATAGGTATAGTTTGTTTGGCACCGACTTTAAAAAGTAATTTCGTGTTAATATTTCGTCGTTTAGTTGTATATTAAATAAGATAATAATTATTTTATACCTTTTAGTGTATTTTTATATTTGTTGCATTTAATTTTTTGAAGTCGGTTTTTATTTTTTTCTTAAAAATTTTTATGAGAAATTGAAGATTAAAGTTTTCAGATCCAGTTTTTAAATCGACATAGATAGTACATTTATTACACTAAGGGCTAGTTGTATGTCGGTTGGTAAACTTTTTTAAAACGTTAGTCAGAAAAGTAGTCTAGAATTCACTTTGTGCTCGGTGGGATGTCCAATCAAATGCCAGGGACTTTTATCTGATTGGCCATCACATCCGGGACAAGGTGAATTCTAAGGCTTTACTCTTTGACAACGTTTAAAAAGAGTTTACCAAGCGACAAGCATCTGGCCCTAAAATACACAACTAAAAATACTATGGGACCAAGTGGACTTGGTTCATTTTGTAAAAAGAAAGTCTTGTATATTAAGAGTTAAAAAATTTTAAAAATGAACTTGGTTAATTTCAATTCTTAGCCGACGATTTATTTATATATTATTAGTAATCTTCTTCCCTTGCTGGTCTTTTTTATAATCACATAAGGAAGCTGGTTATATTCTATATATTGTGATATTATGAATTAATATAAATTCCCAAAATATTATTTCACCGTTCAATCACACACTTTTAAGTTTCTCTAGCAAATATTTATTAATTATTAAAAATAAAGCATTATAATATTCGTCCAACATCTTGATTAGCACTCTTTATTTATTTGCCCAGTTACTTTTGTCGTCAGCTAACAATTCATGAAGTTTTTCCCTCCTTCATTACCTCCTTATATGTCCTAAAATATGAGAGTGATTTAGATTCTCTTCGTAAGCACCTCACCCGGAGACTGACTTTCTATCAACTGTATCAGACAGTCAGGATGGACTTCGGTGATTGCCTGGTTGTTCCCCTACTTGGCGGATGGATTATGAATAAAGGTAAACAAATAATACAAAAAATAACAGAAAAAATATAATATATTAAAGGGTTTGTTTCTTTTTAAACTTTAGTAAGTTTAAAAATAATCCATATGATACAATTTGATGTTTCCAAGCAAATATGGGGTCCCTTAAATTTAGATTATAATATATTACAATAGATTATTATAAAATATAGTACAAAATTATATATAACATAATTTATTTTCAATTAATTAAAAACAACTTTATAAATAAACTTAGTATAAGATTTGTTTTTAATTTCGAGCACAGTGCTTTCAAATTTATCAATATAATATATATTTAAGATTATTGCCAAAATTAGGTATTTTTTATTATACAATAATTATTATTCATTACCTATTGATAGTCCATATCCCAAATGGTAAACTTAATGAAAGTCCATCGATTAGGTGCTATCAACCCATATTTTACAACTAGCAAGATATATTAATTTGTAATCGAAATATTGCGAAAGCCCTTTACGTATGTGAGTGGATGCTCACAAACAATATACATTTTATTTATTTCCGAATTTGCTTTTTTGGAAAATCAATTTTATTTGAAAAGATTTTATTAAGAAATGTAAATGTCCATTATTTTATAAAAATACAAATAATTAAAAAACAAAAAAATAATTTTTCGTTTATCATGGAGGTTACCATTCAAAATAAAATTTCAGAAATATTTTAGTGATGATAATAAAACGAAAAAAAGCAACATAATGTTAAAAACATAAATATCCAATGAAAATTTCCATTCTATTAAATGTATAGTTTTAAAATGCCCACCCAAGATACCAGAAATAAAAATACACAGATACCTAAGCGTTTTGGCATTAGCACATTACATATACATGAGAAAAATAAAAGTAAATGAAAATTTGAGGATATAAAAACGAATTTTGAAGAAAATTTTAAACATAACAATTGAACAAACTATTTTACTTCGTTGATTATAAATTTATTTTATATATTACCATGTTTTAACAAAAATTCGTTGTAGCAAGATTGTTTTAGACTAGTTTATATGAAAATTTAAAGCATTCCATATGTGGTATATTATTTTTTTAAACAATATAATGAAAGATTTTAATATTGTTTTAATTTACATTTTTTATATTAAATTTATTAATAGTTAATCATTGGTTATATTTAGAGCAAATAGGTTTCTTAAATATAATATAAGCTTATAGTTATAGGTATATATTATAAAGAGATGATGGATATTTTACAAAGATGACTAAATAAATAGAAGGAAGAAGAGATTGGAAAAAGAAATAAAAATAATCCTTGTTTTTTTTTTTAAATGGAATGAAGTGAATAGTATGTCTATTATATTATAAATATATTAAATTAAACAAAAATATTTTCTTAATTCTAAAATATTTTTAAAGAGATTAATAACAAATTAATTATATTCACCTTAAAGATTTTTTTAAGAAGGAAAAAAAATAATAAGATGAGCCGACTAGTTAGTCATCTCTGTGAGAAGATCATCATCTTGAATATTTGATATAAAATTATTCAATTAAATTAAAATAACATAAATTATTTATACTTTGGAATTTATGAGCTGAAGGGATCCTTATAAGGTTGTTTTTCATTTGAAAATTATTTCAAATATTTTTAGTAAGTCAATTTAAATAATAAATAAGCTTTCATCTTGTAATTCTAAGGGTTTTATAGCTATGACAAGATTAAACGAAGAATTAAAAAAAAAAATTATTTATAAATAAAAAACAACCTAATCTCTCCGATATATGAATGTTCTATTTTTCTAGTAAGATAACATTAATTATCTTTTTATTTTTTAAATAAGTCGATGTGTTGTTGGTCTAAGACTGCGAACTCCACCAAAGTCACGAATGGCGGATAGAAGATCGCTATGAGAATCTGATGATGAAGAATCAGAAGAAGAAACTGCTGATGATTTTTTAAACATGGGTACTGTTCGATGATTCGCTGAGGGTAACGTTGATCTCGATTGAGGAGAAACTTGAGCCACCTTTTTGATATTACTTGAATAATTTTTATTGTTGAGCACGAACTAAAAAATATTAAAATTCTTTTATTGCTTAAATGGAAAAAATATTGGTAATAAAATAATTTTTTTAATAGGTATATTTTTGTTTACGATATAATAAAAAAATAAAATAAATATTTTCAAAAAGAATTAACAAAATAAATGAGAAATTCGTATAATATTTAATATTTATTATTATAAAACTAAAGATTTGAGCATCTTTTTTTGAAAAAAGTTGGAATGTTTTTCGAAAAATCACCTTAGGTTAAAGCTAACCAATGTTTATTAAAAGGGAAAGAATTTAATTTTTAGAACAAATTCTAAGATTTTAGTAGAAATATTATTAAATTGCGATATCAGAGGGGATTCATCCCTCAGGAGTCGAACCTGAGAACTAACATGCTTTCCGGGCAGTTCTCAGGTTCGACTCCTGAGAGGATGAATCCCCTCTGATAACGCAATTTAATAATATTTCTACTAAAATCTTAGAATTTGTTGTAAAAATTAAATTCTTTCTCTTTTAATAAACATTGGTTAGCTTTAACCTGAGGTGATTTTTCGAAAAACATTCCAATTTTTTTCAAAAAAAAATATGCTCAGATTTTTAGTTTTATAATAATAAATGATAAATAATATACGAATTTCAAACTAGGTGAACATGCAGTTGTACGCCAACGGTAAAAGGACATGAAATATGAGATTTAAACAAAATACATTTTTTCAAAATTCGAGGAACTCATTTGGAGGCCGTCCATAAATTACGTCACAAGAATTTCAAGATTTTTAGACCCCCCTCCCCATGTGTCATACTCTGTCACATTTTCATTGAACCCCCCTGTATTGTGAAGTCACACTATCAATAATTTAATAATTGTAGATTTTCTTTAAAAATTAAACTCAACTAAAGGGATTTAATATATTTTAAGTTTAACTTTATTTTTATTCTTGGTATTTTCATAGTTGGACGCGAAAATATTTTTTAATTCCAGATCACTATCAACTCTTCTCTATGGACGCTGAAAATATGTACAATAGCATATCCCCCCTAGTATTTGTGGATATCTTCAATTCCAAATATCTAAATAACTATGATAATATCACCATCCCAAAAGAGGAAAAAATTAGAGCTTTGGTGTTAATTCTTGACAATTTATTTTTTAAATTTAAAGACAAGATTTACCAATAACTGCAAGGGATACCAATGGGCAGTAATTTGTCACCTACAATAGCTGACATAGTCATGCAGCATTATGAGGATTTCATACAAGAGATTTGCTGATGATGATTTGATTATATCAAAGAAAGAAACTTTGGACAGTATTGTTGGAATGTTTAAAAATATAGATCCCTTCATGAACTTCACAACTGAATGTTCTCTGAATAACATTATAAACTTTTTAGATTTAACTATTGAAATAAGCTATGGAAAGCTACTTTTCAAGCATTATGAAAAAACTTAGGCATCTGGGTTTGTGCTGAACTATTACTCTTTTTCTCCTATAACTCAAAAAATGAATATAGAGAGAAACTCTTTCAAAATGATCGTTGATACAACTTCGAAAATATTTCTGAATGAGGATTTGAATGGTTCAGTGTTGAAATTAAGATCTCACAATTACCCCGATCATATAATACGCAAACACATGAAAAAAATTTCATTTAAGAAACATATGATTGAATCAAACAAAGAAAATAACTACACTTTTATTAAATTACCATATTAGAGATGTATCGAAAGTTGCTTCAAATAAGCTGACGTGTTCTGATGTGGCCATCCACTTGACTTTACCATACAACCTGGCCTCTCACTTATATTTAATATTTAATAAAATTATTTATAATCATGTAGGGGGGGGGGTTAGTTTTTGCATTTTTAGATTACTGTGTGCCCACTGATTATGTATACAAAATTTGGTTGAGTTTGGAACAAGAGCCTATATTTTCATTTTTTGATCCTACACCCCCCCCCCCCCCACCCATTTTCGGCGGTTAGTTTTTCCATTTTTAGAGTTCTGGGGTCGCACTGATTATGTATACAAAATTTGGTTGAGTTTGCTCAAATAGCCTAGATTTTTAATTTTTAACCCCCCCCCTCCACCTCCCTTAATTTTGGGTCGATATGCACCAAAATCTAATCAGCTCTTAATCTCAATGGACCAATAGTACGTGTGAAATTTGGTTTCGATATTCCCACTAGTTTTTGAGCTAGCTCGTTTACAAAAAATTTGGTAACGCACAGACTAAAGGACACCCAACCAGACAGACTAACTAACTAACTAACTAACAGACATTTTGACAAAACAACTATTATCTCGAAAAATATCATTTTTTCGATGTTCACTTATTAGAGCTTTTTTGTAGAGGGAAATGCCATGTTTTCGCTCAAGTTTTTTATTCAAAATATTTTCAGCCGTTTTTGAGATATTTCGAAAAAAAGAAGGAAAAAAACACTTTTCATGCACAATTACAATACTTGACCATACCCTGTATGGTAAAGTAAAAAATATTAATGGAAACATCAATAAAATTTGTAACACCAGTCACAACGAAGTAAAAAAATATTTTCACACCCAACTATGAAAATACCAAGAATGATAATCAATTCAATATAATTTATTTATTTATGGACATATTTATATTTTATATATTCATCTTTATTTATTTATTTATATTTATTCATAAATTTATGGACGGCCCCTTGTTTTTTGTTTTAATTTTCTAAATGTAAATATTTAATATCAAAATAAAAAAATCTTAAAAATCAATTTAGATAATAAGTATATTTAAAAATTCAAGAAATCTCGTTAGGTATTTGATATTTAAGTATAATCCTATTCTGATGCTTGAGTTACGTATATACTAGATTCAACTATGACTAAATTCAAATGCAATATTCTTTTTTATACTTACTGGAGTTGGAGTAAAGTTATTATAACTTTTGATATTAATAGAATTATGTTCATTCCCACTAACAGATTCTGATATTTGCACAGAATTGAAATCCGGTACCGAATGACGATTAATTAGTGGAGGAGGCCTGGGAGGGTCAATCGCTGTAGACATTGTCCGAAATCCTTTCACTACTGGAGCACGTGGATTTCGGAAAACTACAGAATTGAAAGATTTCGAAGAAGTTTCCATGTTGGTTGGAAGCTTGTAATTTTCTGACTTGACTACAATCGTTTGAAGATTTTTAACCGGCTCTGAATTATTAACAAATATTGGTTTTTTGTCATTTGTCCCTTGTAGCATTACTGTAGTATGGAAATTGCCCTAAAATAAATGAAATCATTCAGATTATTAATTAAATGAGTTTTAATCTATTTTGGGCATTTAATTTAAAAATGTATGTTTTTTCATACTTTGAAATGAGTAAAATATATAAACATTTTAAAAACATGATAATTTAATGTGTAAGGCTTGAGTGAGGTATTTGGCTTCCAAGAGAACATATGTTTTTTGATTAATTGCTCCAGTTGAAGTCTATAATTTCCATCATGCATGCAATTGTTTCAATGTAGTGTTCAATTTTGAACTTTACGTAGGTACATTGGTCAACTTACCTTATATGAGTTTTACATCTTTGACCAAAAATCCGTGGTTTTCCATAAGCTTGAATCAAGAAATCTGAGGTATTGAACAACTCTCACCTTATATATAACATGTTATCATTGTTAATAAAGATAAGAGTAAATAAATATTATATTTATACTAATTGTTATCATTGTATCAATGTGTAATAATGTTTTGTATAATGCATTTTGTTTTGTTTCACAGACTGAAGATGGTTAAGAACATGTTTCATGATTTTATATGAAAAAAGTAAAAAAATAATTTTTTACAATTAAGAAGAAAATTTTCCGCTTTTCTTAATACGCTATTTTGTGACTATATTGATTCGAATTTCAATGATCACATTTTAATTTATACCGATGGTTCCAAGAAGGTTTATGCTCACTACCTTGGCTCTGCCATTTGGTGTCCTTCCAACAATCTTTATGAAATGTATAGACTTCCCCCGGAAAGTAATATTTATTCGGCAGCTTTGATGTTTTGAAGGCACTGAATTATGCGCATGAGTTTCCCAATCCAACGTTCTCTTTTGTACGGACTCGTTAGCCATTATATAGGCCATTAAAGGATTCCCGCTAAACAAGAAAACATCTTATCTTATCATTGAAATATTAGATGAAATCAAGAATCTTGGAGAGGCAGTTAAGGACGTATCCCTTCTATGGATACCTTCTCATAGTGGAATTAAGGGAACGAGAGAGTGGACAGTCTAGCTGTGAGAGCGATTTCCGAGGGATCATCCTGGCCCCTCGAATTGTCGGCTGATGAAGTTCGGTCTTTAATAAAGAAGAGAATCTATCAGGAGTGGAACAATTCCTGGAAAATATCCAGTGCTGACAAAGGGCGACATTTCTTCGGAGTGTGTCCGGGAATCCCGGTTCAGCCCTGGTTTGAACGATATCACCTGTTCAGAAAAATGTCTGTACATATTAATAGGCTGAGACTTGGGCACGCGACGACTCCCGAGTACATGCATAGGGTTGGTCTCAGAAACCACCCTTTCTGTAGATGTGATTCGAGCTCCCGGGGGGACATTAATCATACCCTTCTTAAGTGTGGGTTGTCTCGACGAAAAATAGACCGATTTTATGACAGGGTTCGGGGAAAGATCCAGTTCCCTACAAATGCGCAGATATTACTTGCCTGCATATCCGAAGGGGGAGAACTAGGGAAGCTGGTTCTTCAATTCCTTATATCACTGGGCTGTGATATTTTTTGATGAGTTTTTAGGTTGCTATTTTTTTTTTTATTTTTTTATTTTTTTTTTATTTTTTGTTTTGTTTTTTTGTAGAGTTAATGTGAATATATTGGAATTGTGAATAAAATGGGTTTGCGCCCAATGCCAATTAATAATATATAAAAAAAAGAAGAAATTTTTACTTTGTGATACACATCTGCTCTCTTGGACGCCAAATACCTCACTCAAGAATTACCTACATATTATAATTTGCCATATCAAACAGTATTAATAATGATAATTTAAAAACAATTAGAAATAATTTTAAAAATAATTATTAAAATAAATACTACGAAAGTAATAATTGGAAATATTTTGAATTGAATACCCCAGTGCTGCTATTCGTTGATTCGTTCTTCGCTGGCGATTTTTTCTTAACATCAACAATCCGAACTGTCGTGGTTGAGCCTGATGAAGTGATAGTGGTGGTACTAGAAGAAGTTTCTTTTTCAGAATGTCCCCTTGCCCGCTCACTCCAAGTAGATAAAGCGACACTAGGAGGCTGCCATCGGGTAACAGGGGCTATCGGGGTCTGTTGAGCCGTACTTTGAATATTTACATTTTCACCATTGTTCGATGAAATAATTGTAGGCCTGAAAAAAAGTTTAAAATCAATTAAATTAAAGTTGTAGTTCTCTTGGTTTATTATTATATTTTCAAATTAATCTCTCAGAAAGTAATGGATTAAATTAAATTTTTTGGCCTCTTGTATTTATGGTGACTAGATATTTTCTCATGATTAATTGAAAATGGGAGTTTAAAAAAAGTTCAAAATCTCTTAACCCGAAATTTCAGTATAGACTTTGGTTGATACTTTTCAAGAGCGAACACAAAATTTGGTCACGTACTAAGGAACTAACTAACTAACGGAGATTTTAACAAAATAAATTAATATCTAAGTAAAATATAATTTTTCCAATGTTCACTCGTTCAGGCTTTTTTAAAAAACGCCATAGTTTCGCTTATTTTTTTTTATCAAAAAATTTCAGCAGTTTTTGAGATATTTCAAAAAAAGACTTTTTCGTGCACGATTACAATCATACCCTCTCTTAAAGATTCAAGTCATCAGATGAACACTTTTTTAAGTGAAGAGTATTTAAAAAAGGCACGAAATTCTTAGTGTGCGAAAGTTTACAAGAAGATTTCAAAATTCAAGCTAGGCCAAAAATCAAGTCATACTTTATTCAGACTTCGCCATTTTTGTTTAGAGAGGTGGAGTCAAAAAGGACCATATGATTTTTCATAAAATATAATCTCTTACATTTTAAAATGGAGAATGAAAAGGAAAATGTCCATCCACAAAAAAGTAAATATTCTACCATTTTATAGTTTTTTTAGTTTATTCTCAATGAAAAGACATGGTCAACTACTAGACCCTAGATGTTATGGATTATATTTATTATGTCAGAATCACTGGCGTAGTTAGGGAGTTTTCCTAGGAGGAGGCAGCCATTTCATATTTCGGTAATCCGATTAGAGATCAACTAACATTTTAGTAGAATTGACAAATTTTGGAAGTAAACGAAATAATTTAATGAGAATACATAAGTGATGCCTCGTAACTTTTTCTCAAGATAAAAGTAATGAAAACAGTATATTTCTTCAATACTGAGGATTTTTCTAGGGGGAGGGGGGGGGCAATGAATTTTGTAGAGGGCAGTACCTCCCTGCTACCCATCTACGCTCATGGTCAGAAGGGTTGTTTCACCCCTTGGGGATTTGAATCAGAATGCCAAAAAAATGCAATCCGGAAATTTATCTTGCCCACCAAGGTGGAAATACTTCTGACATATATAAAGACCTGATATTCATGGGGCAAAAATATCCAAATATGCAGAAAAAAGGCCAAAATATGTAGTATAATATGCAATATGTTATAGTATGTTTAAAACCGGAAATTTCAAAAGATTGAATTTTATTTTATATTATTTAGGTAAACTTATTCAAATCAGCTTGTACTATGAGTATAAAATTATATAAATAACGAACCTAGAATCAAGCATTTCATTTTTCTGAATATCGTTAACTTTGGATGATTGTTGAAGCGTGGGAAGAATCGTCCTTAAAACCGCTAGACTTTGTAATTCTTCTTGCCAGGTACTGGAGGAATTTTTCCATGTTTCTAAAAAAATAAAAAAAAAACATATTTCAGTTATTTCGCCACTTTTTTGTCGCAAATATGCTTAGTACCTGTCTTATTCAGTGCAGTTTGACTGGCGGCTTTGCGTATAGTCACAGGGCCATCTAAAACATCCTCATCCTCTCCGGGTTGAATGTAAAGACTTCCAATTGATTTTGTACGCACTATCGGCCTCGGTTCATTCTTTGTATATTGATTTACAATAGCATTATCGCCAGGCAATCGCGTACTCATTGATCGTTGTGCAAGCTTGCTATTTGTTAGCTCCTATGAAATACAAAAGATTTGTCTTAGCCATGAACTCATTTACTCACTTCTTGAAAAGATTAATTAATATAAACTCATTGTTTTATACAGGGTTCGACAAGGAAGGTTGATTATTTTAAGAACACTTACTTTTTGACGTATTTTAATTTTTCATTTTAAAGACTACATACATACATATAATACCATTTAAGATGATGTTACAAAAACATAAAAACATTTATTAGCTTTAAAATTCACCTCATCCCAATGCCGAGTGGCTCTCGATCACCTGATCTTTCACCATGTGATTATTTTTTATCGGGCTACCTGAAAAAACAGGTACTCTTAAAGCTCTTTCAGATGCCATCACCAAAGAAATTCGAACGATTTCTCTTCGTATGTTTGGGACCACTTTTTTGCGATGATTAAACAGTGGTTCGACAAAAACAGTCGTCAATTGGATGATGTTATTTACCGAACATGTTTGTATTTAAATGTTTTTGTTACAGCATCTTAAATGGCATTATATATGTTGTTTAAAAAAATGAAAAAATAACTGAGTAGGAGTTTTCTGTAAATAATACACCTCCTTGTAGGACCCTGTAGTATAATTTCGATAATCTGGCAATATAAAAAACAAGCCAGTGACGGATTACTGGACTTTTGGAGTGTTAGAAATGAGTTGAAATAGCAGTTCGAAGTTTCTAGATTTATAGAAAAATAAAGCTAGCTTTTTACTAGTAATCCAGTTCAAACAAATTGACTTTGTATAGTAAATATGCAAGTGAGTGCACTATGTTGGCCAAGTGACATTCTACGAGGGCTTTTTAACCTCAGTACAAAAGATGCCGAATTACTAACATGTCGGAATAGTGAAGAGCTGGATTATCGAGATTAGAGTGTGGTTTTTTAAGTTTTGATTTTAAAAGAGATTTACAAATTATCTGTAATTAAACTTTTTTTTATTATTAAAATATATGAATTTTTTATTGTTAGGATAAATAAACTGAATTTGCTTCTTTCCAGTAATTTATTTTGTTTTTCAAATGGTTATTCCAAATATTTCGAGAGCGTTCTCCAGCATCTCTTCCTCAGTGGAAACGCTCTCGAAATATTTGGAATAACCATTTGAAAAACAAAATAAATTACTGAGAAAGCAAATTCAGTTTATTTATCCTAACAATAAAAAATTAATATATCCAGTACACACCAAGCCAGCAAAATTCTTATAAAAATATTTGAAATTAAGTTATATTAAAAAATATTACCCATTATTTGTAACCTCTTCAGTGAAGTAAGCATAAAGAAACACATATATTCTTTTATATTGTTTTTAAATCAATAAAGATGGAAGATAAAAAAAAATTATAAAATAAAGCTATTTATGTAAAAATTCAAAAGAGATAATTGAATTTAGGAATGATTTTTTATATTCAAGTGCGATACAATCAATGAATAAATAAATATATTTTTCTATTTCGAAATATTATTAAGCAAAGGCAAAGAAGCCAATCGAAGATCGCCATCCAAGATCGGACAGTCTCTATGTCGAATGACGGACGGATGGGAGAGCGGCAGATTTTGTTTCAAGTTTATTTATTTGTTTTTTCTTTATCCAGATGGTTAAAGTACTGTAATGAGTCTCGCGCGAATTCAAATGGTCAACAGGTAAAGACTACGGAACCCATGGTCTCAACTAAAGTCACAAATTGTAGTATTCATTCAAGTCGAATTTTGGGAACAGACAGCCCATATTATCATCTAATAGGAAGGAATAACCTTGTTAGATTATATTTCTGATGTTTTGACCATAAATGGCAACCACGGCTTAAGATATATAGGAATCGACTTAAAATCAAAAGGTGTAATTAATTTGAATAATAACCCGTTTGCAAGAAAAAGTAGAGAGATCATTTTTAAATTAATTTTTTTTTTAATTTACGGTGGTGCTTAGGCTTCTTATAGGTGTTAAATAAAAATAATTATTTTTCAAGCAATTTTTTTAAATTAATTTAAATGGTGATTTTTAATTAATCCAAATATTTCGGAAATTTTCACAATATTCCTTCTTCAGTGGATCTCAACCAAAAATCACCGTATTTGCTCAGTCTTCAAAATTCGAAATTCTCTTTGGCCCTGTATTAGAGTTTCGAAGACAGAGCAGCAAATGCGGTGATATTTGGGTGAGTCCACTGAAGAAGGAATAATGTGAAAATTTCCGAAATATTTGGATTAATTAAAAACGACCATTTAAATAAATTTAAAAACACTTCTGAAAAATAAGCCCTCATTATTTTTTTTAATATTTTTTTTTTAATTTCTATTTTTTATTGCCAATTCAAATAGTCAGTGATATCTGATTAATAATACAGAAATAAAAGTATATTAATAATTCAAACGACTATGGATAAAGTCTAGGAATGATTCGTTGTAGTTGATTTGATCATAAATTTAAAGCTAATCTTTTTATTATTAATTGATTTATGGAGCTTTTAGCTGCCGGGACTGTATGCGCCCTAAATTTAATGTATTTTATTTAAATAAGGTTTTAAAAATTATTTCTATCAATAAAAATTAAAAGTAAATTTAAAGATTTGCTTACTCTGTTGTTCTTAATATAATTCTCTTTTCTTTGGAAAAGCCCGCTTGTGGGTGGAATAATTGTTGAAGTGACTTGAGAAGGAGGCAGCTCACTTTCAGGGCTTGGAGGCGCTACATTGATATTCTTTCTAATTGTCGTTGTTGAAGAGCCAGGGCGATCGCCCCCAAACGATCCCGTGCGAACCACTGTTGTGGCTCCAGTATTACTTTCAGTGTATGCAAGGGGAGGACGTCTACGGTGAGCCTCGCCATCATATGTGGTCAATTTGAAATTAGAAAGTTTTGGCATCTGAAAATGAAATAATTATTAATAAACTTAGATACAATCTAAAAAATATTTTTATAAGTAGTTATTTATATACCGGGTGAGTTTTTTATCTTGAGACAGTCTTATAACTCAAAAACAATATATTATATGAAAAAAGTTTCAAATAAAAGTTTATTTATATCAAGGGGGGAACTAAACTACGCTATTGTTTGTTGACTTAGAACAAGCTTTCATGGGTATTTTGAGGTCAAGTTCTGTTTTTTTAAATGGAAACCTATAGTTTTATTTTCTTCTACTTATTCTACTGAAAAAACTGAACAACTTTTATTAGAACTATTTTTTTATACGACAAAACTTAAACACTTAAACACTCCCTCTTTTCCATCTCCAACCACTCTCCATCCCACCGATCCTCTCCCCAACACCGGAACTTCTCCGATCACCCTCTAACCCAGTAAACCTACCCCCTGAACTCCCCACCCATGAACCCCGCATCCCCTGGACCCCCATCTTTCCCTGAATTCCAACCCTTACCGTACATAGGTATATATAGGTACAGACATAGGCACAAATCCCCCATAGTAGCCACCTAGACCTCCACCCCTGACTCATCTTGGACCCCGTACCCGCTAGACCCAAACCCCCTACCCCTGGGGGGACGGACATACAAACATAGGTACATACGGAGACAGGGACAAATGCCCTTTAGTAGTATGTAATATCGTTCAATAATTGATGTGATTTTTTGGGTCATTTTTCAAGTAATAAAATAACTTAGAAGAACTTTCAAAGCGATATCTTGGGTTATGGCTTCTTCTTCATCATTTTCTTCTATCTATCAGTATCCCCCTTGCTTCTTTCTAAAATTTATTTTCCACTTCCATTTTTTCTGGGACCTACAACCTTTCAAGACTAATTTCCAGAAGAATCTTCAAAGCTCACTAAATATTTAGAATTCCCCCCTCTTATATAATGCCAGAGCCAATACAATTTAATAAAACACGTTGCTCATTTTTAAAAAAACAACAACATATTTTACCTTTTCCACTTTCTCTGTAATACAGAGCGATGTTCAAATAAGTTCACGAGCATCTTTTTATTTTTTAAGTTAATCATTGAGAAGAGTTATAATGTTTATTCCTGATAAATCTCCTAATTTTGTTTGTTAGCTTCTAGACTTAATTTAATTCCAAGTAAAATATATTAGTATATTTCCAAAGTTTGACAATATTTGTATGGGAGAGGCGTGCACTTTTCTAAGATGATATAAGAGGAGGAGAAGCTAATTAAGTCATGAAGCCACATAAAAATGTGAAAATATTTTTATTTAAGTTAAATATTTAAGAAGAGAGTCTAGATCTAGTTTTAGAGTCAGATTTTTGCGTACGAGGTATGATGAAGTATTGTAAAAAAAAGTGTTGTTTTTTTTACTAACTATCTCAAACAAGACTAAAAATATTTTGATAAAAAAATTTGAGCGAATTCACTACGTTTCTGTCGACAATAAAATCTTGTGAAATTAACATCGAAAAATTTATATTTGAAGAGATATTAATTATTTTGTCAAAATGTCTGATAGGTAGTTATTAGTTGGTGGTTAGTGCGTGTTACCAACATTTTTTTTAAGCTCTAGATTAAAAAAACAAAGAAAGTATGAAAATTAAATGTTATATTTATACATTTTATATTGAGATTAAGAGCTGATTAGAGTTTAGTTGAAATCGGACCAAAATTAGAGGGAGAGCGGAGTTTTAAAAATTTGAGCCCTTTGTCCAAATTTTTGCACAGTCATAAATAATTATAAATTTGATTTTCTATTTAATTTTAATAAGCGAGGGGGAGGCAGGTCTATGTTAAATTAAAGCTATGAAATGGACACATTCTAACAAATTTTTTGATTTGATTTTAGTTGATTCAATTTTTTTATGTGTAATCCCCAACAAAGAATCAGTTTTGTTAAGGGAGAATGGTGTAGGTTCTTGGTGAAACATTTTAAATAAAGTAAAGAAAATTTTTGAAGATTTTTTTAGAAACTTTTTAAAATTTAAAATATTAGGTAGGTTTCACTAAATCTTTAACTAAAAAATCCAACTTTGTGGTGGATTTTTTTATATAAGTATGCAAGAATATAAAATAAAAATAGAATGAAAAGATTTTGCTTCGCTCGGTAATTTGTTTATTTTTAATTATTGTTAATTTAATCAACCACTTGTTTCATTTTTATTCAACCACCTGTTAATAATTAGTTTAATTAAAAAACCTATCAAAATATTTTTTTTTCCAAAAGTGATACTTCCATGTCTTCAATTTCAGCAAAGGTAACAACGCGTTTGCTATGGTTACTTATAAAATTTCTTCTCAATTTTAGCATTTAACAGCGAGAAGTCTATCCATTCTTACTTAAGCAATGTTAAATAAGCTATATTAGACCAAGAGAAATTAATAACTTAAAAAAAGTACTAGAGTAAAATACTTTAAGATGTATTTTTACTAAAGACTTCATATAACATATTTGAGGATCCCAAAGTACTTAAATAGAAGTTTAAATTTGATCAAAATTGGTTAAGCCATTTTTTTAGAAAAAACTAAAAATGTACAGTAATAAAGTACAAATGTTTATGGACCAGTATGTACTCAAAAATTAATCAGCACTTGATTTTATCAAAGTAATGGTATGTTTTCAATTTGTGTGTGGAAAAAAAGGAACGCATACAAAGCCAAGAGGTTAATAAAAAAATGGCACTTTTTTGGGCGGACCCCATTTAATTTTTGACAAAACCGTCAATTCCTAAAATTCAACCTGAATATTCATTAGTTGAGATAATGGATTTTCTAGTCTATACCTGAGGACCATTTGAATCCGCTCTTGCCTCGAGACACCTACATACATACCTACTTTACCTTTATGTGTAAAGAAAAAAATTATAGTGAATATAGAATCTTAAAATTTAGATGGCCACATCTCAATTATCCAATCCATTATATCTCAATAATTGTTATTTTTATCTTTTATTTAATAAAATCTTAAGCATTTTATTCTGAACAAAATGACACCTTAATTTTGAAAATCGGTTAACAATTAATTGAGTTATTATGGTATTTTTACTTTTTTTTTATTTTCATTATAATAGGTTAGTCATTCTTAATTGGTTGCGATGAAATCGGCCATCATAGAAATTCGATCCCAAGTTTAAAATTTCCCACTAATGCCATCTTGCATCGATTTGTTCAACTCTACTGTCTAATTAATTAAGAATATTCAAATATTTGAATCGGTGATTAAGTCGAGCACCATCTGAAAGATTTTATTTCATATACTTAAGAATAACTAACCATAACTATAAATACCATAACTTGGTTAATAATTAACCGATTTGCAAAAATAAGGTGTCATTTTGTTTATAAATAAATTATTAATATTTTATTAAACATAAGCTAATTCAATAAAAGTAACGATTATTGATAAATAAAGAATTAAAAATTGACATTGGCCACCATTTTAAAAATTTTAATCACATATATTCATTGTAATTTGTCCTTTATTAGCGACAAGTGATATGAAGATATGCACCAAATATTATTAAAATTACTGAAAATTATTTTGGGATATAAATGTTTATTTAAATAATAATAATAATAATAATCGCTATCAGCTGAAAAACAAAGGAAATTTCGACATTTTTTCATTCAACATATTTTGTTCATTTTAATTCGTAAATTTTTAAATAAATTGCAAAGAACTCTTTTTTGTTGTTAATTTTGTTAAGGGAGAATGGTGTGGGTTCTTGGTGTAACATTTTAAAAAAGTAAAGAAAATATTGAAAATTTTTTTAGAAACTTTTTAAAATTTAAAAAATAAAATACTAGGTAGGTTTCAAAAAAAATTAAAAGATTATATGTTTGTTTAGCATGACTCTATATATATTTCGGGATATAAGCCCATCTTCAGGAGTTCACAAGGACACGATGGGCTTATCCCCCGAAATATATATAGAGTCGTGCTAAACAAGCATCTGATCTTTTATTTTTGTGAAACCTACCTAGAATTTTATATTTTAAAAAGTTTCTAAAAAATTTTCAAAAATTTTCTTTACTTTAAAGAATCAGTTAATAGTGAATCGTATAGTTGTTATTATGAAATATTTTTTTTATTGGAAGAGAGGCGTGTATGGTAGCTATCGCAATGTGAAATTACTAAGAGCGAATGACGTATTTTAAAGACAATCCCTTAAACTATTTAAGGGATTGTCTTTAAAATACGTCATTCGCTCTTGTATTTCACTTGTTACCATACACCCATTTAAAAAAATATTTCATAATAACAACTATACGATTCACTATTAACTGATTCTTTAAAGTAAAGAAAATTTTTGAAAATTTTTTAGAAACTTTTTAAAATATAAAATTCTATACATATACAAAATACTGTACATATCACAGAATAGATAAAATTATAATTTTTTACTAATTAATATTGTAAATGAATACCTTGAATTGAGCTTGATCGGCGGCGATGATCTGACTAGCGGGTACAGGAGCCTGTAGGTGTTGGGATTCTTTTGGAAGTCGGGTGTCCTCCAAAATAGTTGATTTTTTTGATGGGGTTGAATTTGGAATTTGCACTTCCGTCGAGTATGATGAAGAAGACAAAGCAATAGATGTTGGTCGACTATTATTATTCTGGTTCAAATTTGATACCTTATCAAATCGTAAATCTACTAAAGATTTCGAAAATTGTTTAGTATCGGTATTTTGATTAATCTGAAAAAAAAAATCGTTCAATTTATTGTATTAAAGATAAACATTTTATTCATGAAGAATTTTTAATTATAGTAAATTTTAAATTTCTTTTGATCACATCTTGAAAAGCAGAGATTAAAGATAAGGAATCTATTTACGGAATGACTAAGATTACTAGAAAATATCCTGGATTTCAAGATCCAATCGAAGGAATTTAGAAAAAAAATCCAATCTATCTAGCCTGACTATCATTATAATGCCAGATACAATTATTAATGATAACAGTATTTATCTTATCGTAACTATTTATTGTTTAATTTATTATTATCTTACCTCATGATGATATGATACTTCATTAAAGAGAGGATTTAGCCTTGTTGTGCCATTAGAACCTGGGATAGGTAATTCTTCAGATGGTGCACTTTCCACTGGCGATTTCGGAGGAGACACTGATACTGACTCTTCCTCTTGGAAAACCTAAATAACATCAAAATTTATTAAAAGAGAATATTTAATCTAATTAACTACAAAAAAAAATTCTATCTATAAGTTAGAATGTTGACAATGGTAATTTTTCAAGAAACCATTTTTAACTAAATTAATTAATACAAAAGTTTGAGTGTCTTATTTTGAAAAATGGATGGATTTTTTTTTTTAAAGGACAACTCTGTTTAGGCTAACTGACAGGATAGCAAGTTGGCGCTCGGGTTCGACTTCTGTGGGGGCAGAAACCTTCTGACATATAATATATACATAATAATCTACTATTATCTTTGATTAAATTTATTTAAACAAATAAATAAATTCTTATATAATTAAAATATACCTACAAAACCCAGAAGTTGTTCTTTTTTTGAAAAAAAAATTCCATCCAATTTTTCAAAGAGATGTCACTCAAATTTTCATATTAAATTAATTAAGATCAAGGTTTTCCGAAAGTGTAGTGACTCCTCTTAAAGAGCAGGAGGTCTTGAGTTCAAGCCCTGCTTAAAGGAAAATTTGTCCCACCATTACACCAATATGCCCTATCAACCCCCCCCTGGGAGCCCAGATAAACATATATATAGTATAAAGCTGATGATTGAATAAAAGGAAGCACAGGAATAAATATGTACAAAGATTTTTTTTTGAATAAAAGAGTATTTATTGGAAAGTTTTCCCTTTACAATTTTTGAAATCGACGTTTCGGATGATTTTCTATCCTTCTTCAGTGTTCAAAAGGGTCAATGAAGGAAGCATGTAGTATTTTTCCTTCAAGTCTCCATTTTGCAGTTCTCGTTGGTGTAGACGTGTGGAGAAAATATTTATAATATTCAATAGTTTTTAAGGAATTTGGTGTTGGTACTTGGTGAAACATTTTTTAAAATTATTGGATAAAAAACACTTGGTAGGTTTCACATTAAGATATAAAAAATCCAGGTCAGTTACTTTCTGTTTCTCCTGAAGATGGGTTAGTCACCCGAAATATATATATCGAGATTAAAGATTCTCCAAAAATAAATTCGTTTTATTTTTTATATCTTAATATGAAACCTACCAAGTATTTTGTATCCAATAATTTTATAATATAATAGAGTATAAGAAATTCTATAAAAATCAAAGTATTTCCAAATTAAAATTATTAAATTTTCAATCCCGAAAAAATCAAGAAACCTGAAGTTTTTTCGATTAGTATTTTTTTTAAATGGCGGTTATTTTAAGATAATTCAAAAATAAATAATTTCTATAAGTAGGTACAGAAAGAAAAGATCGCTCAACTTCAACGGGAAATTGATAGTCTCTTTGAAATTAGTGTTATCCCCAATAGCCTTGGAAAGATTAAAAAAACTGAAAAATATGAAAATTTCTGTTTTGAAAATTTCGAAGCAGACCCTAAAAAAATCTCAGATGGTGGGGGTGCAGTGTTGGGGTGGTGAAGTGGGGCTCGGGAGTGTATGGTGGGGGAGGTGCTGTGTGGGGTTCTGGGGGCGGGGGTTCAGGGGTCGTAGCCCCCGGCTAGCAAGAGGACCCCCGAAGGCGAGGCCTTGCAAGCGGGTGCGTTTACTATTGATTAATTTCATCTAGTAGGTAATAAAATGCGAATTTTTTTTAGAGGTTCTCTTTTGAGAATTATAGTTACTAGAAGTCAAATTTTATTAACATTATTTCTAATTTTACAGAATGTGTAAGAATCATGGAAAATCAGTTTATCAAGTTTTCCGAATTCCTTCGTATTCATATGACGAAAAAAATACGTGAATGAATCAACATGTCGTATGCTAAAAGGAGGTGGATTCATCGTGGGCGGAAAGGATGCAGAGCTAGGAGATTTCCCACATGCGGTAAGTTAATTCAAATTACTTCTACTCCTCGTATAATCCTAATTTCAACCGACTATGAAAAAAAGGAGGAGATTATCCAATTCAACAGAATGTCTGTTTTTTGTGTGTGTTAAACATTTATTTCTCTTTATCATGTAGACCGATTTCGATGATTTTTTTTGCATTGGGTTCAGTCTAGGTCCTGATAGGTCCTGCGTTTTTTTTTTCATTGGTATTGGACCGTTTTTTTATGTATGTTCACGCATAATTTCTATGTTTATGGACCTACTTCGATGCTTCTTTTTTTTATTGGAAAGGGGCTACCTTTAGGGGTGGTATTATATTAATTTGGTAAAGTTCTGATGATATGTTCAATGACAAAAATAACGGAAATCTCCAATTCTTATGTGCAAATAATCGCAACTATAATAAATAAAATCTTTTAAAAAAAAACAATCTTAAAACGTCCATCTAAAACCCGCTAACGTTTCGAGATAATTTCTCTATTTATGAATTGAATTTTATTCATCAATTTCTGATTCTTTCGCCTGAATCTTTCTCGTACGAGTATGCATGCAAGGTATTATCATAAGTACGCTATTCTTAACATCACTGAAAGAAAAATAAAAATAATTTTATAAAAAAAAACCGACTTCAAAAAAATTAAATGCAACAAATAAAATAATAAGAACTCAAAAATCAAATAAAATACACTAAAAGGTATAAAACAACTATCTAATTTAGTTACAACCAAACGATTAAATTGTTACATGAAATCACTTTTTGAAGTCGGTGCCAAACAAACTATATAAGCATGCTTACGCGTTTAGTTGTAACTAAATTAGATAATTATTTTATACCTTTTAGTGCATTTTATTTGATCTTTGTGTTTTTATTATTTTAGTTGTTGCATTTATTTTTGAAGTCGGTTTTTTTCTAAAATATTTTTTTACACTGATTAAACATATTATTTGACTTTATCTGTTACTTAAACTGTTAGATCATAATCAAGAAGTAAAATTAATTTGTTGAAAAAAAATTCTATAAACTTCAAAAATAATTAACAATACTATGGCTGATTATTTTTACAATTTTCATTAAAAAAATAAAATTTTAACTCACCAAGTTGCTTCTTTCTTCGACTAGGTGTCTCCCCTCTCTCCAATTTATTTTTTTTCTGAAAATAAACAAAATAGATATTGTAATGAATTGTTTTAATTTTTTAGATATGTTAGAATTACGGTTAAACTTGGAAGTACAAGAAATAAGGAAAAATTAAGCTTTTTTCAAATAAATAATATTTTGTATTGGAGTGACAATTCCATTATAAAATAAACTGATATGACTTTTCGATAAACTTGCCCCACCTTGATAATTAAAATTAATTAAAATACAAATAGATATATTTTCGAACCGTAAAAATGTGTAATGAAATAAAGTACGAATATATATCTACTCTTATTAAACGAGCAAAAATTGTATATATATTTATTTATATACCTATATATTTATTTATATATATATTTGTATCTTGGTTCTATTTTGAAAACGATTCTACCGATTTTGATGAAATTCACGGGTTAGGGGTTTTTGGGATGACAATTCGATCTGTCACGGTCTCATCTTCGACAAAATTGTTTTTGATGGGTTTTTTCGTAATCAAATTAATTATTCTCAGGTAGACAGATCCAAATCTTGGAGTTTAAAAAAGGTTTCTCTTTTGTTTACTTTTGTACCCAGACAGACAATGGGTCGGGTTAATCCATTGTTCACAAAGGCCTTGAAGAACTATTGTGATTGTGGATTTTAACATATTTTGTTCTCCCTAAACGTTAGAACTATTAATAAACGTTTTATAATTGTTTTTATAAAGAACCTTATTTATTTAATAGAATAAAAAATAATCAAGAATTTATTTAAAAATATATTTCGCATAAGCAGAACTCAATTTTCTGAAAAAATAACACATTTTGATAGGTTTTATTTATTAACAATTGGATGAATAAAAATGAATCATATGGTTGAATCAAAACAGGTGCAGGAGGTGGGGTGCAGTGGTGGGGGACCCGGGGGTAGGGCGAGGTTTCGGGGGTGGGGTCGAGCGGGGGGAGGTGGGGGGGGGGGTACAGTGGCCGAATATTATATATATTTGTATTTTTTTTTAATTTGAAAACTGCTCTCAAATAAAAATCGACATTTTTAACAGAATTATAAATTAAAAAAATATTAAAATAAGGCTTTTTTGGGCTCTGGTCGAGACCCCATCTAATTTGTGGTGGTATCTGATTTTAAGGAAGTTTATGATTTAATTTGAGGCCGCATGATTAATGCAGTGGATCGTGAATTGGTCAGCCTCGATTTAGGCCAAAGGACTTATTATATAGAATACAATAGGAGTGTATTTTTCAAAATTTAAGAAAAATTTTGATTCTGTTTATTTCAGATGATCGCTAATATAAAATTGTAAAAAAATATATCATGCTACACATCTGGTTATAAAAACTTAATAACGTTATTTATGTATCATATATTTTGTTAATTGATCATTTTCTTATAAGGAAAATACCATTAGCTAAATGAATATTAATTTCGGCTCGCGAATCAAGGCTATTTGTGCTTTCACGTTTTATAAATGCCTAAAACGTAGAAGAAATCAGATTCAAATATGTTTTGTTTTCTCTCTATCTGTCTGTCTGCGAATTCCAATACCTACAATGACGCTAGAATTAAAGATCGCAAGAAGTTTGTTCTGGCGCTGAAATTTTTGAAGTGATAACTTCTATTGGCCTGCCTTGCACACTTTATATTTTCCTTGGCAGTAAATGGGATTGAGCCGTCACGCGGTTGTTGGTACCAATTCAAGCCACAGATGACGCTGCAGCATTAACTCTAAGCTCAAATTAATATTTTATATTTGAATTTTGGCCCTCGTGTACAATTTATTTTCCTGGGCAGTAAATGTAATTGAGCCGTCACGAGTTACGTCACGGGTAATGTGTCGCGTCACACCACGGGTCACGGTTCATAATTTCATGAGAATCATAAATAAATAATTTCTTACCATTTATAGAACATTCCAGAAAATTCTTCAATAATTACTGATATTCTAAAATATACTAGAAAAGAACATTTCATAATTCATTTTACAATAATTCTGATAGTAATATAAAAAGTATTTTTGATCTTCACAGGTCACGGTTGAGCTGTGGTCTAGTGCCAGTTCAATCATTGTTGGAAAATATATTAATTATTCCTTTCAAAAAATGATCATAAATGATTAAAATTTTATAAAAAATATAATTTTAAATAATTTTAGAATATTAGAATTATAAATGCCATATAAGTTATTGCTTCTGTGGTGTGGTCTTAAGCACACACCCGAATTTATATATAAGAGCTGATATATATGGGCCTTTTAGTAGGGGAAGAGCATCGATAGTTAAAATATCGATGTTCACCATCGATGTGACGATAATATCGACCTGAAAACATCGATATTCATAAAAAATTCATGGTTTCAGAATATTTGGCAAAATTAATAAATTAACCGAAATATTTCAATGAAAACAATTGGTGTAAAAAATTGATGATGTTGAATGCAATATTCTGTCAATACTTTCTCTCAATGTCCGACTCAGTATGTCAATTTATCATTAATTTTTCAAAATTAATGCAAGAAAATAATACCTACTGTAAATATTTAATAACATCAAAGTCGTGAGTGAAACATTGATGTAGCAAAAACATCGGTTGTAGAAAACATCGATCATCGACATGAAAACATCGGCCATATATGCTCATCCCTACCTTATACTTTTAGTGCTTCTACATAAAAGATGCAGAAAATCAAAAAAAAATATCTAATTAAAATGTGATTATATTTTTTAGGTTGCTGTTGGTTTTGGAAACGAAAACAACATTATGTGGGCATGTTCTGGCTCACTTATTTCGGATCACTGGATCCTTACTGCGGCGCATTGTGCATCATTTAAAGGATAGTAAGTATTTCCCATTCGATTTTCCTTCAATTTTTAATATTATTCCTCGTGTATGCTTCCTTTTGCCCGTAATTCCTGAAATAATGCATCAATTTTACAAGTAATATTTTGAGACAATTCTCATTGCTTGGATTTTAATGAAAAATTTAATTAAAAAAATAATAATACTTTCACTTATATCGATATTTTTATCTTATTTAAGCGGATCAGCAAGACATGCTCGAGTTGGTTTCACTCACTTTAAATCAACTTCCGGAGAGGTCAGAAAAATTGTTGATATAAAACAGAACCCAGAATATTCTGGTGCTTATAATGATATTGCATTAATGAGACTGGATAGCCCGGTCACATTCTCGGTCAATATTCGTCCAGCGTGTTTACAATATACCAAAAAACAATTAACTGGCCAAGTGTTTGCTGCTGGATGGGGCTACATTGCATGGAGTAAGTGAATTTTAAAAATTTTATGGAAAAATATCAATAATCCAAATCTAATATTTATTGAAATAAGATTGGAGTAATTTTTGGAGACGGACTGATAAGTGAATTAAGTGGATATCGATGAGGCAGTCCAAAAAAGAAGAAGATAATTTATACTATCTTTTTATTCATAAAACCGACGTTTCGGAGGCTATTCCCTCCTTCTTCGGGGTTTTAAAAAGTCAGTGAAGGAAATCCAATTCGACATTCCCCTCTGTCTCCTCTTTCAGTGGCAGTAACAATAATATATTGTATTTCATTCTCAGCAGAATTATAATGTAGTCTTCTTTTTTGGATTGCCTCATTGATATCCATTTAATTTATTTAAATATTAAGACTTAAAGATGAATGCATGGACTTCGAAACAATAGTCTCAGATAAATAAAATTAATATACAGGATGTTTCATCAAAATTAGTTAAAAAACGTTTTGATGTGTGTAATATAAATACAAAGTATTCTATTTAACATAACACTATGACTTTTTTAAGTAAATATACCACACATGTCAAATAATAACTTTATTAAATACTTGATTCTGAGAGTTAATTGTACATGTCTAGAAATTATTTCGTGTTGAATTTTTTTTCAAAATAATAAAATAATTACTACCTAGTTATGTAGATTAGAATTAACTGTCAGAATTATTTAATAAAATTGTTTGACATGCTCTGTTCATTTAGTTACAAAAAATTAAAATTAAAACTAACGTTAGAACCAAAAAAAGTAAATTATCTAAAACAATACGATATAACTGTCAATTTTTAGTATAATCTAAAATTTACTGCTTCTCAAACTTTTTTGATTCGCGACGCGATTTTTTGACTGATAAATTTTTCGAAATCCAATATTATACCTATAGATATTAAATACTAGCAAATCATAAATTTATTTTGAAGTAAATTTTTAGTTTAAACTTATTATAACTATTGTGATAATTTATCACAACGATATAATATTACAATTACTAAATCTAAATATTAATGAGATGGGTCTTCTTGTTTCTTAAAAAAAAAAAGAATCAAGCAGAACTTGGAGTATCTTCAAAATTTTTAAAATTTAATCTGTATTTTGAAATTTTGATTGTATACATGCTGACTGAAAACATGCTTCGGATAAATAAGTATCTATAATAATACTAAATTTCTATTTCACAATTCGAAATTTATTGGCAGATCTAATCTCGAATCCACTATTTTTTTAAATTAATTCTTAGCATTATAATTTTTTTATTGTTCATTGTTTTATTGTCATTGTTCCTTATATTTTGCGACCCCAAAATTCAGTAACACGGCCAAAAATGGGGCCATGACCCATAGTTTAAGAAGCTCTGATCTACAATAACAAGTAAATGAAAAACTATTAGAAGTCCCTTGGAGTAAGATATGGGTCGATCTTATTTGAATTTGATGGGGATACAGTCCAATGACAAAGAAAAGAACAATTTCAAAACAAAATAATATATTGGAACGTAATTTCCAAAAAACTTTTTGAAATCCGATCTTTCCGAGGAACTTCCTTCCTCTAGGTCTTAAAAGGGTTAATGAAGGAAACATTTAATCACACCCTACTTATTTGCTGTTTTAGTATTTGCTCTTAACCCCAAAATACTTTGCAAACTATCAAAAATGAGGTTTCAATTAATTATTTTATTCGGAATTTGTTATTTTTATCATCTTTGGGCTCCATATGGAAAAAATAATAATATTAAATCGATTAGAAACCCTTACAATATTCCCAATACATATATAACAAAACGTCTAATAGATTCATCTGGTTAAACGCCCTTCAAATATAAGCGAGGGGTGAACCGCGACCTAATATCCTGTACACCTACTTCCACTTGTACTTCCAAAAATTTCCAAGTACTTCCAGATATTTCCAAGCACTTCCAAATATTTCCAAGCAATTCCAAATATTTCCAAGTACTTCCAAATATTTCCAAGCAATTCCAAATATTTCCAAGTACTTCCAAATATTTCCAAGTACTTCCAAATATTCCCAAGTACTTCCAAATATTTCCAAGTACTTCCAAAATACTTCAAAGAGGTGTACACCTACTTCCAATCGCGGATCACTCCTCGTATATAAGTATAGAATGAATTACAATATCCCAGACGAAATTAGTTTATCCTGTGAGCCTTACCTATATTGATTTCAGAATAGTTTGAATTACAAGCAAAAATTAATTAACCTAGTCAGTTCTTATTTATTTGATTTACCTATTAGTTAATTCTCACCTAAACTGTAACTCTTGAAATTATTATAAGACTCACAGAACAAACTAATTTGATCTAATCAATAGAGATTGTAGTGTTGGTGCAAGGTGAAACATCTTTAATAAAGATAAAAGTAAATAAATATTTTATGAGATATTAATTTACTATGAGTTAGGTTTTCTAGCTCACTTGTTTCAAGTTAAAAATTTAAAAAATAACTGTTATTTTCTGTAATTCCTGAAGATGGGTTGATAGCCCGAAATATCTATATTGGAAAAAATTTACCTCTTTTATTTTTTTTAATTTTGAACGTGAAACAAGTGACCTAGAAAACCTAACTCATAGTAAATTAATATTTCATAAAACATTTAAGTAAATTAATATTTCATAAAATATTTATTTACTTTTATCTTTAATTTGAGCTAGTCTAAACAAGTTTGAGCTGCGATATTCTTTTGGATGAGCCTTAGGGGGACAAGCTTATAGAGGATCTAGAAGGGGCTATATATTTCATTAAAATATAAACATTATTTTCAAAAACTTGAACTAAAATTTATTTTACTAATTTATAATTTTTGTTTTATTTTATTTAGATAGTAATAAGATCCATGAAACACTGCAGAAAATAGTTTTGAATATCTATCCTAAAGATATATGTGAAGAAATCTATAGTGGTGATTATACGAAACCGAAAGGATTCATTTCAGAAACACAGGTAAGCTCAAAGTACATTTAGATCAATATACTAATTATAAAAACTCGTTCATCTCTATGACTTCGAAAAACTAGAACTTGGTTTCCATTTCCCTCTTCCTCACGATATACCTATAACCTTTAATCATTCAAGTGTCACATTCACAGATACCTCCGATTCTGACACAAACCCTAAAGTTTCTTACTTTTCTACCTGAATCGATTCTGACTAAGGGCCGGTTGTATGTCGCAAAGTAAATGCTTTTTACAAGTGACAAAGGGTAGATGGTAAATGGAAGGACTGGGGTGGCCAATCAGATGACAGATGACTGAAAGTGTTTTTTTACAAGTGACAAAGGGTAGATGGTAAATGGAAGGACTGGGATGGCCAATCAGATGACAGATGACTGAAAATGTTTTTTAGAAGTGACAAAGGGTAGATGGTAAATGGAAGGACTGGGATGGCCAATCAGATGACTTCAAATTGAATAAAAATGTAATTATAGTTTTTTATCGAGACAGATTTAATTAATTAATAATAATTAATTATTTCAATTAACAAAAACCCATCAAAAACAACTTAGCTGAAGATGAGACCGTGAGAGATCGAATTGTCAACACAAAAGTCTCATGACCCATGAATTTCATTCAAATCGTTAGAACCGTTTTCGAGAAACCGATTCTATATATACAAGAATGGCTCGTTTAATATAATAAGATATTAAAACAATCAATAATTAATTTTTCTTTTTTAACATGGTATATTCAAAATTGTCTGATTTTATTGAATATTTATGTTAGTACATTCTAGATTTTAAATATTATTTTGTCTGTCCTATATGTATGTATTGATTGTATTTTATTTAGTTTTTGAACTACCTACAATGCTATTACCTACACCCGATGGACAGGCATACATTGTAGTGATACTAATTACTAGGGTTCCGTTTTACTTTTTAAATGGAGTCCTTAATAAATGTTTTGTTTAACAATTTGCATATTAATCAAAATAGCTTTGTAATTATTTGAATTTTCGATATTTTCAGCTCTGCATCGGTGATACGGATGGCGGCCATGACACTTGCAATGGTGATTCAGGCGGCGGAGTTACCGTAGAAAATAAAGATGTCTTCTGCATGCATGAAGTTATAGCTGTAACGAAAGGGGGTTCCAAATTTTGTGCTGACCAGAACTCAGCAGGAATCTATACCCGAGTCTATAATTATATCGAGTGGATTGAAAGAATAGTCTGGCGAGAATTATTTCAACAAGAAAATTCAATTACCAACTAAGTATTTAATTTATTGATGAAAATTAATATGAGGCTCATATAAATGTATTATTATTTTATATTATATATTTTTTTGCTTAAGTATTTATTATTATATTTATTATTTATTTAAAGACAGTTTAATCATTGATTCCCTTTTCAAATTTGAATCGGGATTAGTCGAATCCCATATGAGATTAATCTAAGTGTACCAACTGAAAGGGGGGGGGGCTTAAGGCGCAGAGAGTATTTAAATTTCTGGAGGGGGGGGTTGAAAATTGTTCCTAAAAATAAAAACGGTCAAGTTAATAAAAACCTCTTATAATTCTTTAGAAGTGAATAAAATATAATGTACGAATTGGGGGGGGGAGGGGGGGGTTACTTTTCATGAAGCTAGGGGAATGAGTCACCCCTGATTAATCAAATTCAAAATGAGAAAAATCTGTTTTAAATTGAATTAAATTAATTCTATTTTGAAATTGATTTCTCAATTTAGAAATTGAAAAGTATTATTTATTAATTCCTTATGGAGCTATAATGATTAAATTGAATAAATGTATAGATTGTTATTGAAACTTTAAGGGACAGTCATTAAAATGTGTTGTTCTCTATGTTGTTGAATTTTAATGGACTATCAAGATTGGATAGTATGTAGGTGTATTTTACAAAAATCGAAATGAAAATGTGATATTTATTATACGAATTTAATTTATTATTTAATTGGAGGAAAAAGTGAAACTTTTTCAAGTAGCGGTACACTGTATGCAGTTTCGGTGAATTAATCATTCTTCACACTATTTACTTGATAGAAGAATTAGTTAATCGACCATTTTTCAATTTCAGTCTCACTCCTACCGTTTATTCTCTTAAAGTGAAATTTATTATAAAAAAAATTAAATATTTATTTTTGTATACAATTTATTAAATGATGATTCAAAACCCCTATGGTAAATTCGATTGTATATTATTTTTTACTATACAAACGAATAAAAATCTCAATAAAATCATTAAAAAAATTATGTTTTATGCAGTTATGAACAAGAAGTTCTAAAGCTAGAAAGTCTAAAATCTATTGTTTTCTGCATTGGAAATAAAAAATATTTAAGCACTAGAGCGAACTTTCTACGACTTTTCCTTCTTGAGTTTTCGTGGTTAGCTAAATTCAGACACCTAGAGAATAAAAAAATCATGGTTCAAAATTATTTTTCTCCACTTTTCAGACATAATTAATTATATTTCAACACAAGGAAAATAAAGTAAAAAAATTTGAAAATTTTTCCGTGAATTGAAAACTAGGATTTCTCAGGCAAACAAATAATAAAATTTTAATTAATTTGGTTTCCACCTCTCCCACTTATTAATAAATTTATTATTTATTTACATAGCTTTTAAAGTTATATAATAATTAAATTTTGTGGTGTTTGGATAAAACCTGATTTTTCAAATTATATCTTTTTGCAGTAGGAGCTTTTGTAAATATAATTGGATATAGCAATTAAGAAATATTAAATTCACAAAGAAAAACAAAGAGGTTGTCCTCTGCTTGATGCAAATAAACATACACACATATATATCGAAATGATAATTATATATATACAGATGTATCATTTCGATATATATGTGTGTATGTTTATTTGCATCAAGCAGAGACAACCTCTGTTTCTCTTTGTGAATCAACAGCTCTGCTACTCTCGGAAAAACAAAAACTTTTCAATTAAATATAAAATTATAAATAAAAAGTAAATAAGTAATTCTGTACTTATTATTTAGTTTTTAATTACTATATCTTATATTTTTAAAAGCTTGTTCTGCAAAAAGACATTTTTGGAGTTATCAGATTTCTCTCATTCTCCACAAAATTCCAATCTAGTATTTAATTCGAAAGCATCGAAAAGATTATACATGTGTGAATTAATTTGTTCGGTGTAAAAGCAAAAAATATACACATTATGGACTATTTTATTCAGGTCCAACTATATGATTCTAAGATTATGACACAACTAATTTGAGATTTCGTTGGCTTTGAAATCTTTTTCAAGGGCGAGAGTGCCATTAAATTTTTCATTATAAAAAAGTGAGTCAATTATTTTTTATGTGATAATTTTTTTTAATGATAATATATATATCAAAGAATCGACTTGAATGATAAAAAAAATGTGAAATAATCCAAATGAAAATGTGATGTGCCAAGACTGAAATTTAAATTTTATTATTTATTCTATAAATGATCATAAGTAATTTTATTAAGTCATTGTGATTATTACCTTATTTAATAGTTTTAGAAAATTTGAAAATAATTAATAGATTATATACTTGTAAATTTTATATGTTTGTATCATTAAAAAAAAATCAAAAAAATATTTATACTTGTTTTTTTTTCTAAAAACCTAAGTTGATCAGTCCCAAGTTCATCCCAAAAAAACCTCTGAGATAACTCTATAATTAGAAGAAATTTTCTCGTCGGAGAGAGACCGAATTGTAGAAATTTTAATTGAAAAGTTATGGAAGGCAGCCCAAGGATAATTAAAAAATTCCCTCGAATAAAATAGATTTACTGGTCAGTCATTTTTTCCAACTGAAAAACCCACGTTTCGGAGGATCTTCTTGAATGTTTCTCTCCAACCCCTTCTAAACCATGAAGAAGGAGGTAAAATCCTCCGAAACGTCTGTTATGTAGCCGGAAAAAAATGACTGACCATAAAATCTATTACCCACACCCCGGCATAGGTAAAACAAAATTGAAAGGCTTTTCTAATTTACATAAGTCAGACACAGTTATATAGTAGTAGGATGTGTATCTTCTTCAAGAAGAAGAAGAAGAAGAAACACATCCTACCACTACATATCTTCAAGAAGAAGAAGAAGAAGAAAAACACATCCTACCTCTACATATCTTCAAGAAGAAGAAGAAACACATCCTACCACTACATAGTCCTTTTGATTTCTTTCATATAAGACTATTTTTCGTATGTTCAGTTGACTATCTACAAGGGGCTAATATGAGAATATTATTTATTTATAATCTATATAGGGTGTTCCACAGAACTCGTTCATTAAAACTTTTCATGGAAGGAGTTGAGAGAAAATTTTGATCTTTGACACATTTATGTTTTGGAATATGCTCTTTTTAAATAAATTATTAACAACTTTTTGGACACTTTCTGCTTAGCCGCAATCGCTATTAACTTTCTTATTTTCAATAGAACTCCTCAAATATTTTTTTATCAATAGATTAAGTGTTAAAAACTAAGATGAGATTGAATAATGCACTTAATGTTTAAAATTTATAATTTCTAAGTTATTTTAGATAGTTTGTAAAATCTACCAATTTAGCGATCATCTTTAAAAATTAATAATAATTAAACTATTGTTTGTAGAATTAATTTGATCAATCAGAACTCTTAATTAGACATTAAAGAATCTTAGTTAATCATAAAAATTTTAAATTTTATATCCAGAATGACCATAATAATTGTTTATTTTTGAAAATAAAAAAGTTGTTAATACTCAATTTTTTCAAATAGAACATGGCATAAATTGTAGTATTTTTGAATTCTACATAAAAATCCAATAGGATTTTATTCAATATTCTCAATACCTAAAATGAATAGTTTTTTAAATAAAAAATATTTTAAATTTCACTCGTCTAGATCTTAATTATTTATTATGTATTTATGTATAATTTTAATATTTTTGAATTCTACATAAAAATCCAAAAGGAGTTTATTAAATATTCCCAATACCTACCTAAAATGAATGTTTTTTAAATAAAAAATATTTTAAATAAATACATAATAAATAAAATCTAGACAGTGAAATTTAAAATATTTTTTATTTAAAAAACTATTCATTTAAGGTATTGGGAATATTTATTAAACTTTTATTGGATTTTTATGTAGAATTCAAAAATACTAAAATTTATGCCATGTTCTATTTGAAAAAAATTGAGTATTAACAACTTTTTATATTTTAAGAAATAAACAATTATTATGGTCATCCTGAATATAAAATCTGAATTTTTATCATTAAGTAAGATTATTTAATGTCTAATTAAGAGTTCTGATTGATCATATTAATTCTATAAAAAATAGTTTAATTATTATTAATTTTTAAAGATGAACGCTAATTGGTAGACTTTACAAACTATCTAAAATAACTCAGAAATTATAAATTTTCGACATCAAGTGAATTATACAAATTCATCTTAGTTTTAAACACTTAATCTAATGATGAAAAAATATTTGGGAGCCGTAGAAAATAAGAAAGTTGATAGCAATTGCGGCTAAGCAGAAAGAGTCCAAAAGTTGTTAATAATTTATTTAAAAAGAGCATATTCCAAAACATAAATGTGTCAAAGATCAAAATTTTCTCTCAACTCCTTCCATGAAAAGTTTTAATGAACGAGTTCTGTGGAACACCCTATATAGATTATAAATAAATAATATTCTCATATTAGCCCCTTGTAGATAGTCAACTAAACATACGAAAAATAGTCTTATATGAAAGCAATCAAAAGGACTATGTAGTGGTAGGATGTGTTTCTTCTTCTTCTTGAAGATATGTAGAGGTAGGATGTGTTTCTTCTTCTTCTGAAGATATGTAGAGGTAGGATGTGTTTTCTTCTTCTTCTTCTTCTTGAAGATATGTAGTCTCAATCTTTAATTTTTATTTATTTTCTCTAATTTAATTTGAATTATTTATAATAATGTTTTTAAAATTAATATTTTTTATGAAAATTGGAAAATAAATTTTGGCTAATTATCTGGAATAGAAAGGATATTACTGCGCAAGAGAAACCAAAGCAGATAGAGAATTCACACGAAAATGTTCATTTGATTACTTATCAGGTGTGAAAATGAATTTCAGAAAAAAATCAAACATATTTTATTTCTGTCAGTCTATTTATCTGGAATCAATTACATTACAACTCATGAACGTAAAGTTGTAGAAGCTTATATTGATGGCAAAATGTTAATAGATTTCAGAATTTTCGGTATAAAAATTCCAAGAATGAGAAATAAATCAAATAGAAGGGAATAGACTTGAAGATTTAGGATTCAACATGACAGAACCAAGTCGAGTCAAGACAAAACGATATTTGGGAGGGACTAATTACAGTGTTCGACAAAAATTTCTCACCGTAAACCTAACAATGGATTCCTGTAGTTTTATACGCTGATTATTACACAATTTCCCTATTTTATTACAAAACGTCGAGTTTTGAGATATTATCGGTCAAAATGACGAAAAATGCCATTTTGACCTATTTTCGAGTCCCATTGGATATTGAACAGCAATATTTGAAATCAAAATATTTTGTTGATGTAATAGAAAACAGCTTCCTCTTTGATTTTCAAATTACCACTTGTTTTTAGCTCAATTAGAACTCGAGTTATAACTAATAAACTAAAAGTACGTGATTATACTCATAGATAAAAATATATGGTCTTAGTTTTTTTAGTTATAACTAAAGTTCTAATTGAGCTAAATTCAAGTGACAATTTAAAAATAAAAAAGGAAGCTGTTTTTATATTACGTTAACAAAATATTTTGATTTCAAATATTGCTGTTTAATATCTATTTCATCATCATCATTGAGTATACAGTCCTAAGACTGGTTTGATGCAACAATCCGTCTCCACTCGACTCTGTCCCCCGCCAGCTGTTTAACCTCTCTAAATGTCTGGCATCCCATATCCCCAATTATTTGGTTGAAATATTCTAATCTGGTTCTTCCCCTTCCCCTTTTCTTTCCCACCTCCCCCTCCAAGATATCCCTAAGCAGTCCCCCATGTCTCAGTGTGTGCCCCATCATCTGACCTCTTCTCTTCTTCAGACTCTTCCACAAGGTTCTTCTTTCTCCGATTCTTCCAAGAACTTCTTCATTTGTAATTTTATCCATCCATTTGATATTCATCATTCTTCTGTAGCACCACATTTCGAAAGCCTCTAATCTCTTTCTCTCCTCTTCTCTAATTGTCCAGGTTTCACACCCGTACATGGCTATGCTCCATACATATGTCTTCAATAGCAACTTCCTGTTTGCTAAGCTGATTGAGGAGGAGCATAGTAGTTTTTGTTTTGTATTAAACCCGATTTTTGCTTGGGCAATTCTTGATTTAATTTCGTTTTCGCTTCTCCCATCCCATGTTATTTTACTTCCTAGGTAGCGGAATTCCTTAACTCCTTCTAGGTTTTCTTGGTTAATTTTGATGCATTCCTGTCTCGTTTGTTCTTTTTTTGTACATACTAGGACCTTGGTTTTATTCTTGTTTATTTTCATTTTGATTTCTTCTATTAGGATTTGGTTAATTCCATTCAAGGCGTCCTCTAATTCTTTTTATTGCTTGCTATATCTATCTATTGGGACTCGAAAATAGGTCAAAATGGATTTTTCCGTCGTTTTGACCGATAATATCTCAATACTCTGACCGGTGGTAAAAGATAATCAGCGTATAAAACTTTACTGGAATCTATTGTTAGGTTTACGGAAACAAATTTTTGTTTAATTTTTGTCGAGTAGTGTAATTAATATTTCAGAAAATATAATATTCTTATTCTGCTTATCATTCTGAGTTTTTCCTGTAATTACGTCAAGAAAATATTTTGATTTCAAATATTGTTGTTTAATATTTAATGGGACTCGAAAATAAGTCAAAATGGCTTTTTTCGTCGTTTTGACCGATAATATCTCAAAACTCTGACCTGTTGAAAAAAATCTAGAAAATGGATTATAATCAGGGTATAAAACTCTACTGGAATCCATTGTTAAGTTTACGGGGACAAATTTTTGTTTAAATTTTGTCGAGCAGTATTATTATGACTGACATTGAAAAACTATATCGAAAGATAGGAGCAGAATTGATAAATCGACTTTATACCCTTACTACAAACAAATATGGTCGGGTTCGATTTCCGAGGAGGTAAAAACAACACTTTTCACATATAATTAAAAATTATCCAGAACAGCTCGGATCTAATAATATGACACCCTTTTGCGAGTTTTTTGAAAATCTTTTTTTTAACACACTTTATATTTAGTTACTGTATTTTGCACTTGAATGTACCTTTCTAAAAAAAAATTTATCACTTTAAACTTCATACACCTAAGTTCAAATTTAAATTTACAATGTTCACTGTTGACTCGTTCATACAAGCTCTCTGTTCTGACGGTCGTCGTGAGTGTAGGAATGCAGTTTTACACAAAAACTTTAATTATTTATTTTTGACCTCTTCAGAGTCAGACAAATTTACAAACCGGCCGGGACGTCGGAACTTAATCCTAAAATCAGGATGACTGCCAGGCATAATGTTAATCAATGTTTTCGAAATGAATTTATTAAACAAAACCGAAATAGAAAAAAAGATTAGATATTTTTAGCATATCAAATCTAGCTCTAACAGGAAACATTTTTTCAATCATTTTTCCGGCTAAAATATATAATTTGTATAATAATTCGTTTGAAAAAATATAGATAAAACATCTTAATTAAGGGAATTGAATGTTTTTGATTTAGGTAGATATTCAATTTCATGTGTTTTGTTTTTTAACAAAATTCTGGATTATTAAGTATATATTCGTAAAATAAATATAATTAAATATATATATAAAGTAGTTAAAAAAAGCTTGACCTCAAGTTTGGTTAGTTGATTGATAATGAATAACTCTTTTTTTAGTCGGTGGTGAGCATTGAATCAGGATGGAAGCATTTTTGGCGGAATATCCTGAGTTTCTTCTTTATTCTTCTTTTAGTTCAAGAAATTATCAGCAAAGATTTACATGAAGGTGAGTATAGTAGTGTTAGATTGTTGAGAGTAGAAATTTTAGGTAATTGAAAAAGAAAAATCCAAGACTAGGTATGTTAATTTTTTATAATCTATTAATGTATTTATCGGTAAGAGAAACTTGGAAAACGAAATTGCAGATTACAGATTTCCGTGACAAATTTTAGCTCGAATTATAATTGTAAGCGATTTGTATTCAAAATTCTACAGTTCACTTTGATTCATATAAATTATTGTAGATGTCCTGTCCGCCAATGCCTCCAATTTCAACATCTACAATAATTATTTATACAGTGTGTCCCGTATCACAACGATAAAGGGTGAACAGAGGATAGTTCAGTTTAGAGAACCGAAATTTTTTTTATTAAAAGTCTCATAGTTTTTGAGTAATAGGCATTTTTTAAAAAAGATGAAAATCGCTAACACTTCTAGTGACAAGAATTCAAAATCAAACAATAAGAAATATGTTATATGGTACTTTTGGAGGAAATTATATTTTTGCCGGACTTATGTTTTAAAAAATATATTGATAATCTAACTTTGAATTTTCAAAATGTAAAAAAAAAAAGTGTACTATCTTAGGATGGCAAGTTATTTAAAACAATGGTCCATTTAGTTAAAATTTCAAAGCACGAAAACTCAAATGAGAAATAATAACTTCCTGAAAACCAAAAGAAACGAAAAATGAGAAATGAAAATGTTTTTCATTTTCGAAAACCAATTAAGGGAGTTGACACTGTACACTCACTACCAAAATTTTTAGACAGAACTACCTTTATTTTTCACCGCCTCAAAGTGAAAACTTTTGCGAGTGGCTGTCCTCGTGGAGGTAGGCAAGACACGCACACATATGCAACAGCCGTGTCTGTTGTTAAGCATTCACGTAAAGAAAACATTTGGCAACATTGCTGTATAGCGCATGCGCAATGGATATATTTGAATATAAATACGCTAGCACATTTATTCCTAGTTATTTAATTTATATTATTCGAGTTTTATTCTTCTACACTACTACACTCATAATAAAAACCGGTAAGAAATTTATGTGGAAGAATAAAAGAATGACGAAAAAAGTATATTTAACAGTATGCGATGTTGCCACGTTTCAACAGTGAATTTGAGGTGTTTTCGAAAGAAATCATTTTTTTTGAATTTATTAATTTTTATCGAGGAATCTAGAGGCCAAATCCCTTTGAATTTTTCGTACACAGTTCCATCAATAATTAAAGAAAGAGTACCTAAAATTTCAACAGATTTTTATTGTCATTAAATAAATTTTTTTATAATTCGATCACAATAAGTCGAAATATAGTAATGTCCCATAAGGATATGTCTTAATTTATAAATTGATTATATCCGGAAGCAAGCGCTCAGATTTCATGAAATATTTCAAGAATTTTTTTCATAAATATTTAACCTCGAAGGAAGATTCATCTCTAATCCAGGTTCTGACCAACTACCTGAGCTTAGTTCAAATAAATACGAGGAAAAAATCCCACTAATTACACCAAAAGAAGTCGAGGAAGAAATTCATACAAACCTCAGCCCAAAGAAAGCACCTGGCTATGATTTGATCACAGGGACAATACATAAAAATACAGAGAAAAGCTCTAGTAAAAATAACTACACTAATTAATGCTGCCATACGACTAAATTATGTGCCAGCATCATGGAAAGTACCAGAGGTAATTATGATACCAAAACCCGGCAAAAACCATAGTAAAACAGAATCATATAGACCTATCGCTCTTTTACCTATTATGTCGAAATTGTTTGAAAAGTTATTTCTTAAACGACTCAAACCAATTATCGAAAAATATCAACTTGTACCATCCCACCAATTTGGTTTTCGAAACAACCATTCGACGATTGACCAAATTCTTAGAATAAATAACGTCATAGAGAAGTCATTGGAACAAAAAAGATATGCTCCGCAATTTTTCTGGATGGTGCGGAAGCATTTGATCGAGTGTGGCACCAAGGCCTGCAACACAAATTAAAATCAATTCTGCCTAATCAATATTACCAACTTATCAAATCCTACATAAAGGAACGAAGATTTCGCATTAAGCGTGGCGAGTACTCAAAACTAAAAGACATCCATGCCGGGGTACCCCAAGGGAGTGTCTTGGGACCAATACTCTACTTGCTGTATATAAATGACGTCCCAAAAACGCCCAACTGCACAATTTCCACATTTGCGGATGACAACAATGATGGCAACAAGAAACTCAATTGAGGAATCTACACCAAAACTGCAAAGAGCAGCTGATAATATTGCCACCTGGACACGTAAATGGCGAATTAAGCTTAATGAAGCAAAATCTACTTATATTAATTTCACCTACAAAAAGATTGAACAAAGACCAACCCTCTTAATTGCATAAGATTAAAACCTGGCAACACAGCGAAGTATCTCGGAATGACACTTGATGTTAAGCTTCGATGGAAAGCCCACTTCAAGAAGAAATAAGCTGACGTGTTCTGATGTGGCCATTCACTTGACTTTATCATGCAACCTGGCCTCTCACTTATATTTAATATTTAATAAAATTATTTATAATCATGTAGGGGGGTAGTTTTTTCATTTTTAGATTACTGTGTGCCCACTGATTATGTATACAAAATTTGGTTGAGTTTGGAACAAGAGCCTATATTTTCATTTTTTGACTCCCCCCCCCCCCTTTCGGCTGTTAGTTTTTCCATTTTAAGCCTTCTGGGGTCGCACTGATTATGTATACAACATTTCGTTGAGTTTGGTACAAGAGCCTATATTTTCATTTTTTGACCTTACACCACCATCCACCCACCAATTTTGGACGGTTAGTTTTTTGCATTTTTTAGACTTCTGGGGTCCTACTGATTATGTATACAAAATTTGGTTGAGTTTGCTCAAATAGCCTAGATTTTTAATTTTTAACCCCCCCCTTCACCCCCCTTAATTTTGAGTCGATATATACGAAAATCTAATCAGCTCTTAATCTCAATGGACCAAAACTACGTGTGAAATTTGGTTTCGATATTCCCACTAGTTTTTGAACTAGCTTGTCCACAAAAATTTGGTAACGCACAGACTAACAGACACCCAACCAGACAACCGGACAGACTAACTAACAGAGATTTTAACAAAACAATTATTATCTCAAAAAAATATAATTTTTTCGAAGTTCACTTATTAGAGCTTTGTTTCTAGAGCGAAATGCCATGGTTTTGCTCAATTTTTTTAATCAAAATATTTTCAGCCGTTTTTGAGATATTTCGAAAAAAGAAGGAAAAAACACTTTTTCATGCACGATTACAATACTTGACCATTCCCTGGTAAAGTAAAAAGAGCAACTGCAATTTAAACTTCAAAAAATGTACTGGCTGCTCTGAAAACGATCCGAATTGTCAGTACATAATAGGCTACTACTATATAAACAAGTACTGCGACCAATATGGACATATGGTATCCAATTATGGGGATGTTTTAAAAAATCAAATATTGTGGTGATTCAAAACTACCAAAATCGAGTACTAAGAAGCATAGTTAAAGCACCTTGGTATTCACGCAACAGCGACATCCATCGAGAATTTGGAGTAGAAACAGTCGGATCCATCATCAAGAGATATGCTACCTCGCATAAAAAACGCCTTCAGCATCATGTCAACGAAGAAGCGTCCAGACTCCTGAGTGTACAAAATCTAACTAGAAGACTGAAGCCAGAACTCTGAGAAATCCAAAGGGAGAAACTTAATTTATATAATTTTAATATTTTTATGTCAGACTTAAGCAGATTGTTAGTTTGTATGAACTAGTTTTTGTATTATATTGAATAATAATAAAATAAATATATAAATAAATAAATATTTATCAATTTTCAAAGTTTAAAAAAATCTGATTGTAATCGTTTAGGGGTCAACTCCCTTAATTCACTAATTCAGAAAGAAATAGGTGAACTTCTAATTATGATATCGCCTTAAAATCTCAATAAAATCATTTAAAAAATTATATTTTCTATATTTTTGAACCAGCTAGAGAACCTATAATCTATCGCGCTGAATGTCCTGGTTTCTAACCCCGACTGATCAACTTCTCTATAATAAAATGGTTTCTTTATTCTATTATTTTAAATAAATTGTATTTTTAGTGTACTTGATACAGCATTCACAGTAACGAACTCAAGCTAAGTGAGCAAGCGCATTGTGAAATTTTTCATTCAAATCTCAAATTGCGCATGCTCAGTTCACTCGAGTACAGTGCCAATATATCAACCCAAATGTGACAATAAATAATTTTACTGATGGTTTGTTTAAACACGACAGAATTTCATTTAATTACATTGTATTATGTATTTATTTTTTAGAAGATTTATGTCAACTTAATGATAATAAAACCGGAGTTTGTCTCTCAATCCCAAAATGTTGGATTGAGATAAATGCGAAACTTTTAAAATTGTTTGCTAAAAATAATAGTCTTCCAATTTGTGGCTTCATTGATTTCAAGACACTAATTTGCTGTCCAACCAATTTCATACCTGGAATGATAGCAAAATCAAGTAAAATATTATTCGTTTTTTTAATTATTTTTATTTTTATCCTCAGTTTCTTATATTTTGTTTTTTATTTTTTTCAGAATGTAAAGAATACGCAGCTGTGTATCATTTTTGTGATAATGCTAGGAAGCTTGTATTTGATAAATTAACTAACAAAACAGAAAAAATTCCGTTTACGGTACGTTAATTTATTAATGTGTGAAGTGACCATCTTACTATTACTGAATGAATTTACCTAAATCCAATCGGGTATTTGAACCCATGAGAAATAAGAGATAGAATATTTCGAATTAAAAAGTCTAATGATGAAAGCAAACTTTCAAAAATAGAGACTCTAAAAAATAAATTTTATATATAAATATATCTATTTAATATATCCAGGGGAATTGGTAATTCGAACTATTCCTTGAAACGTAACCAAGGGAAGCAATTTGAACAATATATGTAATGAAGATCTTATAACACGATTATTGTAATTATAATAAATTAGTAACAAGATTATAGAGGCGACTGTGGGTCAGTGGCTAGAGTGTTGGGTCGCTGACTCGGATATCGCTGGTTCGAGACCGAATCTCGGCAGATAGATATTTGCAGTCGCCTCCTCTTGGAAAGTTATGGCAACCTACCAAAAGTATAATTGCCAAGTGACCTCTCCAAATTAGCCGTTCGGAACCGGCGTTAAAAAGTATGTCCCGTAAAAACAGCTAAAGACACTCAGCACAGGTATATGTGGAGAGGCGCCGACACCCGTTTCGGGTATGGCACTCGAAGAAGAATAAGCTTATGAATCTAGGAAGCTATTTCTGTAATTTTTATATGTGTGATACAATGTTTTTGAATAATTTTTTTCGATTTAAATAATATTTAAAATTTTTAATTATTATACATTAATTATTATACTAGATGAAATTCTTGAGTTTAAAAAAGTTTATTTCAAGTGTCAATCCAGTAGATAGTAATATTGTATTACCATAATACATAATAAAATAATAAAAATGGAGCATTTTTTGTTGAAAACAGAATTAAAATGGTCTTTATTTATGCGATGAATGTGGAAGAAGTGTTATGGGGCTGCCATTGAAATGAATGGCGAGCGTTTTCCTGTTAGGAATACACCCTCTCAGCTTCATTTTATTGTGTTGTAAAATCTGTTTACAAAATCAAAAAACAGGAAATGTAAAGGCTACAATGAAACTGCTGGAAGAGGCCAAAATTGGAACTGGAATTCATCCAGAAGACTTGCGATACACTCTGGAATGTCTCAGAACAGTGTCAAAAAGTTATTAAATTATTAATTATTATTGAATTATTAATTTAATAATTAAATATTTAATCATTATTATTTGATAATTAAGTTAAATAATTGTTAAAAATAATTATTAAGAATTTTTTGAGATCTAATTGATTCATGTATTTTATTTATTTGATGTCGTAGAAAAAAATAGTTCTTATGAAAGTTGTTCAGTTTTCTTTGTAGATTAAGGAGACGTATAGAAAAATATAGAGTTCTATTTTAAAAACAGAACTTGACATTGAAATATCCTTGAAAGCTTGTACTACGTCGACAAACAATAGCGTAGTTTAGTTTCCCCCTCGATATAAACAAACTTTTGTTTGAAACTTTTTCCATATAGTGCACTGTTTTTGAGTTGTAAGACTGTCTCAAGATAAAAAACTCACCCGGTATATAAGTTTAATCAAGTGCAATATAACCTCGTTGATTTCTCCTGATGAATTAACAGCTCGAAAAAATAAATCTTTTCAATGAATTTATTTATACTTTAGGAGCTTTTCTTTGAAGATGGACTGATATATTTATAGCTCTAGATTGGATCTAAGAAAGTCCAGAAATAAAAAAGTATTTATTGGAAATGTTTTTTCTTTATAATATTTTGTAATCGACGTTTTGGAGGTTCTTCCCTCCTTCTTCAGGATATAAAAAGTCATAGGAGGAAGCATAATGGTAATCCTCCTTCCTGCCTCCTTATACAGTGTTTATTGGTGTATCGATAATATCTTTAAACTTTCTATCATCAGTAGAACAGAGAGAATTTAATTATGTTTATCGAACATTTTCAATTAAAGTAGCTGTTTCACAATATGGGTTTTCTTAAGATTTTTTTGAAATTTAGACAGATTATTATTTAAATACTACTGCATCAATTGGTGGCAAAAGGAAATTTATGAACAATATAGTTCTGGAGATATTACATTCCAAAGATAGAGTTTTTCAGACTCTTATATTACACTATACGGGATATCGGAATGTTTATATACATATTTAATTATAATTAAGAAACTCTTCTTACCATTGTTTTAAAAAACTAAACCAACATTAAACAATAACTAATACAATTTTAAAGAAAATTTTGATTCATAGCTACAACACAGTTTCTGAGATAATAATGAATAAATAATGAAAAATGTATAATGAAAAATTTACATTAAAAAGAAGCTTGCAACAACGCATGTATTTAAAATAAAAAGTGGGTTAACTTTACTAATTTTTTTGACGTTTTTTCGCTTCAGCCATTGTCGCAACAACTTTCAATCGATTATTAAGTGATTTTTGTTTTATTAAATCGACCTTTATAATGTATTTTATCTGTCATTTCTATGATAAAAACATTCAAGCTCGGACAATGTTGCCAGATTTGTCAAACGAGTACGGGATTGGCTATAAGTGGTACATAAACAGCCTTATGAATTATGAATCCAAATTGTCTGTTCTATCTATATATATATATGTAAAATTAAGGTTTTGTCTGTACATTGCTCCAAATCACGCCAAATTTTGGTTACACACGTTTCAAGAAAAGTTATGAACGAAAGCACCCTCAACAAAATTCCTATCTGTCGGTATGTCTGTCTGTCTGTTTCAGTGATTTCCGCGAAAAGTTGCTCACGATTCACGTCAAAACGGCTGAAGAGTATATTATGAAATTTCATATTTGTATCAGATGTCTTCTAACTTACGTTTTTAGCTATATAACGTTTTGATATTTTGACCCCAAAAGGGGGTTTGGGGGAGTGGGGGGCACGAATGAAAATTATCAAATAACTCCTAAACTATTAACTCTACGGCAAATTTTATAATGATCAAAGTTGTAGGCGATGTGATTTCTGACAACCTTGAATTAAAAAAAATTCCCCCAAAAAAACCACCTAGAAAAAGGGGCGGGGGAGGGTGAAAAATATGTAAATCCTTGCCCTTGGAGCAAACTCAACCAAATTTTGTATACATAATCTGTGGGCCTCTAGAGAGCTAGAAATGCAAAAACTAACCACCCAAAATGTGAGGGAGGGTCAAGAAAATGAAAATTCTTGCTCTTGGACCAAACTCAACCAAATTTTGTATACATAATCTGTGGGTAACTAGAAGGCTAGAAATGCAAAAACTGGGTGCGGGGTTAGAGTGGGGGTGGGTTAGGGCAAGGGATGTTCGGGGTGGAATGGGGGTTGAGTGAGAGAGTAAGGCGGAGTAGGGGGGTGCAAGGGGTGGATCAGGGGGTCCAGGGGGCTAGGTGGGGTGGAGGGCACGGGGGGTGCAGGGTTGGTGGGTTCAGGTGAGGGTCCAGTGGCCCAGTGGGGTGGTACGGGGGGTGGGGTTCCGAGATGGGTGGGGTGCGTGGTGGAATGGTGGGGTGGGGGCGGGGGTTAGGCACGGGCGCATGGTGCAGAAGCCAGCAAGAGGGCCGCCGAAGGCGATCCTTACAGCTAGTAGACTTTAAAATTAACTTTTTCCTAGTATTGTCGCGAAACAACTACATTAAAATTATTTTTTCTTTTTTGTTCATAATTTTATAAAAATACAGTAGGAATCAATTAATTTAAAAATAATGGAATAGAAATTGAGTTGAATTAAATCTTAAAATATATTTTATACCTAAGGCAATTAACATATATATTTTACGACTAACTACAGAATTTGGAGAGGGGGAGGGGGCTAGAACCTTTTCTGTGAAATCGTTATTCATAAATTTTAATCTTTTCAGGTTTCTCTCGGTTATGGAAATCAAACAAATATCACATGGGACTGTTCAGGAACACTAATTTCTGAACAATGGGTTCTCTCAGCGGCTCACTGCACTACACTTGATTCAAAGTTAGTAGATCCTTAATTCTAATCAACTATTGATCCGAATTATGATTTGAGTTGTTGATCAAAGAAAGTGAGACTTCTGGTTTGGGTATGAGTATTAAAATTTCTAGCGTATGTTAAAGGAAAAAAATTTGTTTTATCTTAAGTAAACACCAAAAATGAGAAAATAAATTTTTCTTCAGTAACTGAAAAAACTCCTTTATTCTCAAGATTAAAAATAAAAATTAATAAATTAAGATAAAAAAAAGTGAAAACTAAGATTGAGCAAGCTTTCTGCAAATACTAGTGATGTGCAATTTTTTATCACTGAAAAGTTTACGCTAGTAAGTTGAAATTCGGTACAAAGGTGCATTTCATTAATATCTAGATGTCTAATGTGTACCTACCTACCTACCAGATTTCAATTTATTAACTACAACTGTTTTCAGCTTCATAATTAAAAATTCTATTTTATTCTGATTTTCTGCATTTTTGAACCTGAAGTTCTGAAGCTAGAATGTTAAAAATTCAAACACTTTGGGACTAGAATTCTCGAGTTATTGGGTGTATCGCAATCAAGGCCGGTAAAATTTGTGCTGGGCTCTTAACTATTTCCTAAAATATTTTTCATATAAATATACTTAGATATGTTAATAATTAAACTATATTTAAAGAGGTCCTTTCGCTCCAGTCGAGTCAAAAGAATTGCAGTATCTAATATTTAATAAAATAAGTTTTTTTTTCGCTTTTCGGCCTTTCTAGCCATAAGCCTAATTACGATACTACCAGTAGTTATATTTTTTTTTTAATTTGTCTCTACCCCCGGGGTCAGATTTTAGCTGGATGCCTCGAGTCGGATTCGAACCCGGGTCCCCTGGTTAGATCGCTGTCACGCTACCGCCTAGCCTATCTGACCCCCCCCCAAATAAAATAAGTTAAAGTACAAATGAAAAATAATAGAATTAAAAAAATAAATAGTATGAAAGTCGTAAATATTTGAAATAAAAACAATTATTAAAAAATAATTAAATACAAAAGTTAGTTTGATTTATTCAAATCAGTTGACAATAACTCTTGAATGATTTGGCAATGCTTTGTATTAATACGGTTTATGTTTACATCAAAAGAAAGCATTTATGTGATTTTTTAAATGAAATTTCACATTAAATTCCTCGATCAATGATATATTTTATTGCAAAAAAAGAAGCCTGTACGTTTCAAAAAGCTAATTTTTAGTTTTTTTAACTTAATCTATTCAACTAATAGTAGTATAATTCAAGAGAAAGTGTCAAGATCTTAATTTTCCTTAAGACTCTGGGAAAATGTTTACATTTCAAAAAATTTGCATCCTAATATGTGATTGAAACTTCACCAAAACATAGATAGAGACTTAAACTACCATAAAAAATTAAGTTATAGCTATAATCTAATATTTTTTAATCGAATGTTTTCTACATTTGATTCAATCGCGAATCAAATGTAGGAATTTTTGTCAAATATTGAGTGAAAATAATATCTGAACTTATATATTTCTAACTTGAAATAATTATGTTAAATAAATTTATAATTTTTCTCATTAATATATCAAAGAATAATTGATATATCAACGAGAATTATTTTGACCGCGTTTATTTGAAAAATGGCAAGCATCTAACATATTATACATGCTAATAGATGAAGTGCTTTGGACTGGGAGATCGAATATATAACATCTGAGAATTCAAATTCATTTGGTGATCCATCCGAATGTCATGCGGGCTATACGCGAAATGACGTTGGATTGTAGCTAAATGGATCACATCTTTTTCTCTCTTGGTCCAGACTTAAGACTACGCAGACTCCAATAGCGTTATCCGCAGTAGTCTCGAGATAAATATCTTTTTCAAATAAGCGCAGTCAAACAATTCTGGTTGATCTATCAATTATTCTTTGATATATTAATGAGAAAAATTATAAATTTTTTTAATATTTTTTTATTTAACGTTGGTGGCGAAAGGACCTCCTTAAACGCCTCTCAATTAATCACGTAACTGAAATTAGAAAATTATTTTTTTCATTGTCATCGCAATTACAATAAGAGAATTATAAAATAAATTAAATTAAAGAATAAATAAGCTTTTAGCCTGTACATGTAAATAAACAATAAATAAATAAATAAATATAAAATAAATAAGCTGAGGTCTTCTGATGTGGCCATCCACTTGACTTTAGCATACAACCTGGCCCTTCACTTATATTTAGTATTTAATAAAATTATTTATAATCATGTAGGGGAGGGGGGTTAGTTTTCACTTTTAGATTACTGTGGGCCAACTGATTATGTATACAAAATTTGGTTGAGTTTGGTACAAGGACCTATATTTTCATTTTTTGACCCCCCCCCCCATTTCGGCGGTTAGTTTTTGCATTTTTACACTTCTAGAGTCCTACTGATTATGTATACAAAATTTGGTTGAGTTTAATAAATGATCTAGATTTTTAATTTTTAACACCCCTTAATTTTGGGTCGATATGCACCAAAATCTAATCAGCTCTTAATCTCAATGGACAAAACTACGTGTGAAATTTGGTTTTGATATTCACACTAGTTTTTAATAGCTCATACACAAAAATTTGGTAACGCACAGACTAACAGAATAACAACCAGACTAATAGACAGAATAACAGAGAAACTAACAGACATTTTGACAAAACGAAAACATCTCGAAAAATATAATTTTTTTGATGTTCACTTATTAGGGCTTTTTTTGTAGACCGAAATGCCATGGTTTCGCTAAATTTTTTTAATCAAAATAGTTTCAGCCGTTTTTGAGATATTTCGAAAAATAGAAGTGAAAAAAACCACCTTTTTCATTTACTTTACCATACGGGTTATGGTCAAGTATTGTAATGATCCATGAAAATAAGTGTTTTTTTTTGCTTCTTTTTTGTCAAAATATCTCAAAAACGGCTGAAATTATTTTGATTAAAAAAATTGAGCAAAATCATGGCCTTTCGCTCTACAAAAAAGCTCAAATAAATAAACATCGAAAAAATTATATTTTTTGAGATAACAATTGCTTTGTCAAAATGTCTGCTATTCTATCTGTTAGTTAGTCTGTCTGTGCGTTGTCAAATTTTTGTGGACGAACTAGCACAAAAACTAGTGTGAATATCGAAACCAAATTTCACACATAGTTTTGGTCCATTGAGCTTAAGAGCTGATTAGATTTTGGTGCATATCGACCCAAAATTAGGGGGTTAAAAATTAAAAATCTAGGCCATTGAGCAAACTCAACCAAATTTTGTATACATAATCAATGAGACCCCAGAAGTCTAAAAATAAAAAAAAATAACAGCCCAAAATGGGGGGGGGTCAAAAAATGAAAATTTTGGACATTTGCCAAATTCAGCCAAATTTTGTAAACATAATCATTGGAGTCTAAAAATTCAAAAACTAACCTCCCTCCACTACATGATTATAAATAATTTTTTCAAATATTAAATATAAGTGAGGGACCAGGTTGTATGTTAAAGTCAAGTGGATAGCCACATCAGAACACGTCAGCTTATTTATTATCTATAATTTTAACAATGTTATTCAATGTAAACGAAAAATTTAAAATCGGTGGTATAAAAGTATAGTTCAAAATAATTTATTTGGCGAGCGCCCTGGGCCCCCTATAAAGGCAGGGTGGGTCCCTGATTACAGCCCCCTGCCTCCCCTCTTAAACTCTCTGATCAGAATTCAGCCAGACATTCAAAAAGATACAACATATTATTAATGAATATTTACTTTAAAAGCTATATTATATATATTTTTACCAAATTAATTATTTTCACAAATTGTTATTATTTTAGAGGTCCCATATATGCAAGACTTGGGTTCATTAAATATGATTCGAACGAAGGAGAAATAGTTTCGATTATTGAAAGGAAAAATCGGCCTGATTATACTGATAAATTATTTTATCATGACATTTCATTATTGAAACTGGAAAAACCAATTAAATTATCTGAAAAGGTACATCCAGCCTGTTTGCCATATACAATCAGTTATAGTAACAGTTATTTATCAAATAGCTATGGAAAAAGTTTTTTAGGTAAGTTCTTTATTTTATTCACTATTAATTAATCCCTTTAACTATCCTACATTTAAAGATGTCAATTTCTGTTCTATTTCGATTTTTGTTAAGGTTCTTACAAAAAATGCTCATAAAGTAACTCTTATGAGACTTCATTGTCTATCTGTATGTCTGTATCTTTGTGACATACATGTAGCTGCTTAAGCTATTAAGACTTCAAAATTGAAATTTAGTATTATTTACCGATGACCTTGCCCTTCTAGGAAGCAACAAAAAAGAATTAGACGCTCTGAATAGAATTAACCAAATCCTAATAGAAGAAATAAAAATAAAAATAAACAAGAATAAAACCAAGATCCTAGTTTGAACAAAAACAAACAAACGAGACAGGAATGCATCAAAATTAAACAAGAAAACCTAGAAGAAGTTAAGGAATTCCGCTATCTAGGAAGTAAAATAACATGGGATTGGAGGAGAGAAAACGAAATTAAATCAAGAATTGCCCAAGCAAAAATGAGTCTTAATTCAAAACAAAAACTTTTATGCTCCCTTTCAATCAGATTAGAAAACAGGAAGATGCTATTAAAGACATATGTATGGAGCATAACCATTTACGGGTGTGAAACCTGGACAATTAGAGAAGCGGAGAGAAAGAGATTAGAGGCTTTCGAAATGTGGTGCTACAGAAGAATGAGGAATATCAAATGGATGGATAGAATTACAAATTAAGAAGTTCTTGGAAGAATCGGAGAAAGAAGAACCTTGTGGAAAAGTCTGAAGAAGAGAGAGGTCAGATGATTGGGCACACACTGAGACATGGGGGACTGCTTAGAGATATCTTGGAGGGAGGTGGGAAAGAAAAGGGGAAGGGGAAGACCCAGATTTGAATATTTTAACCTAATAATTGGGGATATGGGATGCCAGACATTTAGAGAGGTCAAACAGCTGAGGATGGACAGAGCCGAGTGGAGACGAGTGGTTCCGTCAAACCAGTCTTAGGACTGTATACTCAATGATGATGATTTAGTTAGAACTTGATAATCATATCGGCCTAAAAAAAAAACAAAAAAAAAAAACATTTAAAGGACCCCCCACAAACATACAAAATCATCTCCATCGAGCGAATAAAACTCTACTAAATATTGATATGAAATAAAATGTATTATCAAAACGAAGCTTCATGTAAAATCAAATAAGGAAACCTAAAAAAAAATTTGAAATAATATGGAGCATGAAAGGCACTACTACTACCACAAATACTTCGATTCAGGGGTCTTAATTAAAATAAAAACTTTTTTTAAGAAGTTGGCGCCCTAAAGCTATTGCACCCCTATGCCTTACCCCGAGGGGTGAACCGCGATTGGAATCAGGTGTACACGTCTTTGGAATTATGTGGAATTATTTTGGAATTCATTAGATAATGCTCCTTCGTCTATTGTCTTCTACTTGGAAATGAAAGTGGAAGTGGAAGTATGTACACGATATTAGTTCGCGGTTCACCCCTCGCCTTACCCTATCCTTGCCTAAGCCTAGAGTCGGTCCTAATAATAATAATATATACATATATACTTAGTTTATTTAACTTAATATACCAAAAAAAATAACTATTTTATTTTGCAGATTATGGAGATTATTATGATTATGAAGAAGAAAAGTCACAAACGTTACATAAAGTAACACTTAATTCAATTAATGAATCAATTTGTACTCGCTCGTTTAAATCAGATTCTCATTTAAGTGAAGGATTTCAACACACAACCCAGGTAATTTTGAGAAATATGTATATACTAATATTTAAATCGCAAGTTCGTGTCCAAAACAATTTTTTTATATTTCATATATCTGTTATGGAAATTAATCTATTCTGAGTACCTACCATATTTTTCTAAGAGTAGATAGGTACTTAATTTCAGCTATAACTAATTTAAACTTTTTCAAAATTGACTGTTTGATAGAAGGCAATATATACTAGATGAAGGAGGAGGTATCAGCCAAAGATGGAATCACTGGGTTCAATAAAACACCTTTAATGAGACGTTTCGGCCTAAATTTTATTTGGCCATCTTCAGTCAATTAGGAGTTATACACAAAATGCGGTACACATATGTGATCGAACCAAGCCTTGTCAAAAATAAAAATTTCTTTTAGCTTCATGCGAATTTTTAACGTGCCTGGACCCAAAAGTTTCAGAATGAAAGAAGGCAATATTACAGGATCCAAACAAACAAACTCAGAATGATAGAGTAAATTTATTTTTTATTTTATCCAATATGCCATGGGTAAAGTATTGTAATCGGTCTCGTAACAAGCACGACTTCAAAGGGTCCTCAGGTAAATAAAGATTACGGAACCCATGATCTCAATTAAAGCCACAAATTGTAGTATTCAATTAGGTTGAATTTTAGCAAGTGACGCTTTTTCCAAAAATTACATTAGATTACAATTAGAACTCGAGTTATAACTATAAAACTAAGACCATATGTTTTTATCTATGAGTATAATCACGTAGTTTTAGTTTTTAGCTATAACTCGAGATCTAATTGATCTAAAAACAAGTGGTAATTTGAAAATCAAAAAAGAAGCTGATTTATGTTACGCAAACAAAATATTTTGATTTCAAATATTGCTGTTTAATATTTAATGGGACTCGAAAATAGGTCAAAATGGCCTTTTTCGTCGTTTTGACCGATAATATCTCAAAACTCTGACCTGTTGTAAAAAATTGGGAAATTGCATAATAATCAGAGTATAAAACTCTACTGGAATCCATTATTAGGTTTACGGTTAGAAATTTTCGTTGATCAGTGTTACTTAAAGATATCTCAGTTAATATTTTGAGATATACTGAAAAAATAAAAAGTATTGGAATTCCAAAAAAAGTTTATTAGAAAACTGAAAACCTATCCAACAATCTTAAATTTGTAGTGGACATTCCCATCAACTTTTCTTAATTTGTTGAACAAGTACAATACTTTCGTATTATACATAAGTTAGTTAAGTAAATGAGGCGACTGTAGGTCAATGGCTAGAGTGTCGGGTCACTGACTGGAAGTAGGCTTGTCTGAGACTGAGTCTTGGCAGATCAGATATTTGCAGTCGCCTCCTCCTGGAAAGCAATGGCAACCTACCAAGAGTATAATTGCCTAGTAACCTCTCCAACCTAGCCGTTCGGAACCGGCTTTAAAAAGTAGCTCCGTATATCTGTGTAAAAACAGCTAAAGACACTCAGCACAGGTATATGTAGGGAGGAGCGGAAACGTCAGGGAGACCTGATATGCCAGTTAAAAGAAGATGTTAAGTAAATAATACTATTGTTTGTAATTATAATTTAGAGAATAATTTTTGTTTTAGCTCTGTTTGCGAGTAAAAGAAGGTAGTCGCGATGCCTGTCGTGGAGATTCAGGTGATGGAGTTTACCTTCCGAATAAAGACAACAGGTGTCTCTTTGACATCATTGGCGTATCCTCAGCAGCCACGTCATTTTGTGGAACCACTAATTCATTTAATATTTTTACTAAAATAAATCCTTACATTGGTTGGATTGAAAAAATCGTCTGGCCGGAGTACTTTCCATAAAAATGAATTATTGCATTTAATTATACAGGGTGATTCACGGTCGATGGCAGGTTGGACGTTTATGGAAAACGGATTTTTCCGAAAATTTGGCACCTTACATTTTCTTACCATTTCTATGGATCTAGAATATTTTCAGCATTGCGACGTTTCCGCTTCCATCGAAAAGTACTAGCAACTTTATTTTTTTAAATGGAACACCCCGTATATTAACAGGTTTTTAGAACCGCCCTTTTATACTTATCTCTTTTGACGGTATTCAAAAAAATCTCCCAAAATGATCTCACATATTGATTATTCAAATTCAGAATACATTTGATTGAATTTTCTGCAAGTTCTGGTAATGATTTGATCATATTGTCCGTGTAAAATAAATAATTTCATAAGAACTTCGTTTGAATGATCAATATTTGCGGTCATTTTGGATGATTTTTTGAACACCGTCAATAAACTGTTTAAAAGTTACTTATAAATAGTCAACAAACTGTCATAAGCTTGATATTTCGATAGTTACTTAAAAATAAATTCATTAAAAGAAATTTTTCACGAAAAAGCGGCTTTATTAAGAAAACTTGATGTTTTAGGTATAGGGACATGATTTATCGTCTTAAAGCATTTTTCTTCGTCTTTCAATTTATTGAGTAATATACAGGGGGTCTTATTTGAAAAAACGAACTTTTGACCCCTTTTATGAATAACAGAAATAATAGTAATTTTAGCACGCCCTGTATGATATGGAGTTGATTTGTCGGCGTAAATTAAATACTTTGGGTCTGTCTAAACTAGCACCAAAATATCAAATTTTCATGAATTTTTTTCTCTTGGCCTCTGGAACTAGATGCCCATTTAGCCAGTTGTCACAGATTCACGAAGAATAGGTGTATAACCAAATAAAATAAAATAAAATAATATAAAATAAAACAAAATAAACTAAATCAAAATAAAATATCAAAATAAATAAATAAAATCATTGGATTATAATTGGAAGCCAATGGATGCTATATGTTTAATAAAGGAGTCTGCAATTGACCGTCCTTGGCCTAGAGATGCCAATAGAATTTCTGCCCATGTGGGGAAATCATTTTTTCCTTTAATATTCAGGTATAAACGATCAGATTTGTGACTGTGTGTCTCACAGCTCAGAAGGACGTGGTTAATATCATCAATAGAAATGGAATCACAAGAGCAGTATGGATTATCTCTCTGGCCGATTTTGTGTAGTTATGTAGGTGTTGTTGCATGCCCTAGTCTAAGTCGTGTAATGTGAACTTTCTGTTTTCGATGAACATTGAAGTTTTCAAACCACGAACGAATCAGGATTCTCGGACATACATTAAAGCAATAACGACCTTTTACCATACTTGATGACAACCACAGATTCTGCCAATCTCTGTAAATTCTCTTCTTGATGATTGATCGAATTTCATTGGGCGTTAGATCAAGTGAGTGTCGAATAGGGGCCAGACTATCAACTTCCTCATTTCCCGTAATGCCAGTGTGACTAGGTATCCAGAGAATTTCAATTTATTTTCCATCAACCTCAGTTTATTTATTTCCTCTATAATATCTAAAATAATATAGAAAGGGTTTTTGTTTATGGGGAAGCCATTAATTGCCTTTATAATACCCAACGAATCAGTACAGATCAGAAATTTGTTAAAATCATGAACATTTCTCATATAATGCACAGCCCTCAGAATTGCAAATCCTTCGGCTGAATAGATGAAGGTTTCGGATGGGAGTTTAAATATTTCCCTTGAAACTTTTATTTGGAGACCAAAGAGCAGCGCCTACATGGGAGGCACTTCTGGAGCCGTCTTTATAAATGAAAAGATGGTCTTTAAATTTGGATTGAGTAAAATCCAAAAAGACTGAATTCATATTAGAATTATCTTTGCGGCGGGAGAGAGTGCAGATTTTATTGTATGGATTTGGTTAACATAATCATTTTTCATGAATTAAGGAGCACTAATTTATTTATTTTTAATTCGGGCCATGTTTTGGACCATATTTATCACACATTATTTTTTATCTCGAAAACCGATAGAAATAGGTATAGGACAATATTAACAAAAAAGTATTATAATAAAAGGGGGGTTCTAAAAACGTGTTAATATACGGGGTGTTCCATTTAAAAAAATAAAGTTGCTAGTCTCTTCGGTAATGCAAGGGTCTTTCGAGATCCATAGGGGCTACATCTTTACTGGTGCACCCCTTCTTGCATTCGATTGCATTAAAAAAAAAAAAAAAAAAGTACTTTTCGATGGAGGCGGAAACGTCGCAATTCAGAAAATATTTTGGATCGATAGAACAGGTAAGAAAATGTAAGGTGCCGGATTTTCGGAAAAATCCAGCGTTGCGTTTTATATAAACGTCAAACCTGCCATCGACCGTGATTCACCCTGTATATAACGTCATTATTGGTATGACGTTAAAAATAAATAAATACATGAAATAAATCATCTTAAATATGAAAATCAAACGTATTTTAAGGGACCGTTCATAAATTAGTAAAACAAATTTTTTGTTGTTTTGATACTTTCACGTATTAATTATCGGACAACCCAGAGGACAACGTTAGCTTGAAATTCATTTTAACGTAAAATTTTTTTATAAAGATGCGCTAAATTTTAACTTCATTACAAAAATTAGAGGAAAATCTTAAAAATTCCGTGTGTCTGCAATGTTTGGTGTTTTGAAAGTGCTTTTTTTGTTTCGTATTTTTTAATAAATTTAGAAAAAATAGATTGAGTAAATTTTAAAAATATAAAATTTTGTTGATGAATACCAAATATAAGATTTTTAATATAAAAGTGGCTTAATTTGATTTGAAGTGTTTTAAAAAAGAAAATTATAAAATTTAAGCAAATTCCATTAAAAAAATCACGAGAGGTTGTCATCTATTAGATCCGAGATTGAATGAATTATTTTTAATTATATGTCAGAACCGTGTGAGGTGAGTTGTCTGGATTGCTAATATTGGCACTCAGGTTCAATTATTGAGTAGGTAAAATCAACCCTTCTGATATACGATTAAGATTAATCCATTTCATCTTAGATTTAATAGTTTTCTTGGAATTTTCATAGAATATTTAAAATATATTTCTATCAACAACTTAAATTTTAATGGAATTTTATAGAAATAGATTTTAAATTAGGGTTTGCCAGAAGGTCTTTAAAGATTTTGCATGAAAAAGATAGTTATTATGAAGTGAAATGTTCTAAAAATAAAAAATATATAAAATTTGTACAAATTCTGAATCTAGTCAGTCAAAAGTGGAAGAAAGATGTTTGTATTTTTAACCGACTTCAAAAAAGGAGGAGGTTCGCTATTCGACTAAATTTTTTTTCTGTCTGTTACCTCATATCTCCGCCAATTGTGAACCGATTTTGAAAAAAAAATTTCATAGGGTTTAGTCTAGCTTCCGATTGGTCCCGTTTTTTTCATTGGAATTAGACCTTTTTTGTTAAGTTTGTTCAGGCCTAACTTCTTTGTTTGTGAACCGATTTCGATGATTCTTTTTTTATTGGAAAGGTGGTATCTTAGGGATGGTGCCATATCAATTTAGTCAAGTTCTGATGATATGATCACTATTAATAACATCACTAAAAGAGAAAATAAAAATAATTTTTAAGAAAAAAATAAAACCGTCTTCAAAAAAATTAAATGCAACAAATAAAATACACTAAAAGGTATAAAATAATTATTATCTTATTTAGTTACATCTAAACGACGAAATGTTAACATGAAATTACTTTTTGAAGTCGGTGCCAAACTTGTACATTTTATGAATCGCACTCGACGGATCTTACTTAGTACGCTCGCTTATATAGTTTGTTTGGCACCGACTTCAAAAAGTAATTTCATGTTAATATTTCGTCGTTTAGATGTAACTAAATAAGATAATAATTATTTTATACCTTTTAGTGTATTTTATTTGTTGAATTTAATTTTTTTGAAGTCGGTTTTATTTTTTCTTAAAAATTATTTCTTACCGAAAGTTTCTAGCTAGGTCAGGCCTTTGCCAGGAGCCCCGAAATGGTTTCTAAAAATATTTCAAAATGTTATCTACATATATATAGAGAAATTAATTTAAATTAAAAATATCTTAAAAACTTTCTTTTTTATAATTATCAGCAAATTAATCTACTATGGTAAAATAGATTTGAATAGGAAAATTTAGAGGGCAGCGAACTAACTAAATTTGTTAGGGGTCTCGAATGGTAAAAGATTAAGAACCACTACTCCAGGCTACTTTTTTGCTCTAATGTAAATATTATATATATTAACATAATAAACATATTAATAAAATAGATCTCTCCGCGGGGTGAACCGAGATTGGAATCAGGTGTACAAGTCTTTGGAATTATGTGAAATTATTTTGAAATTCATTAGATAATGCCTCTTCATCTATTGTCCTCTACTTGGAAATGAAAGTGAAAGTAGGTGTACACGATATTAGGTCGCGGTTCACCCCTCGGATCTCTCTGATCTCAAAAGTATGTTTGTTATGTTATTTATGAACGGCCCCATTGGGAAAATATTAATAACAAATATATTCAATTTTTATTATTATTTTATTATCATATACTATTTAAATATCTATACTCATACTTATTAAATTTACTCTTATAACTATTTTCCAAAATAAATATTTTTTGATAGGAACCGCATTAATAAATATAATTATTAATAAAATAACAAATATAGCGATGGGGGAGGAGTGAATAATTTTTAATAGGTAAAAACTCTGAATTACAAATCAACGCCAAATTTGCAAATTTGCAATAAAACTTAAGGACTTTCCCTAATAAAGCTCAGATGCAGTTCGCACTTTCCCCTACTCTCACATGCGCAGAAGGGCAAAAATATTTTCACTGCGTCGTTTCTCGGATCTAGCAATATTTCATTCTTACTGACGCTAAAAGACAAAGAATAAAAAAATCACTTCATGAAACACCTCAATGTGAAATTCCAGATGAGAACAGTATAGTTAGTTTGAGAGAATTAGCTAAAAATCTTAAATGCACCAGCTGCAGAAGTTTTTTAGATATTGAAAATTAAGTAATTTTAGTGCGACGTTGCCAAGTCGCCATCTCTCACTTGCGAGTCCATGAAAGAAAAAATGAAAACCATCTAAATTACCTAATTTATAACATTTTTCATACAAAACGAATACCGCTTGATACAATTATTTTAACAGAAAAATATTTGTTATATCTTCAGTTAATGATTATCAGTTTTTCAAAATAATTTCAAGAAAATTATGATTGATATTTCAAAAAACAGTCGCTTTAACATCAATCGGGATTGGGTTCCTGTGTTAAATATGTAAATTTCAATGGTCAATATTTAAAAATTTAGTGCCACAAGGACTATTGAAAAAATTTCTACGTATAAAGGACACTTATAAATATTTGTATGCAAAGTTTTAAAAGGATTGCAAGAAAATCGATTTATTAGGGAACTTCCTTAACGAACGCTGTGTTAGTATGAAACACCATAAACCTCAAACTCAACAGAATTTATCCAAATTTTCCGTTCTCTGAACATTGCAATTAGACACTTGTTGCATAGCAAAGGGTAAAATAAATGGCACAATTTCTTAGTTTGTATAATATTTTTTAAGCCATGCGGCTTAATCAAACATGCCCCCTCTCACATATACAATAAAAATCCAGTGGTGTTTCAATCATTTCATCTGTATTCATAATACCGTTGAATTTTTATATTTGTTATTATAATAAAAAAATTGCATTTTGTAGCTTTTATCAAAAAGTTCTAATTAATTATTTTTTGTTAAAACCTCAGGATTGGATGAATGAGGGCAGTCCAGAAATGAATAAGACTACTTCTAATAAAATAATATTTATTGGAAATGTTTTCCGCTTATAATATTATTTTGATTCGACGTTTCGGAGGATCTTATACCTCCTTCTTCAGAATTCAAAAGGGTCAATGAAGGAACCTCCGAAAAGTTGTTTTCAAAATCATATTATAATCGGAAAACATTTCCAATAAATATTATTTTATTGGAAGTAGTTTCTTATTAATTTCTGGACTGCCTTCATCCAATCCTGAGGTATTAATAGATATTTAGTTCCGTCTCTAAGAAAATCTTTTAACGTATTTTTTGTTTAGTAAATCTAAGAAAAGTAAAAGATAAGGGCAAATTCAGAAAAAATCAGTTCACAAAAGGTATCAAAAATTAAATAGAAAGATTATGGTCATTATTTCCTCTGAATCTGAAATAAGCATAAGACATTGCAAATACAATCAAGAAGATGGCCGAAGATGGCCAATAATATTAATAGAATTATGTATTATCCAGTTGAAATGTTCTATATCAAACGAAATAATAAACGTTCTTTTCTTCCCAAGAGTTCTATTTTTTTCACTAATTTTTAGTTTCTAAAGATCTTCAAGACTACATAGACAATTCTTTCAGGGAATTCCAGAAATTATTTTTTTCAAATTCCCATGTCAGATGGCTAATTTTTTTTATTATTTGCCTTTTGATGCAAATGAGTTTATTTAAAAATATTTAACGGTATTTTTATTAGATAAAAAATAAACAAAATTACGGTATAGTAATCCGGAGATCTTAACGTGAACATAGTATATATGATTCTTTGACCACCAACCAAAAAAATTTTAAGTTTTTCATCAAAAGAATTTTTAGATTTTACAGGAATGTGTTCCAAAGAGAATGTTTAGTTGAGCTAAGTTTGCTTTTAGATTGTAAAACTAGATGGAGTACTACTGAGTGTGTCTTATGTTTGATGAAAATAAACATACACTAAAATTTTCAATCAAAATTACTAAAAAGCAATTTACTCCTAGAAGAGTCCCATATTTAAAAGTAAGTATTATAATTGTTACTGGGTCCAAAATTAAGAGGGCGAAGGGGTTCTTTCCTAAATTATGATAAATTATTTTATTAAATATAACATTAGGAGAAGGATTATGGTAAAATTATGGGTTGGTCATTTCAGTCTATTTTAATTTGTTTTTTAGATCGATTTTCTTTAAAGATTTTTCTTTTGATGATGCTCAAAGCAATTTTGTCTTTAGGTAATTGAATAGAAGTATATATGTATGTATTTATATTAATGTTATTATGAATAATATAAATGAGAATAATTTACCATAGAATAACTGCTGCTGTTGTTGTTGCTGGTTCTCCAAATATTGCACTGGGTCTTTCCAAGCACCGACTGAAAAAGAATAGAAAGAATATATGTAGTTAGTTCTCTGATAAAATAAATCGCCCAACCAATATTTCTCGAAAATATTTCAATAAATAATTAATTATTCAAGTAATGCTAAAAATATTAAATTATGGTTGTTGTTTTGTTTTGTTTTTAAGAAAAAATGTATGATGATTTCAAATAAGGGAGAAACTAATGTGAAAGTCGTATGGTGCCCACACAACTTGATTATTTATAGATCGATAGTAATGAATGGTTCACTTAAAACTCTTAATGTTGAATTATTTGTTAAGTGGTTTAAAAGTAAAATTTTAAAAATAAATAATTAAAATAGGAATATGACTATTTCTATTCATGCTGATTATAATATAGAATAAATAAATAAGTTGTCGTAGGGAAATAAGGACAATAGCTTATGCAAATAATTTTTATTTTTTGCCAACGTTTCGTCAACATTGTTGACTTCCTCAGGGCTCAATCAAATTAACTTCTTTGCATATTTGTCATTTTATAAATATTCATTCTTAGAAAACACATAAGGCCAGTCATCGAACAGATTGAAAATATTTTCCTTATTTCTCTACAACAAATTATTTATTTAATCGATGAACATAAATAATCAAAAAATTAGAAAAAATACTTGAAATTAGTCGGCAGTAGGGGAATAAATGAAAATATTTATATATTATCATCATAATAAAAGTTTTAAGGAGAATACTGGAAATTGTGAACTTGTAGATTATTATTATTGTATGTATAAATAAACTGCTCAAAAAACGTGTAATCTATGATGAAATCATTTAATTGTATACAGTCAGTGTACTTATATTTTATTTATTTGCTTACAGTTTAAATATACTTGATTATAGGTTACAACAAGATTTAGCAAATACTCAATTATTTTTAGAAAAAAGAGAAAAAATAAATTATGAAATATTATATATTCACCTTCGATGGATACAGTGGGCGATCGATCAATCTCTGGTCTTTCTCATCGTCTCCAGATGATGAAAAAGGCTTTTGAATGAATACCAGAATACCTATAACACTTGTACATAAACATTAGTAGCGATCCCCCTCCCCCTTTTACTACATACTAATTTAGTCATCAAGACGTATGTAGTAAACGAAATAGATCCCTTTAATTCGCGGAAAATTCAAATTTTATTTCATCCAAATCAAATTCTTATAATTTAAAATATCAGAGTAAAATTCGAATTCTTATAATCGGACTTCGAGAGAGCCTGAAGACGGTATGTATCAGTGAGAGTGGCCTTGATTTTTTGGAATACGGATAGAACGAGAGACCAGGGCGAGCTGAAAGAGATCCTACCTAACATTCCCACTTGCCTCATCTATACAAGACTGACATAAATTATAAATACCATGTTCAATTATTCATATTTCAGTATGTTTACCAGCTAGGGAAAGAAAATGAAAAATCTTATTAGGCAAGTGGTTAAATATATGAGAAAAAGAACTTTAAATGTAACGCAATGCACCGTCTCCGCCAACCGGCCGGCAGAGCCCTCGTGCCCTAGCCACAAGGCAGCCGCTCTTCTTCCTTAGGCTAATCCAGAGGAAGCAACGGACAACCTTCTGGTCTTCGTTCTAGTCCATAGAGCCACCTCAAATCCGGCCCTCAAAGACACAAACTCACCAGACTCCCATTACCACCCCATTGTTCCATTTGAACAAGGCGTCAAGCGACGACTTTTCGGTAAGATACAAAACATGCAAGCACATGCAAGATGAACCTGGACCTTGATCTTTAGAAATCCGATCAAATCGGTCACTTCCCTCGTGACCCGTTCATGGGTCCAACAAATGGGTAGCGTCAATTTTAGCTCTCTTGTGGGTCTTAATACTAAAATAACCTTAAAACTAAATTGGATGGCACAAGAGAGGGAAACACATCACAAAATATCCCTAAGAGGCCTAAGATAGACGACACCACATTTGCTGTCTCCAAGAACGAAATCAAAGGGAAGAGTGCAGGTTCCCAACACAGAAAGAGAGACCGTCATCGTTGGCATGGCATATCATCCCACCCTCCCTCTAAACTATATACTCTATTGCATACTACATCTACTAAAACTGTGAATTTAATTTTAATAATTTTCTATCACATATTCTGAATCTAAGAATTAAATTTGATATTAAAATAGCGATGAATCCCATCGGTGGTCGAGGCGGTGAAACCTGAAAATCCCTACACAAAATCTACTATTCTAATAAATTTTCACTTTGTGAAGATCCTCCAATGGTTCCCTTGTTGCTTCACTACAGATGAAGATGAAATGGGGGATCTGAAAATTCCTAATCTGATTTTTTTTTACGTTAAAATTTGAATGATTTCAAGAAAAAAATTATTGAAAAATGAAATGATTAGAGTGATTTTAATTTATTTTTGATATTAAGAATTGCAAAAATTGAAAATTAAAATAAATATGAAAATCAATTTAAGATATGATTGAGATTAATTTGATCTAAAATTGCATTTATGAAACATTTAATAGCCAAGTTATTTAATTAAAAATTTATTAAATTATAATTGAAATGAAAAATTTTAATATTACTTATATATGAAAATAAATAAGTTTTACATTTACTGATTGTAGCTAGAAGGTATGCTGTAAAAAAGAAAACAACCTAATTATTTCCCTACCATAGTATAAAAAATCTCTTTAGCTAAATGCCATGCTAAAAAAATATAATACTCATGTTTGGTGCGCTGTTAGTCAGAAAAGAACATAAATGTGTCGGATGTGACGAAAGACAGCATCAATCATCACCAAAGTGAAGATTCCATGAAAAAGAAGAGAAAAATAAAGTTAGAAATTATATAAATCAATATTTAATATAATATTAAATGATGTTAAGGGAGAATGGTGTAGGTTCTTAGTGAAACATATTAAATAAAGTAAAGAAAAATTTTTGAAAAAATTTTCTTTACTTTTGAATATTAAATGAGATAAAATAAAAATATGAAGATGAATGAAATCTAATTTATCAATGAGAATTTTACTCTAATCTACCATTTTTGATAACAATTTTGAATAAAGGGCGTTAAAATCTCTGAAATAAGCGGGATTAATTTGTAACTCAAGAAAGTTTTGAAGGATAATTAAAAATAATGAAATTCTCATGACAATATCTTTGAAATTACGAAAGCAGAAGATATACCTATAGAATAAATACTAACCTCGTCGTTAAAAGAAAAGGCTAAACTCGCAGTCAGCCGATGATCTCGTTGCTCAAGTGATAATGTCACCTTTAAGAAAGTTATTGCAAAATTAGTATACCTACTACATAATTATATATCAAGAGGGGAACTTTTGAAATAATTATTAATTAATTTAATTTTTAATTTGACAAGAGAGGAAAACACTCTAATTAGATATGTCTAAAAAATATCTATTATATTCAAGAATTAAATATATAATTGGCAATACAGTTGGATGTTGTTCCCTTAATTTATTATTAAAAATAATTCTTGAAATGATTAGGATGCTTTGGGGAACTTTTTGAAGATGTAATTCAATATGAACAAAACTATTTGTGAGTTAGCATTTTATTATGTCAGCGGTGTTTTTAGGTGGACAATTTGTACAAAATTTATTTTAAGAATTAAGTTTGAAATTATACTATTATAGAAATAAATATAGGTAATAGAAACGTACCTGAGAGACAGACCCTGATGACAGACTAGGGTCATCTCGATGAAACGATGGCTTCTTTCTATTAAAATCAAACAGCAATGAATTTAAATGTATATACGTTTATAAATATAATTTTTAAATTACCTGATTTGATCTAGAAGCGAATCCCTCGTTGGACGACATTATGATAAGTAGAAATGGGAAACTGAAAATTCCTAATTCAAATTTTCTATTTATTATAAAAATTGAATAATTTCAAGAAAACTATCGAAAATTAAATTATTGAATGATTTCAATTCATTAATTTAACGAATTTCCAAAAATTTAAATATTAAAAATTGCTATGATTGAAATTAGTTTACTAAATATTTACTTTGGTGTATTTAAATTTTTTGAAAATTGGTTTAGAACGATTATGAAAGCAAAAACTTTAAAATCTAAAATGAATTTATTTTAATGAAAATAATTTAAATATTAAAGTAATAACTGATTCTAACTAGAGGGGTATTCTGTAAAAAAATCACTTTAAAATTAATTATATAAAAAAATGATATAGTGTACTCAAGATTGGCGAGCTGTCGAATGAAGGACAAGAGCGAGACATCAATGAAGTGGATGATCCATGAAAGAGAAAATAAAAATAAATTAGACAAGGGGAAGTTAATTTGTAAATCAAAGAGTTTCATAATTGTTATTGGATTGATAATTAAAAAAAAAATAAACCTATATGAGAAAATTTTTTAATTCATTATTTTTTTAATTTTGCTAAAAAATTAATAAATGAGTAAGTATACCTCGGCGTTAAAATAGGGGGCTTAATCTCGCAGACAGCCGATGACCTTATCCATCAAATCGTTGCCGATTCACTAGAGGGGATTCCTGGGGAAATTGTTCACAAGAATGGTGTTCCGTTGTCTTGCTCTGGATTTATTGAAATGTTTCGTATTTTCGACTATCGATGCAAATTATTCAGGCTGAAGCCAGATTCGATCCCGAGTAAGCTCGAAGTCTATTAGCCACTCCATCTTTAAAAAAAAAAAATTAAAATTAATCAAAGAGCTTGTCTAGATGTATCACTTTATAGTAATAAAGAAATATTTTTAAAGAAGTAATTTATATGTAATGTGAAAAGTGAAGAAGACGACATTATTTTAAAAATACCCAAAAAATATTAATTTATTGGAGGAAAATGAAAAGACTTTTCAAAGCCTCGACTTACAAAATTTGATGAATTGGCATTTTTTTTTTGACTGCGATTGATATTGGCTAGAAAGTTGAAACTTATTTGGCGTTGAATTTATTATAACAAAATGTTGTGGGCAGTTTTCAGCTCATTAGATCTAACCCTACGAGAGCTTTTTATAAAAGTATTCGTGTTTTTTTTCTTTTATATACCTATAAAACTTTTGTTTTGGAAATAAAACTATTCTGTCACAAGAGTTAAAAAATTATGACCAAGAGCTCAAAAAATGAATGCTTAATTTTGTCATTTACTTACCAATTGCTTTGAGAACTTTCATCTGCCTTTTAATTCACAACGCAAATAGGCTTTCGTTCTATTGTATTATTTGCTGTGTGTGTTGGTTTAGATCTAAAGATGATCCTTATTTGATAGATATTTAATAAACACATTTGTAATTTTTAAAATAAATTTTATTTCAAAATAATTCCAAATGCCTGGCGAAAATATGAATTCATTTTGGAGATGAATGCTCTCTTTGTTAGCGGCATTGTTAAAGAGGCGCCACCGGCGCTATTAATTGTTAATCGATTTCAAATTCAAATTTGAATCTTGTTAACAAAGACTAGAGACTAGACAGTATGATTCGCATGATCATACATAATTAATTAGATAAATCGGAGTGGGTGCTCATGTTTGGGAACGATCGCAGAATAAGTCGATCGAAACGTCGTAGTTATATTGTATTATTTGATCTCGTTCAATAAATTATTATAAGTAACTGGCCACCGAGCGATGCTCGGTAACTTTTTGCTTCAGTTAAAAGCTATATATTAATTCCCGAACCCCCTCCCCCTCTCTAACTTTTAGATAAATAGTACAATGAATTTATTTTTCTTCTTTTCTATTAATATATATATATATATATATATATATAAATTTATTATAATTCCCATGTGTCTGATTCTTTGGAGAATCGAAACAGATGAATTTTGTTCAGATATTCAATAATAAATTTTATTTAGAATGTTTATATGTTAACATTAGATGAAAGTGAAAGTTAAAACTTTTATCCGGTCACTGCCCTATTTTGGTGCAATTGGGACCAGACTCGTTTTGATAGTGAACCAAGAGTTGAAAAAAGATACAGGACCTAGCCGGGTATGATCCGACATCTTCCGCGTTAGCCTGGATCCCCTGACTATATCCTATAGATTCCCCAAAGAATCAGACAGATGGGAATTTTAGTAAATTTATAAGAACCATACTATTAGGAAAATAGGAGAAAGCGCGCATGATCTAAAGAGTTGAATATATATAAAATTTGATTATAAGATCTAGTCAGGGGATCCATCGCCTAAATGGAGAAGGCATCTGCGGACTTAAGGCGGAAGATGTCGGATCATACTCGGCTGGGTCCTGTATCTTTTTTCAACTCTTGGTTCACTATCAAAACGAGTCTGGTCCCAATTGCACCAAAATAGGGCAGTGACCGGATAAAAGTTTTAACTTTCACTTTCATCTAATGTTAACATATAAACATTCTAAATAAAATTTATTATTGAATATCTGAACGAAATTTATCTGTTTCGATTCTCCAAAGAATCAGACATATGGGAATTGTAGTAAATTTATATATGTATATATTAATAGAAAAGAAGAAAAATAAATTCATTGTATTTATCTATAAAGTTAGAGAGAGGGAGGGGTTCGGGAATTAATATATAGCTTTTAACTAAAGCAAAAAGTTACCGAGCATCGCTCGGTGGCCAGTTACTTATAATAATTTATTGAACGAGAACAAATAATACAATATAACTACGACGTTTCGATCGATTTATTCTGCGATCGTTCCCAAACATGAGCACCCACTCCGATTTATCTAATTAATTATGTATGATTTCACTAAAAATTCAAATTTTAATTTTTATAATTATTTAATATCATTGGTTTAAATGAATTAATAAAGTAAATAATATTTGTATTAAAATTTCACAACTTTTTTATTGATTAAACTGGATTAAAAAACAAAACAAATTACAATGTACTTTTATCTGATACGGATGTTTTTAATTAGAATGAATGATGTAATTAAAAATTTGTAACCTTGTGTTTAAAAGTTACTACTATGTATAGATCAAATTACCAATATGTATATATCAAGCTGTTTTCATTTCATTTGTGTAAACTAATCAATTTGACTGCAAACCCTCAAAATATTTGAACATAATATACACTTAATTAGAATAAAATTTTTAAAATAAGCATTTTTTTTAATTACACCCTTCACCGGTTTTAAAGTAAAAGACTTAAGATAGTTGTTCCACCAAATGCGTTTTTCTTAGGATTTTTTAGAAATTTATACAGATTATTATGTAAATACTTCTGAATCGATTGGTGGCAAAAGAAAATTTATGAACAATACAGTTCCGGAGATATTAAATTTCAAAAATCGAGATTTTCAGGCTCTTTAACATTGCACTATACGAGATTTCGGAAAATTTACATACATATTTAATTATAATTAAGAAACCCTTCTTACCATCTTTATAAAAAAATAAACCAACATTAAACGATAGCCAATACATATTTTAAGACAATTTTGACTCATAGTTACAACACAGTTTCTGAGATAATAAGGAATAAATAATGAAAAATGTATAAAAAAATTTAGACTAAAAACAAATTGGCAACAGCGCAATTATTTAACTAGCGAAAGATGCATGCGCTAGATTATTTCAAAATTATAATTTTCATAAGATGTAACGTAGGCGTTGATTACATTTGTTAAAAAATAACAAAACGATTTTCATAGAAATTTAAAATGTATTTTATCTGTCATTTTAATATAAAAATATTCAATCTCTTACAATGGAGCCAAATTTGTCGAACGAGCACGGGATTGGCTAGAATTGGTACATAAACAGCAAAAAGTTTTGGGCTTATGAACTATGAATCCTTATTGACTGTACTATATACTCTAGCATTAAATTTTTGGTAGTATTGTCGCGAAACAACTACCTTAACATTAAAAAAAAAAAGAAATTGAAAGGCTACCTTGAGTCCAGAGAGATGAAAACAGAATCTCGAAAAGTGCATGAATAGAACGTGGTGTCTGCCTCAGTGTCACAGCTCAATCAATTCAATTAAAACTGAAAAGAGAATTATAATATTAGCTTATTCAAAAATAAATACTATTTTTTTTTTACTTTCAAAGAAAATGTCATATTTATAATAAAATATTTTCAATTTAAAGATATTGATATATAAGAGAATGAGAAATGAAGATAGAATTATAAATTTTATATTTAATTAATCAAATTAATTAGATTATTCGAAATAATTAGCTTACTTGAGCGCTGTGATGTCTTCTTTGGGTTAGCAGGCGGCTGACTGAGGCCCGTCGGCCAACAAGAGTCCCGTTAATGAGATAAGTCGCCCGGCCAGATTATCAATTTCTTTGAATTTCGATACTGGAAATTAAATTATCAACATTATTTGATTTCTCTTATTTAATATTTATTTATTTTTAAATTATTTATCCATACGTTATATAATTTACTAATTAATTAACCCAATCTACCTATGAACCTAAAATATATTATATATACAGGGTCGGGCATAAAGAGCCTCCACGTTTTGAAGAGGTATAAAAAATGACAAAATTTAACTAGAAAAAAACTAAATATAATTTTGAAAAAACATAAAAATACATTTTTTAAATGTGTTTTAAACATTATCAAACAAAAAAAGGGGGGTCAAAAATGAAAATTCTAGCCCTTTCGACCAAACTCAACCAAATTTTGTATACATATTCTGTTTTCCCCAAAGACTAGAAATGCAGAAACTAACCACCCAAATGGGGGGAGAGGGTCAAAAATGAAAATTCTAGCCCTTTCGACCAAACTCAACAAAATTTTGTATACATATTCTGTGGACCCCCAGAAGGCTAGAAATGCAAAAACTAATCAAATTTTTTATACATAGTTTGGTCGAAAGTTCTAGAATTTTCATTTTTGACCTACCCCTTTTTTTGTCTGATAATGTTTAAAACACATTTAAAAATAATTTATTTCATGTTCTTTTCAAAAATTTATTCTGTTTATTTTTTTTTTAGTTAAAGTTTTTCATTTTTATACCTCTTAAAAATGTGGTAGATCACTTATGCTCCACCCTGTATATATATACATATATATTGTTAAGGGAGAATGTTGTAAGTTCTTGATGAAACATATTTAAATCAAGTAAATGTTTTAAAAGTGTTAGCCACAAAACGAATTTCTTATATCCAATCGGGTTAATTGACCCCATGAGAAATAACAGATAAAATATTTCTAATTAAAAAGACTGATTATTAAAATCAAACCTTCGAAACTATAGTATCAAACAAATAAATTATGTACATATTCATATTAGAAGTATTTTAATTTTGGAAAGTCGAACTGGTAGAATTTAATTGATAGAAGGCAGTCCAAGGGTAATGGAAAAATAAAATTCCAAATAAAATAAATTTATAATAAGGTCATTTTTTTGAAGAAGGAGGAAAGATCTTCCGAAACGTCGGTTTTTTCAGAGAATAAAAATGACTTTCCAATAAATTTATTTTATTCGAAATTTTATTTTTTCATTATCCTTGGGCTGACTTCTATCCATCCAATCATATTTATATTTGGTATATATATTATGTATATGTTTATTTGCATCAAGCAGAGTATATGTTTATTTGCAACAACCTCATTGATTTCTCTTTATGAATCAACAACGCTGCTAATCTCGGCAAAACAAAATCTTTTCAACGAAAACTAATTGATTTTTTATTGAATTTAATTTTCTTAGAATACTTACTGAAAATTTTAAGAAACATCTTATGTATTTAATAAAACAGAATATTAATTTGATTTTGATTATCTTGAAGAAATAAATATATAATTTGTAAAGTTAAGGACAAATAATAAAAACACGAAAGGGCGCTTTTATAAGAGTGGGCAACGCCTGACCACCGCAGCCTGTGCTGACTTGCAGCGAAACATGTCACTACTTGTAGACTGATGATTTATTGAAAAGAAAATATATATATATTTATATAATAAAAGGGCACTTTTATCATCATCGCGTGCCTGATTATTGAAGAAAAAAAAATCGGTTGTCTGTAGAAGTCGGTTTTTTGCTGACGATAGTTGAACGTGACAACGTCATAAGAAAATACTGATGGAATGGTATTTTCTTATGACGTTTTTCGCATTCAGCTATCGCCAGTAAACCGGCACAGCAACCGATTTTTTCATAAAGTTCTTCGTTCAGAAAATCATTTTAAATTTACAAAATACTTGAATAAAATTTATTGTTTAAATTTCTACTCGACTGTTAAAATTTAATTTTTCATTTTATTATTTTATAATAGCCAAATTTTGTATTGATATTATTTCTTTCAGCAAGTAAACTGAATAAAAGTTGTTGTTCAATTAGTTACTTATTTATTTTTTTTAATTTAAATTGAATTGGCTAAGGGGCCAGTAAGGGGAAAATAAAAAGTTGAAATAAAAGTCAACTTCTATTTGTTACTTTATTTTGGGCAGACGCAATCGATATTTTAACACGTTTCGAGCGCTATACCGCTGCTCTTCATCAGTGCACGTCAACTGGAAAAGATCATTGCATGTTTTAATTTTTTGTTTTAACATTTATAATAAATTTTTAAAGGGTGGAAATGAGGATTATATACTACTCACCCAAGTCACAAAAACACGTAAAATCTATTTCCAGCAGACGTTTTACATTAAGAATCATTACACTGGTAAAACAAGTTATTCCAACAGAACAATCTCAAATACTGTCTTTCGACCTGCCTTCATTATACATACACAGAAGCAAAGTTCCCACTCCACTCAAGATCAACGCACTCCAGGCTATTTATAAATACACATATCACACAAAAGATCGATAATTGATACAAAATTTAAATAATTAAAGTTAGTCAATTGATATAAAAAATCCATATTTACAATTAAAAGTCAGTCATTTGGTATAAAATTCATATACATAACCAAAAGCCAGCCAAACGATATAAAACCTATATACATAATTAAAGTTAGTCAATAAAATAAACAATAAATAAATAAAATAAATAAATAAATAAAATCCACGCATACAATTAAAAGCAAGGTCATTTGATATAAAATTTATATAAATAATTAAAAGTTTGTCAATATTTACATATTTCTAGACTAAAGCTGGTTGATTTTGTCAAGTAGACAAGTGTAGAGAGTGGATATTTTTAATACATCAAGCTTGTAATTTATGGCGTTGTTGATGTCCATTTGTATATAAATACCCTCCTTGTATTTTCTTTTCCATGTGACTCTCTCACTGTCCACTATTTTTGCATCTTCGAAATTCATCAAATGCCCATTGTCAACTGCATGTACGGCCAATGCACTGACCAAATTTCCCTTAACAACCGATGAAGTGTGTTCTTTTAAACGAACACATAAAGGGCGGCAACTTTCTCCATAGTACACTCTTGTTTTATCTTCCAAGTCCCTGCAAGATGAGCATTGAATCCTATAAATGATATTGGATCTATCCTCTTCACGTTCTCTATCCTTGTTATTGTATATGCTCAACAATGGTTTTTTTGGTCTCATTGCAATGTCAATATTATATTTTTTAAACATTGCTTGAATCTTTTGAGCTAATCCTTCTATATATATAATTGACCCTCTCTTTGTTTGTGGCACAAGATCTGGGTTTTGTTTGTTATAATTATTGTTCTTGTTCTTATATTTTCTGATAATGGTTGTGATTAATTTTTTTGGATATCCATTCTTATTAGATCTTTCTATCAGGCTATCTAAATTTTTTTGATGAAATTGTTTATCGGACAATTCTATTATTCTGTGTATCTCATTTTTTATGATACACAATTTTTGCTGCAATGGATGTTTAGACCTAAAATTAATCATCCTCGCTGATTTTGTTGGCTTATTATATATATCTGTTTTCAGAGTACCATTGTTGTCTCTTGTGATTTTGAGGTCTAAGAAATTTATTGTATTATTATTTTCATTCTCTATACTAAACTTGATATTGTTATGGTACATATTGATTGAGCTTAATATGTTGTCAGCTATATCTTTATTGCATATGAGAAAAGAGTCATCTACGTATTGTAGATACATCTTAGCATTATGTTTGCTTAAGATTTTTTCATAAATATCATCCATCAATATATCAGCTATAGTAGGGCTCAAGTTTAATCCCATAGGGAGACCTTGTTTTTGTTTATATATAATGTTGTTATAGGTAAAATAATTGTTATATAGACAAATATTAAGACACGTAGAGAATTCATCATATTCCAAATTAGTAAAAGTTTCAATCAGTTGCCATTTATTTAATATTATATTTATAACAAGATCTAGAGGTATCGAGGGAAGAGGTTGTTAACATCTAATGAGTACATATTTTCATCGTTATTAACCTTAATGGTCTTAATAAGTTCAACGAATTGATAAGAATTCTTTATTCTATTTTTATAATTAATTAGATTTTTTAAAATATCATTTAAGTACTTCCCAAGATTGTTGACCGGGCTGTCCATATTTGATACTATTGGTCTTAAATTACAAATTAAAATACAATTAAACTATAATAATAAATAATATAAATGAATAATAAATAATTTTCTGGAGACGAACAGTGGACAGCCGGTACATCTTTAAAAGAAAAAAATATATTTTAAATTGGATTTTAAAGTAAAAAACGCGGAATATAGAATATTTATTTTTTATTAACATTTATTTTAAATTGAAAGTAATGGAAAGCAGCCCAGAGTTAGTGAGGAAAGAAAAAATTAACACATATAAAATAAGGTGTAATTTATTGAGATCCTTCCTCCTTTCCTTTCAAACCAAAGGATTCCAATAAATTACACCTTATTTTATATGTGTTAATTTTTTCTTTCCTCACTACTTCTGGGCTGCTTTCCATTACTTTCAATTAAAATTTCTACCAGTCCGTCTCTCTCCAGAAAAATTTCGTTTGCAAAAAAATTATTTTAAATTTTTTTCAGACAGACATGAGACAACACCGTGGGATTATTATTATTATTTGTATTTCCCATGCATTATGCTATTCAAATAAATAGGATTAAACAAAAATAATTATTAAGCTATTGCATAGCTTTTATCGCGGGCTTTGAGCGCGGCGACCGAATCAAGAAATTCCGTAACGAAAATAAACCTAACACCCCCCTCGGACAGACACAGCGGTGCGGCGTTGAAAGCCGTGCATCGTCTAACGTCGTTTCAGTTTGGCAGACTTCGACACGGTGTTTGTGTGCGTGCCACTAGACGTATGCGTGTAGACTGTACCAAGCTCGCACGGATCGAGACGAGCTGTTCCGAAATCGGACGAATACGTAAGCAGCTGTTTGTGAAAAAATATTGCATAAATATTATAATTGCATAAGTTGATAAAAAATGCTATGAAATAGCTTTAACGCGGCAGTCCCCGAGTGCCACACATCTATTTGTATATATAATTATTCTTACCAACACTTTTTAGCAAAATTTTTATCTCAATTCAGTAAATATTAATATCTATTCATTAATTTAAAAGTTGATTTCAAAATATATTAATGATAAATTCAATTTCAAAGCGTGGCGTCGTTTGGCCTCATTTTTTTCTTTAATTTTTTTTTTGAAATTTAGACAGATTATTATTTAAATACTTCTGCATCGATTGGTGGCAAAACGAAATTGATGAACAATATAGTTCCGGAGATATTAAATTCCAAAGATAGAGTTTTTCAGAATCTTATACATTGTACTATACGGGATATCGGAAAGTTTACATACATATTTAATTATAATTAAGAAACTCTTCTTACTATTGTTATAAAAAACTAAACCAACATTAAACAATAACTAATACATTTTTTAAGAAAATTTTAATTCATAGTTACAACACAGTTTCTGAGATAATAATGAATAAATAATGAAAAATGTATAATGAAAAATTTACACTAAAAACAAGCTGGCAACAACGTATATATTTAACCTAAAAAGTGGATTAACTTTAGTACTTTTTTGACGTTTTTTCGCTTCAGCCATTGTCGCAACAGCTTTTAATCGTTTATTAAGAACTTTTTGTTTAATAAATCGACCTTTATAATGTATTTTATCTGTCATTTCTATGATAAAAATATTCAAGCTCGGACAATGTTGCCAGATTTGTCAAACGAGGACGGGATTGGCTAGTAGTGGTACATAAACAGCAAAAAGTTTTGGGCTTATGAATTATGAATCCTTATTGTCTGTTCTATATACTCTAGCATTAACTTTTTGCTAGTATTGTCGCGAAACAACTACCTTAAAATAAAATTACTGATAATAAGCATTTTTCATTTTAATTTTACCCTTCATTGGAAAGCCAATTACACCGGTTTTGAAGTAAAAGACATAAAATAAAAAAAAAAATAAAAATGTAAAGTCTACCTTGAGTCCAGAACCTTGAAAACAGAATCTCGAAAAGTGCAAGAATAGAACGTAGTGGCTGCCTCAGTATCACAGCTCAATACGAATTCAATTAAAACTGAAAAGAGAATTATAATATTAGTTTATTCAAAAATAAATACCATCTTTTTTACTTTCACTATAAAGAAAATATTATATTTATAATAAAATATTTTCAATTTAAAGATTTGATATATTAAGAGAAAGAGATATGAAGATAGAATTTTATATATTATATTTAATTAATAAAATTAATTAGTTCATGAGAAAATAATTAGCTTACTTGAGCGCTGTGATGTCTTCTTTAGGATAGTAGGCGGCTGACTGAAGCGCGTCGCCCGGCAAGAGTCCCGTTAATGAGATAAGATTATCAATTTCTTTGAATTACGATACTAGAAAGTAAATTATCAACATTATTTTTTTTTTTATAAAAGTAAAGATTTGAGCATCTTATTTCTGAAAAGAGTTGGAATGTTTTTAAAAAATGAGCTCGGGTTCAGATTAACAAATCAATTTTAAAGTAGAAAAAATTTAATTTTTAGGACAGAATCTAAGATTTTAATAGAAATATTATTAAATTGCGATATCAGAGGAGATTTATCCCCCAGGAGTCGAATCTGAGAACTAACTTGCTTTCCGGGCAGTCAGCTCACACCCTCGAGACAAAAAACTCCCTCTGAATCGCAATATTTGATGTAAGCATAGAAATATTTCACTCCATTAATATATAGGTAACGGAAATTAAAAAATTTAGCTTAAAATGAAAAAAAGTTTTTTATACAAGTCCTGCTATTTTAATATAAAGGTAAAGATTTGAGCATCTTATTTTTGAAAAGAGTTGGAATGTTTTTCAAAAATAAGCTCGGGTTCAGATTAACAAATCAATTTTAAACTAGAAAGAATTTAATTTTTAGGACAGAATCTAAGATTTTAATAGAAATATTATTAAATTGCGATATCAGAGGGGATTCATCCCCCCAGGAGTCGAACCTGAGAACTAACTTGCTTTCCGGGCAGTTAGCTCACACCCTCGAGACAAAAAACTCCCTCTGAATCGCATTGAATTTGATATAATATTAAGAGAAAGAGATATGAAGATAGAATTTTATATATTATATTGAATTAATAAAATTAATTAGTTCATGAGAAATATAATTAGCTCACAAGAGCGCTGTGATGTCTTCTTTAGGATAGTAGGCGGCTGACTGAAACGCGTCGCCCGGCAAGAGTCCCGTTAATGAGATAAGTCGCCCGGCCAGATTATCAATTTCTTTGAATTACGATACTGGAAAGTAAATTATCAACATTATTTTTTTTCTTAAATTTATTTATTTTTAAATTATTTATTAACATCTATCTATCTGTATAAAATTAAGGTATTGTCTGTACATTGCTCCAAATCACGCCAAATTTTGGTTGCACTCGTTTCAAGCATAGTTATGAACGAAAACACCCTCAACAAAATTCCTGTATGTCTATCTGTCTGTGTGTCTGTCTGTATGTTTCCATGGTTTCGGCGAAAAGTTGCTCACGATTCACGTAAAAACAACTGAAGGGATTATTTTGAAATTGCATATTTACATCATGTCTTCTAACTTACGTTTTAGCTATATAACGTTTTGATATTTTGACCACAGAAGGGGTTTAGGGACGCGCACGAATGAAAATTATCAAATAACTCCTAAACTATTAACCCTACGGCAAATTTTATAATTAACAAAGTTGTAGGGAATGTGATTTTTTGTTCAAAAAATTTCCCCAAAAAATCACCTAAAAAGGGGGAGGGTGAAAAAATGTAAATTCTTGCCCTTGAAGCAAACTCAACCAAATTTCGTATACATAATCTCTGGGCCTCTAGAGAGCTAGAAATGCAAAAATTAACCACCCAAAATTGAGGGGAGGGTCAAAAAATGAAAAAAATTATTTTGGATCAAACTCAACCAAATTTTGTAAACATAATATGTGGGTCACTAGAAGGCTAAAAATGCAAAAACTGGGAGCGGAGGGTGGTTAAGGGGGTGGAATAGAGTGAGGATGGTTTAGGGTATGGGGTGTGCGCGGTGGAATGGGGGTGTGGTGAGGGAGTGAGGCGGAGTAGGGTGGGGGTGCAGATGGTGGTGCGGGGGTGGAGTCAAGGGGGTGGAGCGGAGGTGCGGTCCAGGGGGCTAGGCGGGGGTGTGGTGCGCAGGGTTGGAGGTCACGGGTGGGGTCCGGGTTGAATGGTGTGCGGGGGTGTGGATTGGGCACGGGTGCATGGTGCGTGGGTGGGGCGTTCGTGGGTTGGGGGTCCAGGGGGTGTGGCGCCTAGCTAGCAAGAGGGCCGCCGAAGGCGGGCCTTGCTCCTAGTGTTATATATTTTAATAATTACATTATCCCAATATACCTATGGATCAAAAAATACATTATATTTTTTTAATTATTCGATTATAGATATACTTTCACATAATTTGCAGAACACATAATTTTTTAAATTATTTTATTATATTGAAATTTTTATTGGCTTTATAGTAAAACATATATGTTTTGAATCACCATTTAATAAATTGTATATAAAAATAAATTTTTATTTTGTAGAATAAACGTTAGGAGGGGGATAGGCTGAAATTTAAAAAGTGGTCATCAAAAGAATAATCTAAGATAGCTGTCCGCCTGTATCTATACAACCAAAACGACGCCTTTGGATAGTATTAGCCTACGCTAGAGGCGTTCTTGTTAAATGAATATTTTTAATATTTAAAATTTGACAGAGCATCTCCCACTGAAGCTCACTTTTTTTTCAACTATGGTTGAAGATAAAGAGTTTAGAATAAATAATGCGTATATTTAAGTTTTAATTTTTACTTTATCCATAGCTGGGAATCAAATATGGGTAAAGTATTGTAATAGGTCTCGAACCAAGAGCAAATTCAAAAGATCCTCAGGTAAAATCTATGGAACCCTTGGACTTAACCAAAGTCACAAATTGTTAAATTTTAGGACCTGACGGTTTTACCAAAAATTGCATGAGGTCTAATCCAGAGCATTTAGTCTGTGGGAATGGATGAATGGATTCCTCTTTTCGATGATTTATTCCACATGGTTCAACCGATCAAAATGAAATTGAAAACCTACCATTACTTTAACAAAATAAAATTATGATTAGTTTTTGGTACATATCGGCTGACAAAAATTAGTAATTTATTCTAGTACTGTTTTATTTTTTTCTAAATTTCTTGAAAATGGCTTTACCAGTTTTGATCAAATTTAAGATTCTGTTTAAGTTCATTTATTGCGTCTAAAAAGGTTATATAGCGTTTTTCTGAAAATTACATTTTAAAGTACTTTACTCTTGAGTAATCAAGTTTTTAACAAAAAGGCCAAACTGATCTTTATCTGATTATTAATAAAAAAAATAAACATATTAATATTTCAAATGGCTATGAATAAAATTATTGGATAAAAATTCTAGGTAGGTTTCACATTAAGATATAAAAATATAAAACGAATTTATTTTTGGAGAATCTTAATTTCGATATATATATTTCGGTGACTAACCCATCTTCAGAAGAAACAGAAAGTAACTGACCTGGATAAGTCGAATTTGAATACAAGTCAATGGTAAAATTTATTTTTAAGATAACAAAAGGGTAAATATTTAAAATTTAATTTTAACTAATTTTTTAAATATTTACCCTTTTGTTATCTTAAAAATAAACTACTCATAAATACCATTGACTTGTATTCAAATTCGACTTATCCAGGTCAGTTACTTTCTGTTTCTCCTGAAGATGGGTTAGTCACCCGAAATATATATATCGAGATTAAAGATTCTCCAAAAATAAATTCGTTTTGATTTCTGGAACGAAGTTCCTTATGGGACGCCTCTCGGGGTGGTACCCTAGTCGGTGAAAAGTGTCCGTAACGTTAAATAAAAACAAGCGAGCCAATGCTCATGCGCGCGCATCCACTCAGCCACTCTGGGGGCGGGGCCTCTGGCTTGTGATCTGGTCGGGAATCGATGCTGTTCGATGTTGAACTTTCTGATTCAGCAGGTGTTACCTTCCATTACCCTCCTCTACCTCTCTGCTTCCATTTATCGAAATAATCCTCTTTGAAACTTTATTAATTTAATAGACAGAATAATAGAATTCAATAAATGGCATCGAATTCAGAGACAGAACATTCAGAACATTTCATCATTCAGCAACAAAGGTAACAAAGGTGTGCTACTTAATTACACAAATAAATGAAAATGAAATGAAAATAAATAAAAGAATATTGCAATAATTCTACTAATTTATTTATTATATTCCAGCTAATATGAAGAAAATAATCAATTAAAAAAAAATCTACTAAAGGTAAGCGTTATATATTAATCGTGGGTGTATGTGTAAAATCCCCGTGAATCCCTAATTGATTTCATAACTAATTCCTATAATTTATTTATTTATTTAATTAATTGAATTTTATTATTTATTTATTCTATTTAAGGAAATAAAAATTAAAGAAGAAGAAAAAATTCCTTGGAATTTGATTTCCAACGAGATTTGATGAATTATTATTAAAGTATCTAAGATTATTTATTTATTTATTATTAGAGTATCTATTAGTTGGATATTTATATAATATACTGAGTAAAACATTGTATAAATTCATATACTGTTTTTCTCAAATTCAAAAATATTTCCATACAAGTTTGTTCAGTACCCACCTCTCCATCCCTCCCTCGATTAGCACTCATGGATTTAATTCTAACATTTTTTTTATTTTATTTTCTGTTGAAGGAAAGAAATACGAAAAAAGCCGAGACCAAAAAAGGTATCGGGAGCGTGAAAAAAAAACAAGGTACGGTATATAATTTATATATATTATATATATTATAATATTTTGCAGTGTAATTTAAATACGACTGTAAAGTTAGTGACATCAGACGAGAAATTAATGATTTTATAATCAATTTCAGTATCGGAGAAAAATATAAAAAAAAAAACAAGTAGGCTATATCAACAAGAGTATCGACAAAGAATAAAAGAAAAAAATACAAAAGATCCAAGGTATGGTATGAAAATTATATACATTTTTAATAAAATTATTATTGCCATTAATAACTGTAATTAATTTTCGTACTGAAAATATACGGAGATTAAATAATGCACAGCGTCAACAAATTCTTCGGAAGCATAGAAAAGATAATGAAAACTTATTTTAGTTACCATAAAGCTATAGTTTCTATGATAGAACATAATTATGCTTAATTATTATTATTCATATAAATACCTGTTTCTTTTTGTATATTATTATTATTATATATTATATATTTTTATAAATCATTGTAAATAAAATAAAGGTGTTAAGATAATTTTATAAAGTAGTTTCTTTGCTTTTTATCGATAAAAAAATCATAATAAAAAATGTATACCCGAATAATTATTTTTCTTTATACCTAGAATAGAACTTAAAATTAATATTTTTATAATAAGGAACTTCGTTCCTATCCGGTGTCCTACGACACAGATCTAATTTTTTATATCTTAATGTGAAACCTACCTAGAATTTTTATCCAATAATTTAAAAAAATGTTTCACTAAGTACCAACACCAAATTCCTTAAAAGCTATGGATAAAGTCTAGAAACAATCCGTTTTATTTTATACTTATACTGTTTGGAAGTTAAGATTCTCATAAAATGAATAAATAATTTCATAATTTGGGAGAAATTAAGAAAACGTGTAAAGATATATATGTGTATGAAAATAGCGATCTGTTAAAATTCACTCAAATAGATAATTTTATATTTCAAGTAAATAAAGCGCATCTACTAGAATGATTCTATTCTTTGATTAAAACATTTTCTTTGCGATATTGATAATGAATATCAAATTCTTAAGAAATTTCTATTAAAAGAAAAAAAATAATAATATTAAAAATATTAATTTATCAAATACCTATTATCAATTTTTTACCTTTATCTAAAATCTTTTACCCGTAAAAACATTAAATGAAAAGAAAATAATTCAAATCTAAAAATATTTTTATTCTTAATTAAATGAAAAATAAATCTATAGTGAAGTGAAATTTCCTTATAAAGTCTTTAAATTTAAAGGATGTATTTAGTATAATATGTAAATGAGAAATTAAATTTGAGAGAAAAAAAATTAAAAACTTTGTCTATTTATTGAATATTTTCAAAATTTTAGTATGTTAAAGAATTATTTCTATTATTTGCAGGAAATTAACAAAGTGTGTGTCGTTTTGGTCCAAGTACAGAAGGCAAATGACCATTCCTAGAATAATAGAAATTAAGAAATTAATATCTAATAAATCAGAAACAAGTCTAGACTCGAAAGGTTGAGAGATTATTCTATTCGAGCACATTTTATGTAATTTTCCTTGATCAGATTCTAATTAAAGAATCCCTCACTCACATTATATAAAAAAAGTGCAAACTTTCAAGACTCGGTATGCTAGAGACGCTCTAGTAATTCATCAAATTGTCGGTTTCTTCCCATAGAAAATTCCAGGATATAGAGCCGGAAGTCTGGACAAAACAAAAGTGATTCATTTTAGCTTATTCTTATCATTGAACATACTGTTTTCCCAATATTCAAGAAATATAAGCATTTTGTTTCTATTTTTAATAAAATTCATAGAAAGTAAATAATAATTCTTTTTTTACAGTTATTTACATTAAAGGGTTTACAATTCATGTTTGAATATCTTTTCATATTTCCAAGTAGGGTGGTCAAAAAAGCAAATAATTTCCATTACATTTTAGATTATTAGGCATTTTAGACAAATAGTAATCTTTTTTTTTAATGATATTGATGTGAGAAGGAGATACACCAGAAGGTGTATCCCCTAAAGGCCTGTATGGGATGTCCACTCCATCGTGAAAAGAACATAGTAGAAGGAAAGAAGCCGGGATCACGAGCCAAATCTCAGAAAGTTAGATACAATCCAATTTACTAAGTTTTTTAAGGGCTTCGAGCAGTGGTAAATTCTCCGCGCGATAAATTAGGTTAAATTTATCTCCCACTTAATTTTATTTCCAGACCCTATACTTACACAAAAAATGTCTGGGTATAGCCCGGAATCGAACCCGAGACCTACGGGTTGCCATCCAGACATGCTGACCATTACATCAGGGAGGCGGACAATCTTATTTGTGAATTAAATTTATTATATTTTAAATTATATATCGGACTTTTGAAAATTGTTGGGTATTCATTTTTTCATAATAAATTTATTCCAATAATTTTTTTTTCAAAATTTCTTAAAAATGTTTATAATGATTTTGTTTAAAATATTCAAAAAAACACAGAATTATAATAGTTCAGGCAAATTAGGATATTAACATAAAATAATTCCCGGTAAAGATTTTATCGCTGGAATACCTTTATTAGTACTCCAATATTAGTACCCTAAGTTTTCCTTCAAATCGGTGTTGTAGAAATTTTTCTACGCGCCTCAAAATGAGAAAATTTCGGAGTTTTTTTCAGTTTTTCTCAAATAACTCTAAAACTACTTATCAAATCAAAAAGATATACATTAGATAAATTAAGGCTCATTAAAATACGCATAAAATAATAAAAATTTCATTTATTTAAGTTCAGTAGAACCAGTACTAGCGCCTGACAAAAAACACCCCCCGGGATCACTTTTGAATATTCTCAAAACTCATACTTTTTTCGAGTATTCCCCATTTTGACCGTGAAGGAGCACGTTTTCGACAAATACGACTCTATACATTTTTAAACTACATTAAATTTCCTACAATTTAAATGAAGTTTCATTCTAGTTGGATAATGGTAACATGAGGTTGAACTTTTGAAAAAATTCATTTTTTTGCAAAAAATCGCAGTTATTCCTTCATAAAATAAAAACCACTCATTCTAGAAACTTGATTTTTATCTCATTGTCTAGGAAGTTTTATTTACTTTAACGTTTACTTGGATTACTTTTTTGATAAAACTTTTAAATTTATAGATATTCTAAACTTTGCGATCAGGATATGATCCGAATCCTCAAAAGCTTCTTGGCTGGATATCTATAAATCTAAGAGGTTCATCAAAAAAGTGGCCCTAAGTAAACGTTCAAGCCAAAAAAATACAAGAGAATGAGATAGGAATCAAGTTTCTAGGATGCGTGGTTTTTATTTTATGAAGGATAAACTGCGATTTTTTGAAACAATGGATCATTTCTTGTCATAAAAAATGCTGGATATCTATAAATATAAAAATTTTAACAAAAAAAATTGGTCCAAGTAAACGCTCAAATCAATAAAATTTCCTAGATAATGAGATAGAAATTAAGTTTCTAGAATGAGTGGTTTTCATTTTATGAAGAAAAAACTACGATTTTTGCAAAAAATTGAATTTTTTAAAAACTTCAACCTCATGTTACCATTATCCAATTAGAATGAAACTTTATTTAAATTGTAGCAATTTTAATCTAGTTTAAAAATGTATGAAGTCGTCTTTGTTGAAAACGTGCTTCTTCATGGTCAAAATGGGGAAAAATCAAAAAAGTACGAGTTTTAAGAATATTCTAAAGTTATCCCGGGGGCTGTTTTTTGACAGGCGCTAGTACTGGTTCTACTTAACCTAAATAAATGAAATTTTTATTATTTTACTCGTAATTTAAAGAGCCTTAATTGATCTAATGGATATCTTTTTGATTTGATAAGTCGTTTTAGAGTTATTCAAGAAAAACTGAAAAAACTCCGAAATTTTCTCATTTTGAGGCGCGTAGAAATATTTTCACAACACAGATTTGGGGGAAAACTTAGGGTAGTAATATTGGAGTACAAATCAAAGGTATTCCAGCGATAAAATCTTTACCGAGAGATTTTTTCTTGTTTATGCCATTTTTTCACGTAATTTTGCCTGGACTACAAAGTCTGAAAAATAAAATATATTATAAAGACTTTATTAACTAATATCGTAAAAAATATATTTTTAGATTTATTGTGATATATTTTTTCTGTGACCCTTGTAAACTCTGTTGTGTTTTGTCGAATTTTTTAATTAAAATCATAATCATGGTTTGTGTGAAATTTTGAACTAAAAATTATAGGAAAAAGTAAAAAAACTTTTTTCAAGAACCGGTACGTTTTAGAATAACAATAAAATTATACAAAATATATATATTTTTTTTATTTTAATAATAAATAGCCAATTTTAATTAATTATTATTATCATTTCTTTCCATAATTTGTATTAATTTGAAAGTTTATATTAGAAAAATAAGGACAAGTATTTATGTGTGACATTTTTTATTTATCCACCAACGTTTCGTCGACTTTGCCGACTTCTTCAGGGCTTCTGCAATTATAAGAACATTCTTAATATGAATTTACAATAGTACAATTAGAATTCCAAAACAAACATGTATTAATAGTTTACCTACCAAATAGTCATGTCACATATTCGTCTAAATTTTCTTATTACCTTCGTTACCATTGAAGGCCATCAGAATACAATTTCAAAAAATATTTGGCACATTCACAAGTGTCACACATAAAAACTTGTCCTTACCTATATAGCACAGAGACTAAAATAAAACCCAAATTCAACTTTTTTGGTTGGTTGAATTATAAGTCATTATATAGTTTTAATTAGGTTGAATTACGGTTTCAAAACGGTAGATATGTCTCGTTTTTTCCGTTTTGCAACTGTGTGAGAACAATAATCAACATTATATATATATATATATAATGTTGATTATTGTATATTATTAAAGAATTGTGTAATTATTCATTATATTAATCAAATCAAAGAAATATAAAATTATAAATAAACAGTTGCAAATCGGTGACAAAAATGTTGGCGACAACCTTTTTGTAACGGTTGCATTATAATCTTTGCGACTATAATTTAACGATAATACAACACAGTTGCAAAACGAAAAAAAACGAGACATAACTACCGTTTTGAACCGTAATTCAACCTAATTAAAACTATATAATGACTATAATTCAACCAATCAAAAAAAGTTGCATGTGGGTTTTATTTTGGTCTCTGTGCTATACGGGTATTTTCCTAAAATAAACTTTCAAAGTTTTAATTCATTTTAATATAAATAATTGTGAAAATCTTCTGCTTTTGATTAATTTTAATAAAAATTGAAACGGTAAAAATAAAAATTACGATATCAATAAATGTTTCTTTTCCCCAATTTATTATCGAGAAAAACTGTATGTTCAACGAACAGATCAAGGCAGGGTTCGATTAAAATATATTAGATTAAAAAGTAATATAGAAAATGAAATTGGAATTTGTTAGGTAATTTAATCTCCATTCAGTTTTAATAAACAGATATTGTAAGAAAAATGAATAAAATGTATATCGTTGGTTATTATTTGAGTTTTATTATTTAATTAATAATATAATAATAAATTTCAATTTTTCCTGGAAAGTTCATATTGTGAGATTTGGCTCCTCGCGAATAACTTATTTTTCCTCAAGAAGTGAGTTCTCTCCCTCCTGAGTCGGAAGACGTCACTTTTTGTGACGTATTTGCGGTCTGACTTGCTGTTCAGTTCTACATGCTACTTAAGTATGAAAATAGATTGAAATCCATCAGATTAGTGAGAATGTCTCAGTATATGTGCTCGAGATCTCAGAGCTTGGGATTTGCATCTCTTTTGCTTATTATTTCTTTAGGACAAATATTCGCAGAAAAATATCCAGGTCAGTTCTCTATCGCAGTGGTTCTTAACCTTTTTATGACCGCGACCCAAATTTAAGAAATATGTTCATGTCGCAGAGCCCCCCCTCTCCAAAAAAGTCAAATTTTTAAAATTATTTTTTGTTGATCATACTTAGCAATTTTCTTCAATTTCACAATGGTGACCTTATTTTAATTCATATATTATATATTTTTACTTTCACATTTATATTCATAGAATATAATGTTGAAGTATTGTGACGCCCTGTCTGGGTCCTGACTCTTTGAGAGCTTGTATGTCAGTGATGAAAAAAGTTAATTTCATTTTGTAACTTCTAGGTGGAAGGAATCGATGCCCTTAATAGTAGGAAACCAGATTTGGGAAATAAAATCGGATATTGTGGTCCCCAAAGGCCAAAAAGGGGCCAAAAATCCATTGGTCAGTGCGTACCTATGTATATACGTATGTACCCCCCTGCGTTTTGCAACCATAAGTCTCAGAGCTACGAAATTCGAAACTTAAGCTCGATATAGGCTAGAAGGAGCAAAGTAAGCTTTTGGCTTTTTTTTGTTTATAATAGTATAATATTTATTTATTATTTTTTCTTAATAGCATTGAACAGTTGTGGGGCGCTTTTGGCGCTCCCAACACTCTGGTCTCGGTTCTGGAGTCCTACTGGCGCCCATATATATAATGTATTTCTTACTAATAGCCACAACATCTGGAGTAATTATTGAACGGCTGATGAGGGTTGCAAACTAAATTGTAAATAAATCTGTTTTCTTTCTGTAAGGGGCTGCGCCGCTCTGCGTGGCGCAATAAATCAGTCATTGAAATTGGAAAACCGGAAGTGGACATTTACATGAAAGATTTTTCGTTCAAACCTTGCTGTGCTCCTTCTAGCCTATATCGAGCTTAAGTTTCGAATTTCGTAGCTCTGAAACTTATGGTTTCGAAACGCAGGGGGTGTTCATAAGTACGCACTGACCAATGCATTTTTGGCCCGTTTTTGACCCCTGGGGACCAAAACCCGATTTTCAACTATTTAAGGGCATCGATTCCTAGAAGTTACAAAATGAAATTAACTTTTTCATCTCTGAGATACAAGATCTCAAATAGTCAGGACCCAGACCGGCCATCGCAATACTTCACATTACTATATTTTTTATAAATGTGAAAGTAAAAAGAATTAAGAGAAATTTCCGATTTTCTTATACGGCCGGCTGATTCATTGTGGAAGATGGTCCATTTCCATCTCAGGGAGTGTGAAGTTGAAGTCACAAGAATTAAATTCTGATTCCTACCCTCACACACACAAAGCAGTATCCGTTTGGAGCGAAAGTCCTAAAATATATATTTTTTTTAATCTAATGTTAAATTTGATGCCGTATTCAAAGCAATGTGTAAAAAAAACTTTTTTTGGACAGTATTCCTTGGTTGAAAAGTCACCAACCTCCACTGGGATGTATGTGTAGAATATTTTTGCATAATTTAATGTTTAGTGATTTAAAAATCCGATTAGGTAGAATAATCGTGTAAAAATGGCTACTTTGACAACATTCTACAGCCTCATTTCAATGTGAATTAAATCAATTAATTTAAAAGAAAAAAAATTCTACATAAAGATTTCCTTATGCCCCTTGATAAAAACATACTTTTTTTTCACTCGACATAAAATTCGATTTAATTTCAGAGAATATAAATAATATAAGCTAATTTCAAGTTTCTATCTTAGTCAGTTTACGAGATAGTGATATAATATCTACACTAATAAAAACCCATTTGACTTTTGAACTGACCCATGAAAGATTAAAAATTGTTATGAGGAAATAATTTTTTTAATTAAAAAAGCGAAAAATGATTGATACTATTAGATAGATTGTATATAAAGTACCTATAAGCAGTGGGATAAAAGAGATATCAGCCAAAATGGGATGCTCAGGGTTCAATAAAACTCCCAGAATAAAACGTTTCAGCCTATTTTTTATTGGGCCATCTTAAGCTATTGGAAATTATACGCATATTACAATACGCATATGTGATCGAACTTAATTTTGGCATCAATAAGAATTTTAACTTCGTGTAGTTCATGTCGTGCTTGCGCCCAAGATTCTTCGCTTTTCACCCTTCATTAAGGACGTTCCCTAATATAGCTCAGATGCAGTTCGCACTTTCCCCTACTCTCACATGCGCAGAAAGGCAAAAATATTTTCACTCCGTCGTTTCTCGGATCTGGCAACATTGCATTCTTACCGACGCTAAAAGACAAAGTATAAAAAACCCCTTCATGAAACAGCTCAATGAGAAATTCCAGATGAGAACACTATAGTTAGATTGAGAGAATTAGCTAAAAATCTCAAATGCACCAGAGGTTTTTTGAATATGGAAAAATTGAGTGATTTTAGTGCTACATTGCCAAGTCGCTATCTCTTACTTGCCATGTCATGAGAGAAAAAACGAAAACCATCAAAAGTACCTGACTATTAACATTTTTCATACAATACGATTACAATTATTTTAACAGAAAAATATTTGTTATATCTTCAGTTAATGATTCTCAGTTTTTAAAAATAATTTCAAGAAAATTATGATTGATATTTCAAGAAACAGTCGCTTTCAGATCAATCGGGATAGGGTTCGCGTGTTAAATATGCAAATTTCAAAGGTCAATATTTACAAATTTAGTCCCGCAAGGACTATTGGAAAAAATTTCTACGTATAAAGAACACTTATAAATGTGTATTCAAAGTTTTAAAAGAATTGCAAGAAAATCAATTTATTAGAGAACGTCCTTACGCAAAGCTTGAGTTGAGGGGTGGTCCGACATCACGGTGTCTTTTCATTTTAATTCATATATAAATAAAAACAGAAAACAGAAGCAACACCCTGAAACAATCAAACTAATATCAAACCCAAGGCCTAGACCAGGGCCGTCCAACCGGCGGCCCGCGGGCCGCATGCGGCCAAGCACAGCAATGAACGCGGTCCAACCTAAATTTATAAGCTTCCTTAAGACGTTGATATTTATATGTAGTTCCTGGAAAAGATATATAATAACAAATTGGACAGATAATTTTGTTTCTCTAAAATAAGAAATCTACCGAAAATTTTTCAAAAAATAAGTGCAAATTTTAAATTTTGAATCTGGACTAAATTTCAAGATTTCCGTAAAAATAGTCACCATTTCAGTTTATTTTCGATTCCATTTTAATTATATATAATTTGTTTACCTGCAATCTTTCTGACACTTATGGTATAACCTTCAAAACTTCACCGCTTTGCTTACGCCCTCCAATAATTTTCTTGATCTATTCCTCCTTCTTTTCGGTAATGCAGGATTCTTCCGAGATTCATAGGGGCCGCATCTTCATGTACCTCTTCTTGTATTCGATAGCATAAAAAAAAATATCTGCCGCCCGAGAGATTTTTTTTCTTCAAATGTGGCCCAGGTAAGCTAAAAGGTTGGACACCCATGGCCTAGAACTCCATATACTCTTTAAAGGCCGCTGCACACGTGGCTTGTTTTAATAATTTTTTGTCTGCTTGCTTCCATTCAAAATCATCTTAGGACTATACGGAAAATAGATAATGTTCTATCTTTTAAATCGACCAAGCTATAGTCCAAGAGCTGGGGACACATTTTGACAACGGATTTGACCCAACTAGAAATAATGAGTAATAGTACCGTCTATGATAGTTGTACAGGGAATGGCCAGTCTGGCTGGCCTAAGCAGGTGGACCAGGTACTGCGCATGGTGTGAGTGCGGTAAAAGATACATATGTGTTAAAAAATATTTTTGACCCACAGTGAAATTATAAAAATTATAATTTGTAGTCAATTATAAACATAATATATTCACTCCAGACCATTTGAGTGGTGGAACGTGGAACCAGACCACCCCAAAGTGTATTTTTACAACATGAAAAAAAATATTTGATGCTATTTTTTCATGTTGTAATACACTTTGGGGTGGTCTGGTTCCACGTTCCACCACTCAAATGGTCTAGGGTGAATATATTATGTTTATAATTGACTATAAATTAATTAATTTTTATAATTTCACTGTGGGTCAAAAATATTTTTTAACACATATGTATTTTTTACCGCACTCACACCATGCGCAGTACCTGGTCCACTTGCTTAAGCCAGCCAGACTGGCCATTCCCTGTACAATTATCATAGACGGTACTATTACGCATTATTTCTAGTTGGGTCAAATCCGTAGTCAAAATGTGTCACCAGCTCTTGGACTACTACCCAGAAAGACAGCCAGCAGTGATGTCATTTTGATCCCGACAGAATTTTAAACCCGAGCTCTCATCCTAAAATCAGATAAAGGAAAAAGCCTCGTGTGCAGCGGGGTTAAATCTCCTCTTAGACGAGCCAGAGATTGGCAGCCCAGAAATGCTCCCTGATAATTTGTTATACAGCCGAGGGCCCCTAAAAGCCTGGTGACTTGCAACTGGGCTCGTAATATACCTATTAATTTATGTTCCCTTTTTTCTCACAATTTTTTTTATAAGGTAAAGAAAATTTTGAAAATTTTTAGAAACTTTTTAAAATATAAAATACTGGGTATTTTTTATTTATTTTTTATTCTATTTAGAGCTCTCAGTATACCGGGCGTGTGGAAGTATTGAATTCACTATAAAATTTGCTTATTCTGGTTTAAATATTTAGAAAATGCTAAGAAAAAATTTAAAATTCCACATTGCAAAAATACAAGAAGAATGTCAATTAGAAAATTCAAGTTTATAGGAATGATTTTTATTATGAATTGTTCAGAAACCAATGAACTAAGTCTACTTTTGAAAAATTTCACAATTATCTTAAATTTTTATAGAACAAAATAGGTTTATAATTTTTAATACAATAGATTTTATTCCTTGCTTTGGTTTTCTTCAGAAGGGCCTATTTTTTTTCTGAATATGTTTTATAATGAGGGTGGGATTTTAAAAACATCAATTTTAAACAATATAACGATAGACTTATTCTCTCCAGTATGTGCACTAAAGTGGTCTTCTTTTTGGGTACCTATTTTCGAATTTTCACGAGAACAGGCTCATATGGTTCGAAATAAATTAATAAAAATATCCCCCAAGTTTCAAGTCTCTTATCTCAATTATAACCTGTGCCCCCAGCGATATAAATTTCTCATCTAAATATCATGGGGTTTTTGCCATTGAATGATCAATTTTTTATTCCGGCCAAAGTAATGATTCAAAAAATTTGAATATCTGTAGACTTTATCCTTAAAATAGTAGCTATCCCTCAGAATTTTTATATATTTTTAGATATTACTCGTAAAATTGTTGAGTAACACTAAGTAATAGCAATATTTTATCTAGCTCTAACAACAAAATTATAATAGCTAAAAATATGTAATTAATAATTCTGATGGATAGCTAGTATTATAAGGATAAAGTCTACAGAGTTTCAATTTTTTTTAACCATTATTTTGGCCGGAATAATAAATTGATATTTTAATACCAAAAACCCCATGTTATTTAGATGAGAAACTTACATCGCTGGGGGCAATGGTTATAATTCAGATAGAGACTTGAAACTTAGAGGATATTTTTTTTTATTTATTTCGAACCATATGAGCCCTTGACCGCGTAAAAATTAGAAAATACCCAAAATAAGGACCACCCTAATGTGCACCCACTCCGATTATAGGTTAAATGATCAAATTTTAATCAAATTAATCACAAAAATAAAAGCTTCAACAGGTTCATTACTAATCAATTTTAAACGATTTTCAATTTATCCGCCTTGCCTTTTGGGAGACTCATTTGTCAGAAGGGCTGATTTTACACAATGGTCCGAATAGCATTTTGGGAACCAGGTGTTTGATTACACTTCTGGCATTCCATAACTAACACCTCGCATTTATTAGTAAAATAATCTGGTGTTTTGTTTACATTATTATTTACTTTGACAAATTGTATAAATTAAAATCATAAATTAAAAACGTTTTTTTATTTTTGTTATTTATTAATGATATTATGTACATAGGTCAGAATAGACCTTTATAGTGTACATTCAAAAGAGAAAAAAAAAAGAAAAAAAAAGAAACTGACAAATATAGAGATAAACAATATAAAGAAAAATAAAATACAAATTAGATATAAAAATACAAAAAACAAAACAAAATATAAAATACAAAAAAATACAAAATATAAAATACAAAATATATAAAAATAATTTTTAAGAAAAAAATAAAAACCGACTTCAAAAAATTAAATGCAACAAATAAAATACACTAAAAGGTATAAAATAATTATTATCTTATTTAGTTACAACTAAACGACGAAATATTAACATGAAATTACTTTTTGAAGTCGGTACCAAACAAACTATACCTATAAGCGAGCGTACCCGCCAAACGTACTAAGTAAGATCCGTCGAGTTCGATTCATAAAAGGTATATGTTTGGCACCAACTTCAAAAAGTAATTTCATGTTAATATTTCGTCGTTTTAGTTGTAACTAAATAAGATAATAATTATTTTATACCTTTTAGTGTATTTTATTTGTTGCATTTAATTTTTTGAAGTCGGTTTTTATTTTTTTCTTAAAAATTATTTTTATTTTTCTCTTTTTAGTGATGTTATTAATAATGATCATATCATCAGAACTTGACCAAATTAATATGACACTATCCCTAAGACACCCCCTTTCGGATAGAAAAAGAACAATCGAAATCGGTTCATAAACAAAGAGGTTAGGTCTAAACATGCCTAATAAAAAAGGTCTAATACCTATGAAAAAAAATGGGACCAATCGGAAGCTAGACTGGACCCAATGCAAAAAAATTTTTCAAAATCGGTTGACAATTGGCGGAGATATGAGGTAACATAGGCACAAAAAAAATTCAGTCTAATAGAGAACCTCCTCCTTTTTTAAAGTCGGTTAAAAATATAAGTTAGAGGCTATAGAATTAGCATGATAAAGCTTCAGTGAGTCCACGCAAAAAGCGGACAGCAGAGGATGGTTGTGTTAGGGCAGAGGGCATTGAGTTCCACAGTCGTGGGGCTGTGATCTCAAATGACCTCGATCTGAGGGCAGTCTGATATCGCGGGCATACCAAGGCTCTTGATCTTATTGAAGGACCAGGGGTAAGTAGTTCCGCCAAGTAGGAAGGAGACCCCGATATAAGGACCGTATGGACAAACCACAGGTATCTAACCTTTAGATAGTTAGGAAGGCTGAAGCCTAATACTTCTACTACCCGCTCAGAAACATGATCCATATGGCCCAGGTCGTAAATGTATCTTATGCACGAATTAAATGCCACCAATAACCTGTGGAGCCAGGTATATTTTCATTTATATGAGTAATATGCTTTTTAACTTGAAAATGTTTTTCTCATTTTTAAGGGGACAGTTGCTATCTCCGTAATGGCAGAATTGGAATCTGTAAAAGAATTTTGGAATGCGCAAGTGCTCTCGAAAGCCTTAGTAAAGGCATCAACCCAATTCAATGTGGTTTCGAGGGTCCAATGTCTATTGTTTGCTGTAAGAAGGTTGTAGTCACTACTACTACACCAAGATCATTACATCCACGCAGGTTTACTGAACCTGGACAAGTATCTGCCGAAAGTAAGTAATTACTTCAATTTGTAGAATGCTAGATGAATGACCTGTCGCTTTGCCAGGTTCTGTTCTTGAATAGAATAGGAATTAATATATATAACAACACAATAAATCAATAAAATGTAAATATTCTGTATGAAAAATCTTTCACAAAAATTATTTAAAAAAAAAAACTAAAAAACACTCTTCTAAAAAGTACAAAATAATGTAATAAATATAAGTACATTTCAAGTTAATATCTTATTTAGAATTTTGTTTAGGGAGAATGGTGTTGGTTCTAGGTGAAACATATTTTTTTTTTTATGAAAATGATCAGAGAAGAAGTTACACCAAAAAGTGCAACCCCTAACGGCCTGGGTTGGCCCCTCCATCGTGAAAAGAAGAAGAAAGAATTTTATGGGTTAGGCGGGGGTCGAAGGTATCTGTGGATACGGATCTTAAATAGGTGAAGGTTATAAGTCGCGGGAAAGATGGTGGCAGGGAGCGAGTTCCAGTCTCTGTTATGTTATAAGTGTAAAAAGAATATTTAGTAGATACAATGGTGTAATAGATAGTAATAGAGAGATTAATAGGGAACAGTTTCGTACTAAGCCTGATAATTAAATTAAATATATTATTCCTATTCTTACAGAATGCAAAGAATATTCTAAATGGGTACGTAGAAAAATTCTAGAAGTTGGATTTACATTTGATACTGAGGATAAATACGAATCTACTTGTAAATTAGAAAGTGGAACTGGATTTATTATTGGTGGAAAAAATGCCAGTTTAGAAGAATTCCCCCATGCAGTAAGTGAAATTTAATTATTTTGATTCATTTTAAATTTCGTTTTAATGTACCATTTTGAATAAAATAATTTTCAGACTTTTAAATACCGACGTTTGTGAAGAACTTAGCTTCTTCTTCAGAGCTGAGGTCGGCGAATTTAGTCATATTCTTTGTCTTTTAGAAAATAATTTTGAAATATAGCCAAATTATAGCACAGAGGTGGCCACAACGTGGCTCGCGAGCCGCATGCGGCTCTTCAGTCAATCCTCGTGCGGCTCTTGAACCCTCTTGAATAATACTGATTTTAAAAAGTACAAGGTGTGGCATAAAGATCTACCACATTTCGAAGAGGTATAAAAAAATGAAAAAATTTAACTAGAAAAAAAAAACAATATATTTTTGAAAAGAACATAAAATATTTTTTTTTAATATGTTTTAAACATTATATCAGACGAAAAAAAGGGGGGGGGTCAAAAATGAAAATTCTAGCCCTTTCGGCCAAAATCAACCAAATTTTGTATACATATTCTGTGGACCCCCAGAGGGCTAGAAATGCAAAAACTAACCACCCAAAATGCGGAGAGGGTCAAAAATGAAAATTCTAGCCCTTTCGACCAAACTATATATACAAAATTTGGTTAGTTTTTGCATTTCTAGCCTTCTCATATACAAAAAATTTGGTTGAGGTTGGTCAAAAGGACTAGAATTGTTTTGACCCCCCCCCCCCCCCGCCCACTTTTTCTTTGATAATGTATAAAATACATTTAAAAAAAAAATCATTTATTTTATTTTCAAATATATATTTAGTTTTTTTCTAGTTAAATTTTTTCATTTTTTTATATCTCTTCAAAATGTGGTAGATCTTTATGCCCCACCCTGTAAGTATAATAATTAAATTTAAAAAATAGTAATACAAAAATTAAATTAATTTGTAATTATTATCATTTCCGTCCATAATTTAATTTATAATTTGAAAGTTTATATTGGGAAAATAAGGACAAGTTTTTTATGTGTGACTTTTTTATTTATCCACCAACGTCGGCAAAGTCGACGAAACGTTGGTGGATAAATAAAAAAGTCACACATAAAAAACTTGTCCTTTTTTTCCCAATATAAACTTTCAAATTATTAATTTGTAATGTTATAAGTAGAGCAAAAAATATATGTTACTTCATTTATATTTTATAAAATAAAAAAATGTGTCTTTTCTTTAATAAAACATTAATTAATCCCCAAACAATCTGGCTCGCTTTGAAACAGTTTTATAAATTTGCGGCTCCCAAAGTTAAGCTTAGTGGCCACCCCTGTTATAGCATTTAACACCCTAACAAGTAATGACAGGACGAACAAGATATTTGTGGTTAGAAGCTTCTTTAAATTCTTATGAAGAAACAAAGCTCTTCCAAAATGTCGGTTTTAAAATGGTTAATAATGTCTTTCAGTTAAATTCTTTTAATTGAAAATTTACTTTTTCGTTATTCTGGAATGCTTCTCTAACATTGTACATTGTTGATATCTACTAGCAAATAAGAAAATACTACTAAAAAATTAATAAATTGTATAATAAATTTTAGGTAGCAATTGGCTATGGAGATAACCCAAATATGGAATGGAAATGTGCTGGATCATTAATTGCAGAACAGTGGGTTCTCACAGCCGCGCATTGTAATTCTGCCACCGGATTGTAAGTACCTACCTATATTTAAGAGATAACAATAGGTTATAAAGGATAATTGTCTAATTAAATTATTAGATTAAAAGAAATCAATGAGAATATCTTCTGCTTTATGCAAAAAGGCAAATACATATTTATTCTAATGATTTTTAACCGATTTCAAAAAAGGAGGAGGTTCTCTATTCAACTGATTTTTTGTGTTCTATGTTATCTCATATCTCCGCCAATTGTGAACCGATTTTGAAAAAAAAAATTGCATTGGGTTCAGTCTAGCTTCCGATTGGTCTCGTTTTTTTCATTGGTATTAGACCTTATTTGATAGGTTTGTTCAGGCCTAACTTATTTGTTTATGAACCGATTTCGATGATTCTTTTTTATTGGAAAGGGGGTATCTTATGGATAGTGCCATATTAATTTGGTCAAGTTCTGATGATATGATCAATGACGAAATAACGTAAATCTCCATTTCTTATGAGCAAATAATCGAAATTATGATAAATAAAATCTTTTATAAAGGTATTATATTAAGTCACTATTAATAACATCAGTAAAAAGAGAAAAATAAAAATAATTTTTATAAAAAAAATAAAACCGACTTCAAAAAACTTAAATGCAACAAATAAAATAATAATAACTTAAAAATAAAATAAAATCCACTAAAAAGTATAAAAAAAAATATAAAAACCCGCCTCATTGGTGTAGTGGTTAGCATGGCTGGCTGCCAACAAGGAGGTCCCGGGTTCGATTCCCGGCTATACTTAGAAATTTTTCTGTAAGTATAGTGTCTGGAACGGGGTTCATTCAGCCTCGTGAGGATAAATGAGTAGCTGCTTGATTGAGAAGCAGCGAATCTAGGTTAAGAACACTGAAACGAAGGTTGTAGAGATTGCGTTGAGCTAACCACTTGACCCCTCTGTACTGTATCCAATTAGGACAGCACCAATTCAGTAGGACAAGACCCAAAAAGAGTTGTTGAGCCAGAGATTTATTATTTATTATTTTTTATAAAAAGTATAAAATAATTATCTTATTTAGTTACAACTAAACGACGAAATATTAACATGAAATTACTTTTTGAAGTCGGTGCCAAACATACATTTTAATAATCGCACTTGACGGATCTTACTTAGTACTTTTGGCGGGTACGCTCGCTTATAGGTATAGTTTGTTTGGCACCGACTTCAAAAAGTAATTTCATGTTAATATTTCGTCGTTTAGTTGCAACTAAATAAGATAATTATTTTATACCTTTTAGTGGATTTTATTTTATTTTTAAGTTATTATTATTTTATTTGTTGCATTTAAATTTTTTGAAGTCGGTTTTATTTTTTTTTTATAAAAATTATCTTACGCGACGACGCGACGTTCCCTCGGACATAAGCCACAATTAGCCAAATGGCACTTTTTTCAAAATTTTTATTTTTCTTTTCAATTATTTTCTGAAATAAATTTTAAATTAATAAGAATAAGTACTCTATATTTAATAGATAATTATAGGTTATAATTATAATCTTTAAAAGGATCGTAGGGAGTTGGACAAGTATTTGAATCGAACGCAAAGTTTCTTGATTAAATCGGCCAAACGTTTAGTAACTGATTATAGCAACTTCCTCAGTGGTTTATTTTATAAACTTATTAAAAACTTATTAAAATGAGCCACTGAGGAAGTCGCTAATCAGGGACAAACGTTTGGCCTATTTAATTAAGAAACTTTGCGTTGGATTTAATTTTTTCAATCAAATGATCATTTTCTTAATCATATTTTTTTTTAGAGGAAATGCAAGTTACGCCAGAATTGGTTTTGTTAATTTTAATACCGACTCTGGGATAACAATTCCAATAATTCAGCGTATTAAATATCCCAATTATACCAGAGCTGGATATCATAATGATATTTCATTAATGAAATTGGCTGCTCCACTTAACTTTTCAACCTCGTTACGTCCTGCTTGTTTACGATATAAACCAACAATTACGGATAAACAAGTATTTGCTGCCGGTTGGGGTTTTACCCAATGGAGTAAGTATAATCCTAGAATAAACAGTTCTGTTAAAAAAGCCCAAGTTTGAGTACGAAAAAATTAGTGAGATCTAATGTGTCGACAAGTTCAACATCGGCAATTTATCTTAATAAATGTGTTGTGAACAGTGGCGCAATCACAGGGGGGTTAAGGGGGCTGAAGCTCCCCTCCCCCCAGGATAAAGAAAAAATTAAAGTAAAAGTAAAAATGAAAATGGAAAAAATATTTGGTAATTTTAATCAATTTTTTGACTGTAAATTAAGACAAAAGAATGATTCTTTGAGATTGTTTCTTCAGGTCGATTTTGTCTAGAGTACCTAACTATTCTTTTAAGAGACTGGAGTCTTTAATAAATTGATTGATAATAATAAAATTAAAATCCATTAATAAAAGCGTTTCAGTCCATCCATTTGAAATATAATATTAAATTTAATTATTTAATTATGAAATTATCAAAACATTCTTTTTGGTATTTTACGAAAATATTTATTATATATATGCTTCGTGTGAATGAGGGTAAGAGTCAGAAATTAAATATTGTGACTTAAAACCCACAATTTCTGGGATGCAAATCGCCCATCTTCCGCAATGAATCAGCCTGTCCTAAAAGAAAATCTTAAATTTCTCTAATTCTATATTGCTATAAGCAAGCTATGACTTGTCTATAGCACTCTTAGTTATTTAAATATTGAGAGTCCTTAGAAATGGATTAATCCAAAGATTCTCAATTCATCTTTATTTAATCCTTTTTTGTATTATTACTATTTGAATAGTACCTCAGCGAGAAGAATTTTTATTCGATTCAACTCGTCTGGGCTTGTCTTTGACATGCTTGAACTGGAAGATATACCAGGCAGGGACTTCAAACCTTCTATAAGCACCGTTTTCGTAAAAATGATTCATTTTAATTGCCTCTTGAAACTATGTAACAATTTTATTTCATTTCGAGAACCAATATACTTTTCTAAACAAATTTTATAGAAATATTTTAAATAACGGATAATAATTTGAAAATTTAAAGATCCTCCTGAAATTTTGAAGTCGTCCTTATATATTTATGAAAATATTCGAAATTTATGAAATTTTAGGGTTGCGCCGCATACACTGCATCCATGGACCGCACTCCACTGATATATATATATATTTATATATGTGGGATTTTATTCTCTACTCCTTTCAATATGAAATGCTTTATTAAAAATAAAGATACATTTTCACCTTGAGAAAGGCGCTTGATGTTTACCGGTCAGGATCTTTCGATCGACTGACAGGTGAACAGCGGAGACACGCCCCTTTTATAATCACTAGCCGCGAGGCGCGAATATTTACGCATTCGTCACCGCGACCAATTCACCAATCAGTTAATTGATAATTAGAGCCGCCAGGCTTATAAAGGCAGCAAGCCTCTCGACGGAAAATCAGCTTCTGAATCTCATCGATGAAGGGGTCAACTCTCCGAGGTGATTGCCTGGGAACGATTTAATAGAGAGACAAGCTGTCATGACTCTCTGAGGCGAAGAAGTAATTTTATACACGTTGTGTTTAAAGTTTGCTAAGAAATTGTAACAAAAAGACAATAAATGCCATGGCTTTGTGCCATTATTTTATTAAAGCAAATTTCTACTGCTTTGTGCAAATTCTTATTTTAAAATACCATTTTCTAGCTTCACACAGGTGAACAGCGGAGACACGCCCCTTTTATAATCACTAGCCGCGAGGCGCGAATATTTACGCATTCGTCACCGCGACCAATTCACCAATCAGTTAATTGATAATTAGAGCCGCCAGGCTTATAAAGGCAGCAAGCCTCTCGACGGAAAATCAGCTTCTGAATCTCATCGATGAAGGGGTCAACTCTCGAGGTGATTGCCTGGGAACGATTTAATAGAGAGACAAGCTGTCATGACTCTCTGAGGCGAAGAAGTAATTTTATACACGTTGTGTTTAAAGTTTGCTAAGAAATTGTAACAAAAAGACAATAAATGCCATGGCTTTGTGCCATTATTTTATTAAAGCAAATTTCTACTGCTTTGTGCAAATTCTTATTTTAAAATACCATTTTCTAGCTTCACGCCGCTAAAAGAGATTTTAATCTCTGAAGATCTCCCATCAGGCAAACATCCTTCTAACTAACCCTTCGAGCCAAAACTAAAATTCATCCATCATCTTAATAATTTCATATATATATATATATGTGTGTGTGTGTGTGTTAGCCCTCTCCATGACAGAATTCTGGTTGCGCCACTGCTTGAGAATATAGTAACTTCAATTAAAACAAGTATTTTTCATTTTACATATCTATCTATATATTTATTAATTTCATATTTTTAGTTGAAAATATTTTCTTAGAATTTACGCATTATGTTATTATTGTTATTGTTTTAGGCTCTCTACCGTTTCCAATTTTAGCCGTCCGATCCTTCCATTTATGATCACATAGTGACTCAACTCATAACATACATTACGATGCTTAAATGCCAAGTATCAGGAAAATAATTTCAAATAAAAACATGAATTCACTAAATATAGATCGACATGTAAAATGAAAAACATTTTAATTTTAGTCTCTTTATTTCTCGACTCATTTACTAAATTGGTGATGTTAAACTTAGGGAGATATAGATCTCACCACCTTTTTTGTCAAGCAATTTTTATTAATCGAACTTGGCCTTTTTTGGTCGACTTTTAAAAAAAGGAGGTTATCAAGCCAACGGAATGTTTGTTTATTTTTGTGTGTTTGAACGTTTATTTCTCTTTACCATGTGGATCGATTTGGATGATTTTTTTTTTTGCTTTGGGTTCAGGACCCGATTGGTCCCGGTTTTTTTTCATTGGTATTGGACCTTTTTTGTTATGTTTGTTTAAGCATAACTTCTTTGTTTAAGAGCCGATTTTGATGATTCTTTTTTTATTAGAAAGGGGACACCTTAGGGGTAATGCCAAATTATTTTGGTCAAGTTCTTATGATATGATCAATCACAACATAACGGAAATCTCCAATTCTTATGAGCAAATAATCGAAATTATAATAAATAAAATCTTTTATAAAAAAAGCAATGTTAAAACGTTCATGTAAAACCCGCTAACGTTTCGAGATAATTTCTCTATTTATGAATGGAATTTTATTAAATTCATTTGCTCGGAGGAGAGGGGGAGATGAGATTACCAATCGACTTGATTGGGGAATAATGGAATTAAAATAATTATCGGAAAAGAGGTTTTTTTATCTAATTAGATTTTTCCTCTTATTAAAAACAAGGACTAAAGATAAATAAGGACACTCGATGGTGGAGAAGCAATCTCCGAAATCGAAGCTAAAATACATGGTATACATTAATTAATGTAAAATAATTGGTTTAATAAATTTATAAATTCATTTGCTCGAATCTTTCTCTTACGAGATTCATGTCATTGTCATAAGTCGCTATTCTTAACATCACTAAAAAGAGAAAAATAAAAATAATTTTTAGAAATAAAAACAATTTTTAGAAAAAAAAAACCGATTTCAAAAAAATTAAATGCAACAAATAAAATAATAAGAACTCAAAAATAAAATAAAATGCACTAAAAGGTATAAAATAATTTACTTATTAACCGACTTCAAAAAAGGAGATGATTTTTTTTTTGTGTCTATGATACCTGACACCTTCGCCAATTGAATCGGTGAGTTGAAAAAAGGTACACATTCAAGCGCATAAACTTTCGGAAAACTAAAAAAAAACTGATTTTTTGAAAAAAATAATTTTTTTACAAAAAGTTGTCAATGGCAAATTTGTAGATCTCAGTGTGGCAAACAAAATTGCACATATAAACAAATTATTTTAAACATAATTGTTTTTTAAAATCAGATTTTTTTTAGTTTTCCGAAAGTTTATGCGCTTGAAATGTGTTACCTTTTTCAACTCATCGATTCAATTGTGAACAGATTTTAATGATTTTTCTTGCATTGGGTTCAGTCTAGTTTCCGATTGGTCCCGTTTTTTTTCATTGGTATTGGACCTTTTTTGCTATGTTTGTTCAGGCATAACTTCTTTGTTTATGAATCGATTTCGATGATTCTTTTTATATTGGAAAGAGGGCCCCTTAGGGGTGGTCCCATATTAATTTTGTTGATATAGTCGATGACGAATTAACGTAAATTTCCAATTCTTATGAGCAAATAATCGAAATTATAATAAATAAAATATTTTGAAAAAAATCAATCTTAAAACATTCATTTAAAACCCGCAAACGTTTCTAGAAAATATCATTTTCTGATTCATTCGCCCGACGCTTTCTCTTACGAGATTCATGCAAGGTATTATATTAAGTCACTATTAATAACATCACTAAAAGAGAAAAATAAAAATAATTTTTATAGAAAAAATAAAGCCGACTTCAAAAAATTAAAAAGCAACAAAAAATAATGAGAACTCAAAAAGCAAAATAAAATGCACTAAAAGGTATAAAATAATTATCTAATTTAGTTAAACTAAACTATGAAATATTTTACATGAAATCACTTTTTGAAGTCGGTGCTAAACAAACTATATAAGCGAGCGTACCCGCCAATCCTAATAAGTAAAATCCGTCGAGTTTGATTCATAAAATGTATATGTTTGGCATCGACTTCAAAAAGTGATTTCATGTAAATATTTCATCGTTTAGTTGTAACTAAATTAGATAATTATTTTATACCTTTTAGTACATTTTATTTGATTTTTGAGTTCTTATTATTTTTTTGTTGCATTTAATTTTTTTGAAGTCGGTTTTATTTCTTTTTTTATAAAAGTATTTTTTAGTTCCAACTAATCAATGAAATTGTTACATATTTACTTTTTAATGTCGGTGCCAAACAAACTATTTAAGCGAACTTAGGCGATGTTTTCTTCACTACCCGCCAAACGTACTAAGATCCGTCGAGTGCGATTCATAAAATGTATATATTTTCGGCTTCAAAAAGTAATTTCATGTAACAATTTCATCGATAGTTGGAACTAAATAAGATAATTATTTTATTTATACCTTTTAGTGCATTATATTTTATTTTTGAGCTCTTATTTTTTTTTTTTGTTGCATTTAATTTTTTTGAAGTCGGTTTTTTATTTCTAATTTATAGAAGAGTTTTTGTTGGGATTTCAATTTTTTTTGCAAGCTAGATGGAAGTTTTGCCTTTTAAGATTCACCCATTTATATTAAGGGATATGATGAAGGAAAAGTTATTTTTTCTAAGAAATGAAGATTTTGTAAAAATCCTTCCCTAGAAGACAGGTGAGCCAGAAGCTTGAAATTTGATGTGAATCATTTTCTCTAGCAATATAACAAAATATTTGGTTGGGATATTCGAATTTCAAAAATCGAAAATAAGGACCTGCCTAATATATACAGGTGTCCCGTATCACAACGATAAACCGTGAACAGGGGATAGGGCAATTTACTGACGGTCCAGAACATAAAATTTTTTTTAATAAAAGTCTCATAGTTTTCGAGTTATAGGCATTTTTTGAAAATGGTGAAAATCGCTACCCTGCCCTAAATATCGAGATGCTGTGGCTACAAATTTACATATTTTATTATTCTAATTTTTGTTACGCAATCCTGAATAATCCTGCTATTGACCAGAATTCAAAATAAAACCATAAGTACTATACTTTTGGAGAAAAAAAATATTTTTGCCGGACTTATGTTTTAAAAAATTTTCATCAGCCAACTTTGAATCATCTTTAATGTAAAAAAAGTCTAGTAAACAAGCATGGCAAGCTATTAAAAAATTGGCACATTTTTTCAAGATTTCAAAATGGTACAGCACTTTCTACTTACTTTGTAGAAAAAAAATTGGTAGTTTTTTGGTAAAATTAGCTATTTTATAGACGTTTTTATTTTAATATGTTAATCAATTATGTCCCATCTTAATTGAACTAATCTTTGGCTATTATAGATATTAATACAATAATAGCTATGATAATAATGCCATTAATAGTCAAAGATTACTTCAATTAAGATGCCATATAATTGATTAACATATTAAATAAAAAAACTCTTTCAAAATATGTTTTCAAATTAGTTAATTTTGACAAAAAATATCAATATTTTTTCTCTAAAGAATGAAGTACGAAAGTGCTGAACCATTTTGAAATTTCTACAAAATGGGCTAATTTTTACTTTACCATACAGGGTATGGTCAAGTATTGTAATCGTGCATGAAAAAAGTGTTTTTTTCCTTCTTTTTTTCGAAATATCTCAAAAACGGCTGAAACTATTTTGATTAAAAAAATTTAGCGAAACCATGGCATTTCGCTCTACAAAAAAGCTCTAATAAGTGAACATCGAAAAAATTATATTTTTCGAGATAATAATTGTTTTGTCAAAATGTCTGTTAGTCTGTGCGTTACCAAATTTTGTGGACGAGCTAGCTCAAAAACTAGTGTGAATATCGAAACTAAATTTCACACGTAGTTTTGGTCAATTGAGATTAAGAGCTGATTAGATTTTGGTGCATATCGACCCAAAATTAAGGAGGGTGGAGGGGGGGGGGTTAAAAATTAAAAATCTAGGTCATTTGAGCAAACTCAACCAAATTTTGTATACATAATCAGTGGACCCCCAGAAGTCTAAAAATGCAAAAACTAACCGCCCAAAATGGGGAGGGAGGGGGGAATGAAAATCTTGGCCATTTACCAAACACAGCCAAATTTTGTATAGATAATCAGTGGGACAGCAGAAGTATAAAAATGCAAAAACTACCCCCCGCCCTACATGATTATAAATAATTTTAGTGGCCAGGTTGTATGGTAAAGTCAAGTGGATGGCCACATCAGAACACGTCAGCTTATTTAAATAACTTGCCATGCTTGTTTACTAGACTTTTTTACATTAAATATGATTAAAAGTTAGCTGATGGAAATTTTTTAAATCATAAGTCCGGCAAAAATATTTATTTTCTCCAAAAGTATAGTACTTATTTTGAATTCTGGTCAATAACAGGATTATTCAGGATTACGTAACAAAAATTAGAATAATAAAATATGTAAATTTGTAGCCACATCATCTCATTATTTAGGGTAGGGTAGCATTTTTCACCATTTCCAAAAAAATGCACATAACTCGAAAACTATGAGACTTTTATTTTAAAAAAATTTATGTTCAGGATCTTCGTAAATTGCCCTATCCCTGTTCGTGTTTTATCGTTGTGATCCGGGACACCCTGTATACCCTCATTTGAATTCAAAATAATTAAACTGTAGATGGTTTTAGTTTTAACAAATTACTTTATAATTTATTCATTTTAGATGTTGAAAAATTATCGGATATTCTTCAGAAAGTACAATTAAATATTTATGATAAACCTATTTGTGATGAATCATTTAGTGGCGATCCAAAATTCATAAATGGATTTAATGAAGATTTACAGGTAATTATTTATCTTATCTTATCTTATCTTATCTTATTATATTAAACGAGCAATTCTTGTATATATATATATGGAATTGGTTTCTCGAAAACGGCTCCAACAATTTTCATGAAATTCACGGGTTATGGGGTTTTTGTGATGAAATTTCGATCTGTCACATTCTCATCTTCGGCTAAGTTGTTATTGATGGGTTTTTTGTTAATTGAAATAATTATTCGCAGGTGGTTGTTTGAATAAAAATGTATAATTACATTTTTTTCAATTTTCTTTAAATAAAATTAATTGTTTGTTTTTTTATTTTAAATTCCACTAATAGATCATTAAAAATATTATTATATATTCTTCTTCTTCGAGTGCCATACCCGAAACGGGTGTCGGCTCCTCTCATATATATATATATTATATTATAAATAGGCAATTTAATTAATTAAAGGTTATCTTTTTATGAAATAATATATTAGAAATCAATTGTTTCCTTCTCATAAAAATCAGACAATTCGAAGGATCGTAGGGATTTAAAAGGGTCAACGAAAGAACCTCCGTGTATATTAATATTATTTTTAATTGCAATTACATTCAAAACTTTGTGGCCACTGATACGTCATCATCAATGATGGCAATAGCGGGTCAAAACGTAGCTAAGAATATAAATTTAGAATTAATTCAATTTTATTTTATTTTGGCTGCGATTAAAAATCCACCCTTTTATCTTGAATTTAAAATTAAAAATAATATTAATATATCGATTTTAACTGAATCAAAAAATTTCCGAGCATCGCTTGGTGTTCCAGGTACTTATATTTTATACTAGTTGCGGAGCCCGCCTTCCTAAGGGCCGGTTGTATGTCGGAAATTAAATGCTTTTTACAAAGTGACAAAGGGTAGATGGTAAATGGAGAGACTGGGATGCCCAATCAAATGACAGGTACTTTCAGTCAAAAAGCATTTACTTTGCGACATACAACCGGCCCTAAATGAGTTGAAATTCGGTACCCAAGTATGTTTTAATAAACAACATCCCTGTACCAAAATAAGCTACCTAAGCCGAAGCATTCGAGGCCAAAAATTGCCTAATCGACAAAATTTACAAAAATTGTACCTAGTCTTGAAAAAGATTTAATTCCTTTCCTCTAATTTCAATTAATTATGTATTTTATTAGACGATATAAGTGAATAGTACCTGGAGCCACCGAGCGATGCACGAAAACCAAATTAAAATAATACAAATATATATAGTAAACACCCCCTCGACCCCCCCCCCCGAAACCACACCCTCGCCCTCACCACTGCACCCCCCACCGCCACCCCCACACCGCCCCGGATCCCACAACTGCACCCCACCTCCCGCACCCCACCATCACCCCACCCGCACCCAGTTTTTGCATTTCTAGCTTTCTAGTGGTCCACATATTATGTGAATATTTGTTTACTCATACTCCAATTTGCCTACATTCGTTCATATTGATAAACATTATAAAAAAACAAATAGGAAAAAATAATAAAAAAAATATAATAATCGTATAGGATCTTAAATAAAAACATAAAATTAAATAAGATTTGTTTCCAAGTTATATATATAAAAAAGCCACTTCATCCACTATTTGTAAACACACCTGTTTTGTTATGATTTAGACACCTGTTAATTAAAAACAAAAAAAATTTTATAAATTTTATTAAACCAATTATTTTACATAAATTAATGTATACATTGTATTTGAGCTTCGACTCCGGAGATTACTTCTCCACCATCGATTGTCCTTGATCATCGTTTTAGTCCTTGTTTTTAATTAGAGGAAAAAACTAATTAAATAAAAAAACATCTTTTCCGATAATTATTCCAATCCTCCAATTCAAAATAGAACTAAGATATAAATCTCAGTATATATACAAATTTCGCTCGTTTAATAAGAGTAGATAGATAAAGTTGAAAGTCGTAAACCAACTAATTACATATGGTAATTACAAATCTCAACGTACTCATGAATAAAATAAATTTGTATTTTTTCAGCTTTGTATTGGTGAGTTGGAAGGTGGAAAGGACACCTGCAGGGGCGACTCGGGAGGTGCTGTTACAGTGGTAAATCCCGACGTGTATTGTATGTTCGATATCGTCGGAGTCACCGGCGCAGGGTCTCGATTTTGCGGCAGCCTTAAATCTGCAAGCCTTTATACTCGTGTCTCTCACTATATTGATTGGATCGAAAAAATTGTTTGGCCGGAATTTTTTCAATAATTGTCATCCTCAATCTCTAAATCCTACTCTTGTTAAGATCACTGACTTTTCTTTAAAACAAGTAAAAAATAAAATTTTTGCTTTATTAATCGCAGTATGGTCAATTATTGTAAGATTGTTTTTTAAGAGTAATAAGAGGGTGTCTTCTGCTTGATGCAAATGAAGCTAGATACATATGAGATGTTCAAAACCAAAGTGGACCATCACTTTTGTTTTTTTTTTAATGAGAAATCCAGCAAAATAGAGGTAAAGTTTCGAGTCAAAAGTGGTAGCTGTGTTGTAATCTAGAAGGACTTTTAAAAACTAACTTTGGACCACTCTGTCTATTTTTAGTTTTATCACAAACCTACTTGATGATAGAGGTTTATCAGAGAACATGATATTTGTGGGTTGGTTCACTTTGCTTTTGAACGTCTCATATATAAATGTATATACCGGGTGAGTTTTTTTTATCTTGAGACAGTCTTATAAGTCAAAAACAACGCATTCATTATATGGAAAAAGTTTCAAATAAAAGTTTATTTATATCGAGGAGAAACTGAACTACGCTATTTTTTGTCGACGTAGAACAAGGGTCTAGGTCTTTCAAGGTCAAATTCTGTTTTTTAAATGGAACCCTATATTTTTCGTTACATCTACTTAATTTACAAAAGAAAAACTGAACAACTTTCATAAGGACTATTTTTTATATGACATTAAATAAACAAAATACATGAATCAATTAGATCTCAAAAAATCTTAGTAATTATTTTTAACAATTATTCAACTTAATTATCAAATATTAATTTAAACGTCTCTATCTCCCTAAATAATGGTCTGAAAGCCTTAAAACCATCGAATTTATAAGATTTTTTAAAAATTCCTGAAATTTTTTTGTCTTTAAAATCTTTAAACGTCCCTATATCCGTAAATAATGGTCTGAGAGCCTTAAAAACATCGAATTTATAAGATTTTTTTTTTAATTTCTGAAAATTGTATGTCTTTAAAATCTTTAAACGTCTCTATCTTCGTAAATAATGGTCTGAGAGGCTTAAAACAATCGAATTTATTTGAAAAATTTTTGTTTTGCCGAGAGTAGCAGAGTTGTTGATTCACAAAGAGAAACAAAGAGGTTGTCCTCTGCTTGATGCAAATAAACATACACACATATATATTAAATATTTAATTATTAAATGATTAATTTAATAATAATTAATCATTTAGTAATTTTTTGACACTGTTCTGATACATTCCAGAGTGTATCGCAAGTCTTCTGGATGAATTCCAGTTCCAATTTACTTATTTTGGCCTCTTATAGTTTCTTCGTAGCATTTACATTTCATGATTTTTTTTGTTTTTTTATAAATAGATTTACAGCGGGATAAAATGAAGCTTGTGAGGGTATTTTCCTATCAGGAAAACCCTCGGCATCCATTTCAATGGCAGCCCCATAATAATACTTCTTCCACATTCACCTCATAAATTAAGACCATTTCAATTCTGTCTTCAAGAAAAAATGCTCCATTTTTATTATAGTAATACAATATAACTATCTTCTGGAATGACACGAGAAATAAAGTATTTTAAACTCAAAAATTTTAAGTAGTTCTATTAAGTAGAAATTAATCTCTTAAATCTGTGTATAATGGAGTTTTAAGATCATTATAAATACTTATTTTCATTGTTGTGACTTTTCGATTTGATAATTATTTATTTAATAATTAATTAATGATCATTATTATTTGATAATTACGTTAAATAATTTTTAAAAATAATTAATAAGATTTTTTTTTGAAATCTAATTGATTCATGTATTTTGTTTATTTGACATCGTATAAAATAAACTGCAATGGATCGTTGCTAAACTTTATCCAATGAACTATCGTAGTCTAGGGTAAAGTACTTTAAAATATAATTTTACAAAAAATTTTATATGACCATTTTTGTGGTCCTCAAGGTACTCAATTACAATATTAAATTTCATCAAAATTGGTTAAGTCATTTTCAAGATATTTAGAAAAAACTAAAAAAGTACCGAAATAAAGTACTAATGTTTGTGGGCCGATATGTACCAAAAACTAATCAGCGCTTCATTTTGTTAAAATAATGTTAGGTTTTCATTTTCATTTCAATTGGTGCAACGGTGTGGAAAAAATCGTGGACGAAAAAACGATAACATACATCCATCCATCCGCACGCACTTCCAAAAAAATGGCACTTTTTGGCCTCTCGACGAGACCCCAGGTAATTTTTGTCAAAATCGTCACGTGGTAAAATTCAATCTAATTGAATACTACAATTTGTGACCTTAATTGAGTCCATGGGTTCCGTAGTCTTTACCCGAGGACCTTTTGAAGTCGCGCTTGCCGCCAGACCGATTACAATACTTTACCCATGCTTCGCATTGGATAAAGTAAAAATAGTTATTATAAAAGATTTTTAGTTTTTTTTGTAAATTAAGTAGACGTATAGAAAAATATAGGGTTCCATTTAAAAAACAGAACTTGACCTCGAAATACCCTTAAAGCTTGTTCTAAGTCGACAAGCAATAGCGTAGTTTGGTTTCTCCTTTGATATAAATAAACTTTTTTCCATATAATGCACTCTTTGAGTCATAAGACTTTCTCAAGATAAAAAATCACCCGGTATATATTATATATATATTCATTTGTGTGTATGCTTGTGTGTTTTGGAATACACCCGTCGTACGTATTTTCACAAAGTTCTGGATCTCACACTTAAAAAAAAAGTAGTTAAGTGCAAATAAGACTCACATACCTAGGGTTTCGTACCTAATATATTTATATATTTATAATTGTTCACAATTAACAAATACTTATTTAAACCTAATTTAATGATTTTTAACTGAATAAACAAACATCAATTAAAATATGTTAGCAGGAAATGTTGGTGCTAAATAGTAGAGTTATGAATTTTCACCTAGCATTTAATATATTATTATTATTATCTATTTTTCTTGATTTTATTCAAATGTATATGATATTTTTTGAATAAATTTTATACCTATGAATTATTTTTATTTATTTATTTTTTTTGAATATTCTATTTGAGAGATTTCTCTAAATTTCAAAGTCACTAATTCACTCTAATTTTGTTAAGGGAGAAATGGTGTGTAGGTTCTTGGTGAAACATATTAAATAAATAAGTTGTTGTAGGGAAAAAGGACAAAAGCTTATGCAAATATTCTTTTATTTTATGCCAACGTTTCGTCAACTTTGTTGACTTCCTCAGGGCTCAAACAAATTAACTTCTTTGGATTTTTATCATATTATAAATATTCATTCTTAGGAAATACAGTACCTGGAGCCACCGAGCGATGCACGGTAACCCCTGACCCCCACCTGCCGAAACCACACACCAAAATCAATTAAAAATAAAAGATAATTGAAAAAAATGTAAACAAACTTTTTTATTGAGATTTTCATCTATCAATAACTACTTTAATTTATAAAAGATCAATTAAGATTAAATTTGTCGAGGTCCAGACCTAGCCAGATCGCTATCTCATCCTCGAAACTTGTTAATAGAATTTGTTTCATCAAAATCGGTAGAGCCGTTTTCAAAATAGAACTAAGATACAAATATATAAATAAATGTATATACAATTGATAGAGATTTTCTTTAGGAGACGGACTGGTATAAATATGGATATATATTGGATGTTGATGAAAGCAGTCCACGGTGGTTGTAAAAAATAAGACTATAGAGGTTTTATTATTTTACATTTATTTGTTAAACCGACGTTTCGGAGATTTATTCTCTCCTTCTTCAGAGTCTATATAATTGAGGGGAAGACGAACATTAATTAGTATTTGGATTTTCACAAGTCATTCATAATATAAAAACAATATACACAAAACAAAAATAATAATCATAAATCTACTTACAACAAAAAGTCAATGAAAGTAGTTCAAAACATAATTACTTTCTGTCTCCTTTGACAATGCCAAAAAACATTATAAAAATTTATTTTTTTTCATCTCGAATAGAAAATAAAGTAAAAAGCAATTGATTATCAATATGTTAATGAGATATATATAAATGAATGAATGTATAACATGTCCCCACCAATCATTGGATGCGCAGAATATTGTTGCGCATATCGGAATAGTTGTTGGGTTTTTTTTTTAAATTTATATTACAATTATTTACAAATTTATAAATATGGTCATTATCAGTCCCAAAATTTTTACAAAATATATACAAAGTTCTTTTTTTTATTTTTTTTTCCTTTTAAAAAACATAGTTCGAAACGTCATTAATATATTTACATATTATTAATATTTTTTTTTTTTTTTTTTAATTAAATTCGTCACAGGAGTTTAAATTTCGCATAAGCAGGTATCAATTTTCTGAAAAAATAACACATTTTGATAAGTTTTATATATTAACAATTGGATGAATAAAAATGAATCATATGGTTGAATCAATACAGGTGTAGGAGGTGGGGTGCAGTGGTGTAGGGATCCGGGTGTAGGTCGAGGTTTCGGGGGTTGGGGTCGAGCGGGGTGGAGGTGGGGGGGGGGTACAGTGATCGAATATTATATATTTTTGTATTTTTTTTAATTTGCTCTCAAATAAAAATCGACATTTTTATCACAATTATAAATTAAAAATAATATTAAAATAAAGCTTTTAACTGAAGAAAGAAGTTACCGAGCATCGCTCGGTGCCTCCAGGTACTCCCTAATTATTATAAAAAAGTTTAAACAAAAATTTAAAACATGCAATAATCTTTTCCAGTTGACGTGCACTGATGAAGATCAGCGATGTAGCGCTCGAAACTTTATAAAATATCGATTATACGTCTGCCCGAAATAAAGTATTTAATAGAAGTTGGCTTTTATTTCAACTTTTTTTCTCCATAAATGGCCCTTTAGCCAATTAATTAAAATAAAATAGGGCCACCAAACACGATTCTTTTTAAATGGTATAATTAATATAATTTGTTAAATAAATAGTTCATATGTTTTTCTTCTTTACACATTCTTTACAACATTGTCATCCACGTTGAGCATTTGTTTCATTTCTTGATTTTCATGATTGTGTAGACGTTGGTAGTGTCTAACGGCATATTTGTGGATTTTTTCTGTGACTGCATCGAGGTGCAGATCTCGATGCAGGTCACTATTTCTGATGTACCAAGGTGCATTTACAATACTTCTTAGAACTTTATATTGAAATTTTTGTATAATTTCTATATTGGACTTTTTCGTACACCCCCATAATTGAATCCCGTATGTCCATACGGGTTTCAAAATTTGCCTATAAATTAAAATTTTATTTCTCACAGACAGCTCTGAATTGCGTCCAAGTAGCCAGTAAAGTTTTCGAAATTTGATGTTTCAATAAAATGTATATCATTATTTGGTGTTTATGTTGTATTATTTAAATCTGAGAGTTTAATAGAAGACAGTCCAGGAATAAATAAAAAAAAGAATAATTCCAATAAGAGAGTATTTATTGGAGATTTTTATCTTTACAGCTTTTGAAACCGACGTTTCGCAGGATTCCTCTTTCTTCAGGGTTTAAGGCATATATGGGCAACCCCCAGCCCTCCAACAGCTTCAATCAGAGATTCAGAAATTTCAAATAACGTGGAAAAAATATTAAAGATTTAGCATACAAAGTTTATTTGTAATTACTTTGTATTTGCCAACCAACCTAAAACTGTATTCTTCAAATCATATTGACTAAAATCAATAAATAATAAAAAAAAGACTCATATTTAAAGTCTAAATTTTATGATGTGGAATTCAAGCGAATTTTACAGAACATTCCTTTCCGAAGAAAAGTATCCACAGCTGAGAGTTTTGCAACGAAAAATAATTTCCACATTTGGAAGCACGTATAAATGTGAGCAGCTTTTTTCAATCATGAAAATTAATAAAAATAAGCATCGTACTCGGCTTACAGATGTTAATTTAGAAAACACTTTGCGCCTATGTAGTAGTGATATTGACCCCAATATTGATAATCTTGTTTTTCAGCTTCAAACTCAAGTCTCTCATTAATTTTCATTTGATTTTTCCATCTTTTTTTGTTAATTTGCTTTTTATGCTTGATTATGCTAAGTATCTTATTATATTAAACGAGCAAAGTTTATATATATATATCCGGTCGGGTTCTCGAAAACGGTCTTATCTTCGGCTAAGTTATTTTTGATGGGTTTTTTATTAATTGAAATAATTATTCACAGGTGGTTGTCTCGATAAAAATGTTTATTTACATTTACATTCAATTTCCTTTTAATAAATAATTGGTTTTTTAATTTTATGTCCCACAATAAGATTATTACTATTATTATTATATATTAAAAATTATTGATTAAAAATCGAGTTTTAAATCCCACAAGCGTATTTTTCTGTATTAGAATTTAGCAATTTAATGGATGAACTCAAAAATTGTTATTTAATTTAAAAAAATTATTATACGGTATTTATTTATATACCTATACATATATACACACATAATCTGTGGGCCACTACAAGACTTGAAATGCAATAACAGGGTGAGTGGTGACGGTGGGGAAGATGTGGGGGTGTGGTGGTGGAGAGGTACGGGGGACGAGGGAAGTGGTTTCGGGGGTGGGGGCTGAATTGGGGTGGGAGTCTAGGTGGGGGTGTATGTGGGGGTGGAGGGGTGAATTAGTGGGGGTCCGGGCGGGGGGGAGGTTCGAGGATTAATATATAGCTTTTAACTGAAGCAAAAATTTACCGGGCATCGCTCGGTGGCCAGGTACTTATAATTAATAAATAAAAAAATCGCTATTTTATTCACTACTACCTACTTATTTCTTCCGTACGGCCCGCGACCTGATTAAGTCCCGAAATTACGCCCTCAGCTAAGCAAAGTTTGCCATACCTGGTTTAAAGGGTCATTTGAAGAAAGCATGCACACTATTTATCACTGTTTGTCGGTATTGAGAAAATATTTTTTTCTTTACATCATCAATAGAACAGACTTTGTTCTATGGTGGACTTGGATATAATTTATTATTTAATAATAATAAAATAATAAATTTTAATTGCCCTGGAAAGATATATAATTCGCGTCCTCGCGAATAACACATTTCTTCCTCAAGAAACGAGTTCTATCCCCTCCTGTTTCGGATGACGTCACATTTTGTGACGTATTTGCAGTCGGGCTTCTCTTTAATTCCACACGCTACTTAACTATGAAATGACATTGAAACCCGTCAGATTACTAAGGATGTATCAGAACTTGTGTTCGAGATGTCGGGCTTTGTGTATTGCATCTATTTTACTTATTATTTCTTTAGGACAAATATTCGCAGAACAATATGCAGGTCAGTTGATTTATCTAATTATTATTCTAAATCTTAAATACTTAAAAATAAATAAGTTTCTAGAAAAAAAATATTAGTTATTTTAATAAAACTAAATTTCAATTCATTACATGAAGAAAAATCACGTGGTACCTACGTACAACACCGTCACTTCAAAGTGAATTAAAATTAAAAAATAAAATTTTCGATCTCATTAACAATTCGCCTCTATTCAAAATAAACTTAATCTTTAAAATTTGAGTATCAATTTAAATTTTTGGAAAAAATCACTATGAATTATTTGTAAACTTTCCATTCTCTGGGCAAACTTCCAGGCAAACAATGTAGTTCACGCTTGTATGGAGCGGTAATAAATTTTGAAATAAATATAAATACAGATGCCTTCACATTACACTAAAAATTGTTTATTTATTTATTTATTATTCAACATCCACAATCATTATTTAAAAAATGAAAATTATTTTTGACAATAAAAATAAATAAATAACTATAATAATAAATTTAAAAAATACAAATCTTTTATCAAACAATCTTGAACATGTTTATTTTAAAAACAAACGTTTCGGGAGAATTTCTCCCTTTTTCAATGGTGAAAATTTTCAAAAAAGAAAAAAAATTAATAACTCTAAGGGCCGGTTGTATGTCGCAAGGTAAATGCTTTTTACCACTAATAGACGGTGGATGGTAGATGGAGGCACTGGGGTGGCCAATCAGATTACTGAAATTGCCTGTCATATGATTGGCCATCCCAGTGCCTCCATTTACCATCTACCGTTTGTTAGTGGTAAAAAGCATTTACATTGCAACATATAACCAGCCCTAAGATTGAAAAAGCAACACTAAGTTATTGTTTTATTATCTAAATTTTAGAGCAAGAACCTTTTTTTTTTTGAAGTGATAACTTCTTTTGGCGTGACTTGTACACTTTTTATTTTACTTGGCAGTAAATAGGATTGATCCGTCACGTGTCACGCGTCACGCTTGGGCTCTGTGTTTGGATCTCATACCAATTCAAGCCAGAGAGGCCGCTGCAGCATTTACGCTAAGGTCAAATTAATATCTTATATTTGAATTTTGGCGCTCATGTATAATTATTTTCTTGGGCCGTCACGGGTCACATCACGCGTGACGTGGTTGGGCTGTTGTCTAGTACCAGTTCAATCATTGTCGGAAAATATATTAATCAAAAAAATAATAAAATTATTAAAATTTATATTTTTATAAAAAATAAATTTGTTAAGTAAACTTTTAATTATTTTTTGGGATTGTTAAATATATATTTATGTGCAACGAAATTTTCTCTGGAGAGAGACGGACTGGTAGAAATTTTAATTGAATGTAATGGAAGGCAGCCCAGGGCAGCCCAGTCTAATTAAGAAAAGGAGAAAAAAAAAAATTGTTTTTCTATGCCTTTGCTAAAAAAGAAGAAAGTTTTGAACACTACTGTGGAGAGAAGAAGGAAACATTTTATTTGTTTCATTCATTGACCCTTTGAAACCCTGAAGAAGGAGGGAAAAATCCTCCGAAACGTCGGTTTGAAAGGAAAGGAGGAAGGATTCCAATAAATTACACCTTATTTGATATGTGTAAATTTTTTCTTTCCTCACTACCCCCTGGGCTGCCTTTCATTGCATTCAATTAAATATATTTATGTTATGTTATTTTTAAATATTATATTATTAGGGAGGCGATGGAATATTTAATTGTTTAATTAATGAATCAAGGCCTAGGCTGCGAAAAATGAACGAGGAGAGGATTAAAAAGAAATTCCATAATTCATATAGACAAAAGGTATTAGTTTGGGTTCAGGGATCAGTAGCTTAGTGGATATAGGAGTTAAAACTCTTATGACAAAGCATTGCAGTACATATGCAAAGATCCCGGGTTCGAGCCCCGGCTGATCCTTTTGTCTGTAATAATAATAATAAACTTTTCTTCGTTCCTAAATTTAAATTATATTTAATGTTTGGTTTTTTAATTCAGGATTTTGGAATAACGGCTAAATCGAAAAATAGAAATATTTAGTCCAAAATCCTGAATAAAAAAACTAAACATTAAATATAATAATATAATATTTAAAAATAACATAACATAAATATATATATTTAACAATCCCAAAAAAAATAATTAAAAAATTTTAGAATTATAAATGCCATATAAGTTATCACTTCTGCCGTGTGGTCTTAAGCACACACCCGAAATTTTCCTTTTTAAAAATTTTCACCATTGAACATGTGGTTTTAAAATGAACTTGTTCTTATAAAATATTTGTATTTTTTTAATTTATAAACAATCAATAAAAAATTTTTCTTTTCAATAATAATAAATATATTGATGTATTCTAATTAAGGCTGCTTTTTTAGATTCCCGTTGGTTTTTCAAAACCCTAAGTTTCTAGGCTCTCCCTATCATCCCGCAAAACTGGTGACATAAATAGATTTTGTCCATATAAATCAAGGGCCTAGAATTTTTATTCCCCCAATTCCTCTATTTTCCTCTATTTTGAGTATTTTGTATTGATAGCTCATCAATATCTAAGGATTAACCCAGCAAAATTTGGTCCAGTCCACAAATAACCATGGCCCATTTTAGAAGGGTATAGCAAAAATACATACTCATATAACTTCACATTTATATAAATTTAGAAGATAATAAATATTGATCAAACTCTATGATAAAGAAAATCATTGAATGGAATTTTTCGGTTGTATAGAAATAGAAAGAAAATTATACAAATCCTGAGGAATTCTAAAGTCACGTGGCGTGCACTTTTACGTGACCTTATTCATACAAAAATGCTTGTTTTGTCCTTATTACCTATTATTAACTTTCAAATTAGCCATATAGTATATACAATTATAGATATACTGGTATATATATATAAATCCGATTAGGTGGTATAATGATGTAAAAATGAGTACTTTAAAAATGAATTAAATAAAAAAAATAATTATACTTAATGAGCAAATAATCGAAATTATGATAAATAAAATCTTTTATAAAAAAATCTTATAACATTCATTTAAAACCAGCAAACGTTTCGAGATAATTTCTATATATATGAATTAAATTTTATTATCATTTTCTGAGGGAATGAGAGGGGGGGAATGGATGAATAAACCAATCGACTTGATTGGGGAATAATGGAATTAAAATAATTATCGGAAAAGAAGTTTTTTTATCTAATTAGATTTTTACTCATATTAAAAACACGGACTAAATATGAATAAGGACACTCGATGGTGGAGAAGCAATCTCCGAAATCGAAGCTAAAATACAAGGTATACATTAATTAATGTAAAATAATTGGTTTAATAAATTTATCATTTTCTGAGAGAATGGAATGGGGATTGGGGAGATAGGTGGGGAAATGGAACCAATCGACTTGATTGGGGAATAATGGAATTGAAATAATTATCGGAAAAGAGGTTTTTTTATCTAAATAGATTTTTCCTCTTATTAAAAACAAGGACTAAAGATGAATAACGACACTCGATGGTGGAGAAGTAATCTCCGGAATCGAAGCAAAAAAATACAATGTATACATTAATTAATGTAAAATAATTGGTTTAATAAAATTTATAAAAAAAAAAAAATATCATTTTCTGATTCATTCGCCTGACGCTTTCTCTTACGAGATGCATGCAAGGTATTATATTAAGTCACTATTAATAACATCACTAAAAAATTATTTTTATAAAAAAAAAATAAAACCGACTTCAAAAAACTTAAATGTAACAAATAAAATAATAATAACTTAAAAAATCCACTAAAATGTATAAAATAATTATCTTATTTAGTTACAACTAGAGGTCGTTTAGTTGTAACTAAATAGGATAATTATTTTATACCTTTTAGTGGATTTTATTTTATTTTTAAGTTATTATTATTTTATTTTTTGCATTTGGGTTTTTTGAAGTCGGTTTTATTTTTTTATAAAAATTATCTACGCAAGGATCAGACTAGGGTTAAGGGCTAATGATATACCTAGTATCACCCTGATTTGATTTTTGAATGGAACTTTAGAAGGTTAAAAAGTTTTGATATAAAATAATTTATTTAATTAAAAAAGGATAAAAATATAATTGATGTTATATAGATTGTATATAAAGTGAAAGTACTTAAAATTAACCAATTAAATAATAAGTAGGCTTGCCTTGTTGCCGGGAATCTTCTCATTGAGACCTCGAAGTATCCAATCCACCCCTGGGCTCCATGTCATCTGAAAATAAAATAAATTATCATTGTTTTAAATAAAATACATTACGCTCGTCATAAATTACTCAGTGAATCCAGCAGGCGGGCTTTGCTTGCCTGCTGGGCGACCCTAGTATTGCATTCACCCAAATTCATTTTTGTTATCATTGTATAAACGTGAAGAAAAGTCATTTTCAATCAACACTTTTTGTCTGTGTGTCTGGATTCAGATACCCACAATAAAAGTCGTAGAAAGTTCGTTCTGGGGCCAAAATATGTGTATTTCTATGTGGGCAACTTATTAGATTTTGCGCTTTCTTTCGTTTATCTTTATTATCACTTAAAAAATTCAACCATCACTGCCTAAACCTTTTACCTACACAAATTAGTATAATGATCTTTATTAAAATTGAATATAATTATTAATAATTATTTGTTTTATAATATTTAATTAATTTCATATCTTGCGTTTTTTCAAATTAGGCTTCAAATAAACATCCCTTTAAAATGAAAATATTTTAATAAAAAAATATCTTCTATAAAAGATAAAAGGAAATAACAGAGAGATTTAAAATTTCAAACGATTTTATTATATATGTAATGAAAAAAAATAAAACCTTTTGGCATTTCTAGTTGATTCGCTCCCGGCAGAGAAGAAATTCAATCTTTTCATAAAATTTCTTTTAAACGACAAAATTCCTAATCAAAATGCTATTTTCTTATATTAAAATGCTACTGTGAACCACCAGATAAATGAAATCGATTTCTTTCTCATTTATAATTCTTTTGGTCTGTTTTATCAAGAGACTTGGGTCGCAGGTCAGAAGTCACCCAGTAAGGGCGAGTGTTTCAACCAATCAGTCCTATTATATTGATATATATTTTTTAATATTATAATTTAATCTATTTAAAAATACGATTATAAAATATATTAAATAAATTAATTTAAGAAAAAAGATATATTAACAGCCCTGGGCTGGTAACCACGAGCCCAAGACTCGGAGGAATTCTTAAAATAAGGGAGAAACTAATGTGAAAGTCGTATGGTGCCCACATTAGTTTATTATTAAAAGAATTCTCCAGAAGCTAATGGGATGAGAAACTCTTCGAGTTGTATTTCTATTTACATAAGTAATATGCTTTATCTAACAATAGTAAAAATATATTTCTCATTTTTAAGGGGACCCTTGCTATCTCCATAATGGCTTAGTTGGAATCTGTAAAAATATTTTGGAATGCCCAAGTGCTCTCGAAAACCTTGATAAAGGCATCAACCCACCTCAATGTGGTTTCGAGGGTGCAATGTCTATTATTTGCTGTAAAAACAATGTAGTCATTACTACTACACAAAGATCAACCTTTAAACCGCGGATTGATATTTCTGGGCCTGGAAATGTAGCTGCTCAGAGTAAGTACTTCAATTTGTAAATTGCTAGCTGAATGAATGATGCCTAGGGCTGTTTTTGAATAAAATAGTAAATAATATATAAATACGGACAATAAATCAATAAAATTTGAAAATTTTGTATGAAAAATCTTTAGCTTTCATAAAAAAAACGCTTTATTGATACAAAATTTACAATTGAGTTTTAATATTTTTTTTAAACCAGTAAATTTGTTCATTGTTTTTCGTTCCTGTAAATTGAAAACTTTAGTTTTTGAGCACTCTCCAATTTTGTGACCTTGTGGAAAAAATGAATGTTCTTTTAAGTAATCACCAATCTCCATTATTCCTTAGTTTTCCGATCGAGAGATTTAATAATTTCACCATCATCTTAGAGAATATAGTGAATCGAGCTCAATTATTGTAATCTTGCATGAAAAATATGGGGTTTTTTTTGTTAGTTTTATTCAAAATATCTCAAAAAAAAGCTAAAACTGAATAAAAAAGATAGTAAAACTATACCGTTTTGGTCTACAAGACAGCCTTATAGAGTCTTAACAATGAAAAAAGCTGGATGGCAACATCAGTTTATTTTTGAAAGTTCATTTACATTATTTATTTAGCCCAGTTCGTGTGAGGTGAACCAAATTCAGATTAATAGAGTACAATTTTACTTTTATACTAACCCTGATAATTAAATTAATTATATTACTCTAATGTTTACAGAATGTCAAGAATATTCTAAATGGGTATATAGAAAAGTCCAAGAGGTTGGATTTTTATTTGATATTAAGGATGAATACGAATCTACTTGTAAATTAGAAAGTGGAACTGGATTTATTGTTGGCGGAAAAAATGCCAGTTTAGAAGAATTTCCCCATGCAGTAAGTGAAATTTAATTCTGTTTTGATTCATTTTTTTATTTCTTTTTAATATAAAAATTAAAAAATTATATTTAATAGAGAGATAGCCCACCCAGGATAATGGAAAGTACCATTTTGAATAAAAGTCAGTTTCAGTCTTTTAAATACCGACGTTTGGAAAGAACTTAGCTTCTTCTTCAGAGCTGAAGTCGGTTAATTTAGTGATTTTTGTCTTTTTGAAAAACATTTTGTTATAACGCTAAGTTATATCATATAACACCCTAACAAGCACTGATAAGGGATATATGGTAAATGGTTAGATGCTTCTTTCATTGACCCTTTTAAATTCTTATGAAGAAACAAAGCTCTTCCAAAATGTCGGTTTTTAAATGGTTAATAATGACTTTCAGTTAAATTCTTTTAATTGAAAATTGTCTTTTCCTTTATTCTGGAATGCTTCTCTAACATTGTACATTGTTGATATCTACTAGCAAATAAGAAAATACTTCTAAAAAATAAACTAGTATCTAAAAATTTTTAGGTAGTAATTGGTTATGGCAAGAAAGAAAACGTTGATTGGAGATGTACTGGATCATTAATTTCAGAACAGTGGGTTCTCACAGCCGCGCATTGTAATTCTCCCCCATTATTGTAAGTACCTATATTTAAGAGATAACAATATGTTATAAAGGATGAGTATCCAATAAAATTATTACATTAAGAGAAATCAATGACGATATTCTCTGCTTGATGCAAATAAACTGTATACATATATATAGTTTATTTGCTAGGCAATGTGGTGAGTGGTCCAGGGGAACAGAGATAGGGTTGGTGGGGTGGGGAGTGATTGGAACTTGAGGGGGGGTTCAGGAGTAGTGGAATGGGTCCAAGGGGCGAAGCAAGAGGCCCATGGAAGATGGGCGTTGCAGTTAGTATTTATATATACATATATATATATATATAATATATGTTGAAGTAAAATCCCTTTTTTAGTAAGACTGGGTTCTTACTAGTTAAAACGTATTTCAGTGAATACCTTTTTGTGGCAACTAGAATTTACTGATTTTGGTTGAGTTTTGGTCCAAAGGTCTAGAATCTTCATTTTTGACCTTCCGCCTCATTTTTTAAACAAAAATGTCAAAAATTACATCCTCATTAGAAGCAAAATTGTAGAGGATGTAATTTTTGAGATTTATGGTGAATATCAACCCAAAATTAAGGGGGGTGGCGGGGGTTAAAAATTAAAAATCTAGGTCGTTTGAGCAAACTCAACCAAATTTTGTATACATAATCAGTGGATCCCCAGAAGTCTAAAAATGCAAAAACTAACCGCCTAAAATGGGGGGGGGGTGGAGGGTCAAAAAATGAAAATCTTGGCCATTTACCAAACTCAACCTAATTTTGTATACATAATCAGTGGGTCCCCAGAAGTCTAAAAATGCAAAAACTAATAGCCCAAAATGGGGGGGGGGGGGGGGTTTAGGGTCAAAAAATGAAAATATAGGCTCTTGTACCAAACTCAACCAAATTTTGTATACATAATCAGTGTGCCCCTAGTAGTCTAAAAATGCAAAAACTAATCCCCCTCCCCTACATGATTATAAATAATTTTATTAAATATAATGAAAGTGAGGGGCCAGTTTGTATGGTAAAGTCAACTGGATGGCCACATCAGAACACATCAGCTTATTTTATTTAGTTTTCACAAGCAGTTGAGGTAGAGAAAGGTCATACCATCTTTGTTAAGGTTTTGACCAGGTTTCTTTAACAGCTTGTGATGGTAAATGCCGGGATGGTTAATGCCTAGTTTGTTTCTGGTGTCGGTTTTTGCGCGAAATTTTTAAATTACTTTTTGTCTTTTGATGGAAATCTATGTTCATGTTATTTGTTAATGACCGTACATTTTTTTTGGCTTTTCGGGCTTTCTAGTCAATTTAGCAAATTTACGATACTTATTATTATTTTTTTGAAATTTGTCTCTACACAGGGATCAGATTTTAGGCGGATGCTTCGAGTCGGATTCGAACCCGGGGCCACTTAGTTAGCAGGCTGGTACGCTAACCCCTAACCCAACCCGACCCTCTAGTATACATTTATTTGTTTTTATTTTTTTTGTTAAATTTTTTTGTTAAATTATTGTAGTTCATTTTGGAGGCGACTGTGGGTCAGTGACTAGAGTGTCGGGTTGCTGACTCGAAGTACGCTGGTTCGGGACTGAGTCTCGGCAGATCAGATATTTGCAGTCACATCCTCTTGGAAAGCAATGGCAACCTACCAAGAGTATAATTGCCTAGTAACCTCTCCAAACTAGCCGTTCGGAACCGGCGTTAAAAAGTAGGTCCCGTATATCTGTGTAAAAACAGCTAAACACACTCAGCACAGGTATAATTATGTGGATAGGAGCCAGGGAGACCTGATATGGCACTTAAAAGAAGAGAGAAGTTCATTTGTATTGAGGTTTTGTTGACCTAGCCACCGAGGACTTGTGCTTCTAAGCAAGTCGAGGAATAAAGATTTATTTAATGTTGATTTTCTATCCATACAGTAAGCGAAAGTCATGTGGCTTGAACAAAACATATGAGACGATGTTCTTTCAGTCAAATAATCATTTTCTTAATAATATTTTTTTAGGGGAAATGCAAGCTTTGCCAGGATTGGTTTTGTTGATTTTAATACCAGCTCTGGGGAAACTATTCCAATCATTGAGCGCATTAAATATCCTAATTATACCAGAAGTACACATTATAATGATATTTCTTTAATGAAATTGGCTACTCCTCTTAACTTTTCATCCTCGTTACGCCCTGCTTGTTTACGATATGTACCAAAAATTAAAGATAAGAAAGGAATCGCTGTCGGATGGGGTTTAACCGAATGGAGTAAGTATAATAATAATATACATAATTTCGTTTTCTTAATAATTTTTAAATTTTAATAATCCACACAAAAATTTAAATTTTATTTTCTATAATTACAATAAGGTGATTGAATTAGCGATGGTAAATAACTGGGATTGTGGTGTTGGTGCAAGGTGAAAAATCTTTAATAAAGATAAAAATAAATAAATATTATATGCAATATTCATTTACTATGAGTTAAGGATTCTTGGTCACTTGTTTCACATTAAACTAATTTTAAAGTGAAACAAGTGACCTTGAAATCTTTATTTATTTATTTTTAAGCCTTTATTGGTTCAAATTACATTTTAAATTTAACATTCTATATACATTCTAATTATTTAGTATCATTATTATTACAATCATCATTTTTATTTTTAACTATATTAAAATACATTTGTTTTCATTTTTAATTAAACTATGCACTAGTTATAAAGAAACCAGGCCCCGAGGGGCATAGGCCTCTCCCATGGTCTTCCAAGTGTCTCTGTTTCTTGCCACTCTCATCCATTCGACTCCAGCCACTCTCACTAGTTCGTCATTCCATCTTCTTGGTGGTCTTCCTCGCCCTTGAAATCTTAACTCATAGTAAATGAATATTGCATATAATATTTATTTACTTTTATCTTTATTAAATCTTTATTAAAACTTTTATTATTTTTATTAAATTAAAATTAGCTAGAAACCCCAAATTTGATGTGAATTTTTTTCTCTCAAAACATAATAAAATGTTGGTTTGAAAAATCGAATTTCAAAATTCAAAAATAATGACCAGCCTTTGTATACCTACATATCGTCGCTGATCTTACAAAACCTCGTAAGTCCGATTTTCGGTCATTATATGTTTATACCGACAAACTTTTCGCGGCGTATCTGTTTATTGAAACCTTATTATTCTATTCAAATTTAATTTCGCACTATAAATAATAAATATTGCATTGTATTTGTATGTATTCGTGTTTAAAATGTTTTTTCTTGTTTCCTGGGTAACTTTGATTTTAGGACTTAGGATGTTTTGTAAGATCAGCGACGATATCTATATTTGAATGAAAATAATTTAATTGTAAATAGTTTTAGTTTTAACAAATTATTTTTACTATTTAATTTATGGATTATTCTTTTTAGATGGCCAAAGAACATCGGATATTCTTCAGAAAGTAGAATTAAATTTTTATGATAAACCTGTTTGTGATGAAGTCTTTGAGAGTGATTTTAGATTGAAAAATGGATTGAATGAAGATTCACAGGTAATTATTGTATTATATATACATTTATATTCTCAGTTTTTAAGTTGAGAAATGTTCTCTATTTCTCAGACCTATTCGTTCCTTTGGTCTCAAAATTTGTTGATAACAGCTTAGGAGGTTCGGGACTGTTTATCATTTTTAAAAGAAAATTCTCAAATTTCTACCATCAAATCATTGATCCATTAAATATTTATTCGCGAAATTTGAAGTTGATCGTCTGCTTCATTATTGAGAAATAAATTATTTAAAATTGTCCTTTTAACATGGAAGTAGACTGAGTTTTTAAAAGGGCTATACTTCTACACAAAAAAAAATCTCAAAATATGAAAATCTTGGCCATTTACCAAACTCAACCAAATTTTGTATGCATAATCAGTGGGACCCCAGAAGTATAAAAATGCAAAAACTAACCCCCCCTACATAATTATAAATAATTTTAGGGGCCAGGTTGTATGTTAAATTCAAGTGGATAGCCACAACAGAACACGTCAGCTTATTTTAGAACATGCTCTATCTTTTGAATCAAGCAAGCATGCTAGTAAGACAGTCCGGAGTAACGTCATTTCGACCCCTCCATGCCTCCAAATTTACAATTAGCTGAACAAGTAAGGAAGAGGTAGGAGAAAATGTTTCGTGTGAAGCTGCCTTAAGTTCAGCTTTCTGGACAGGGCCAGACGGTTTCTAAAATTCACTCTATTTCAAATATGGCTCCCATCTGTGGAGGGAGTCTTTGAAGTATTTCTTCCCTTGAATGGAATTCAAAGGCGAGAAATCAGACTAATAGGATTTTCAGCATTAACTAGATAGATCTCTCTATTGGCACATTGTTCAATCGTTTCGGCTCTTATAGACACTACCATGCCGACTACACGGGTTGCCCCTTCTCGGTGCAGCACCTTCAACCATCATTCATCAATACTTACTTACTTCCGATGGTCAAATCGCCCTTGTAGAGCTTGAGCCTCTCGCGTGATGCCTCTCCATATCCCTCTATCCTGGGCCAATCCATCCCATCCTACCCCCAGGTGAAGCCCTCGCAGATCTCTGACGACATTATCCAGCCATCTTTGACTTGGTCTGCCTGGTGGTCTTCTTCCAGACGGGTAGCTCTCGTGGAGGTTCTTTATGTCCCTTGTTTTTGGAGCACGAGCGACATGACCGGCCCATTCTAGTCTTCTTTTCCTCACTACACTTGAGATATAAGGCTGCTTTGTCATGTCTCTGACTTCTTCCTCGGATCTTCGTCTCTATTCACCAGAAGTTAGATCTTGAACAGGTCCACATATATTCCTGAGAACTTTATTCTCGAAACTTATCAGTCTCCTCTGGTTAAGTAGCGTCATTGTCCACGACTCACAGCCATACATCACAGCCGGTCTTATTAAGGTATTGTATATTTTTATTTTTATTTCTCGTGATAGAACTCTCATTCGAAGTAGTTCATTCAGACTTGCCAAAGCTCTATCACCCGCATGTATTCGAGAGATTATTTCCTGGTCTATTCTGGCATCCGACGTCACTATAGCGCCCAAATATTTAAACCTCGATACGCCCTCAAAAACCCTGTTCCCCACTTTCATTGGTGTGCAACTTGGTATGGATCTTGACATTAGCATGTATTTGGTTTTCTCTTCACTTATAACTAAACCCACCCCATTCCCTCCCATCTCGAGCGCACCGAACATTCTCTTCAGTCCAGTCACTCATGCAGACAAGATCAATGTGATCCGCATATCCGAAGGCCCTCAGTACTCTGCCCAGAGTGCCCCCGCGTCAACCCGTTTTACACTCCTCATTATCACTCCAAAACTATTATAGATTGAACAGCAATGGTGACAAGGCATCACCCTGTCTCAAACCCGTTCCAATTTCAAAAGGCTGAGATAAGTTTCCACCCAGCTTCACTTTAGATTTTGATCCGCACACATACCTTTGTCATTCTGATTAATTTCTTGGGGAATCCAAACTTTTCCATTATAGTCCATAGGCTTTCCCTATATACACTGTCGTATGCCTGTTTATTTATAATCAATGAAAAGATGGTGTATATCCAAGGCGTATTCCCATCTCTTCTCCATTAGTTGTCGGATGTTGAATAGCTGGTTCGATGTTGACCTACCCTTACGAAAACCGCACTGATACTCCCCCAGAACTTCCTCTGAGATGGGACTTAGTCATTCATCAATATCATTAAAAAATGATATTTCACTGTAATAATCAAAGTAAATTCATCGAGGAAAATATTTCCGTTTTCTTTGTTTTTTTCTCCTTTGGGTTGATTAAACATGATAAGTCATATGCACGTACATCCGATGAGGCAATAATGTGTCATTAATCTCGATCTCTCGTTTTCCTTGTTTTTCCTTATTCAATTGTTTTTCCATTTCCTCTTTTGCATACTTACAACTTATTCTTTTTTAAAACTTATCATAATATTATTAGTACTCTAATTGCTATAGTCGTTAAAATACAATTAATCAATTAGTAGTAAAGCACTATAGTGTGCGATCTGCTTAACTAATTCAATAATTCATATTTTATATTGTTAAATGTTATAAATCTCTACAAAGAGTTTGAGCTAGAAAAAGAGAAAAATTTGACTAAAAGATGAAGCTCATCATTAGAAACTTTTGTGCTGAATTTCATCTTATTAGCTAATGTGTTCTGATGTGGCCATCCACTTGATTTTACCATACAACCTGGCCCCTAACTTATATTTAATATTTAATAAAATTATTTATAATCATGTAGGGGAGGGGATTAGTTTTTGCATTTTTAGACTCCTGGGGGCCCACTGATTATGTATCCAAAATTTGGTTGAGTTTGCTCAAATGGCCAGGATTTTTAATTTTTAACCCCCGCCCCCTCCACCGCCTTAATTTATGGTCGATAAGCACCACAATCTAATCAGCTCTTAATCTCAATGGACCGAAACTACGTGTGAAATTTGGTTTCGATATTCACACTGGTTTTTGAGCTAGCTTGTCCACAAAAATTTGGTGACGCACAGACTAACTAACAGATATTTTGACAAAACAATTATTACCTCGAAAAATATAATTTTTTCGATGTTCACTTATTAGGGCTTTTTTATATATACCGAAATTCCATGATTTCGCCCAATTTTTTTAATCAAAATAGTTTCAGCCGTTTTTGAGATATTTCGAAAAAAATAAGCAAAAAAAAAAACACTTTTTTCATTCAGGATTACAATACTTGATCAAATAACCTTATTTTCTGTACTTCCTGATGATGGGTTGATAGCCCGAAATATATATAATGAAAAAATGTATCTCTTTTATGGTATTTTTTAATTTTAAATCTGAAACAAGTTTCACAAAATATTTTACTTTTATCTTTAACCAACTAATTATATAAATAGACAAAAATCTCAACTTATGATTAAATGAAATTATATTATATTTTTTCAGCTTTGTATTGGTGACTTGGCTGGTGGGAAAGACACCTGCGGCGCCGACTCAGGAGGTTCAATTACAGTGAAAAATGATGACGTGGAATGTATGCTCGATATCGTCGGAGTCACCTCCGCCGGGCCTAAATTTTGTGGCGGTGCTAATACGGCAGGCCTTTATACACGTGTCTATCATTTTCTTGATTGGATTGAAAGAATTGTTTGGCCAGAATTTTTTAAATAAATTTCATCCTCAATCTCCAAATCCTACTCTTGTTAAGATCACAGGTTTTTGATTAAAACAAGTCACAATATATCACCAGTATAGCACAGAGACCAAAATAAAACCCAAATGCAACTTTTTTGATTGTTTGAATTATAGTCATTATATAGTTTTGGTTAGGTTGAATTACGGTTTCAAAACGGTAGTTATGTCTCGTTTTTTCCGTTTTTGGAACTGTTGTATTATCGTTAAATTATAGTCGCAATGATTATAATGCAACAGTTAGAAAAAGGTTATCGCCAACATTTTTGTCACCGATTTGCAACTGTTTATTTATAATTTTATATTTCTTTGATTTGATTAATATAATGAATAATTACACAATTCTTTAATGAAGAATAATAATCAACATTATATATATAATGTTGATTATTGTATATTATTAAAGAATTGTGTAATTATTCATTATATTAATCAAATCAAAGAAATATAAAATTATAAATAAACAGTTGCAAATCGGTGACAAAAATGTTGGCGACGACTTTTTTGTAACGGTTGCATCATAATCTTTGCGACTATAATTTAACGATAATACAACAGTTGCAAAAACGGAAAAACGAGACATAACTACCGTTTTGAAACCGTAATTCAACCTAATTAAAACTATATAATGACTATAATTCAACCAATCAGGGGGGTTGCATTTGGGTTTTATTTTGGTCTCTGTGCTATACGGGCAGTGACACCGAAAATTAAAACCCTTCACCAATATAAATTATAAAAATGAAGATTAAAGAAATTTGGATTTTTTAAAAAAAATCACGTATTTAATTTTGGCTACGTTTGTCTTTATTCCCAGGTAGCACAAGAGATTCTACAAATATCCTCCAAATATATTATAAGTACATATATATTCCAATTATCCTCAGGATATTCTTAGAATAATTGCACCTGAAAAATTCTTGGACGAATCTCCCGGGAATATCCTTTGGTGGATAATCTAAGAATGTTCAACTTAGAATATTCTACTTAATTGAATTAAATGTCCTACACGAATATTTTAGTTCTAAGAAAAAATCCCAGAATATCTACGAAGATTATTCACAGGACATTCCAATGTCCAGAGAAGATATTATCAGAATATTTATAGATTATTCTTGTGCTACCTGGGTTGAGGCTTACAGCCCCTAAAATTTATTAAGTCATTATATTGAAAGTATTATAATATTGTAAAAAAATCTTTAAACAACTGCCTTAAATTTATCTTTGAATTCTAATTGCTTTAACATTCTAATTTAGTAAATATTTTAGGCTCTGAAGAGTAATAAAGTCGGATCAAAACGCGGTGAAAAGAAAATATCCTGCTTGTATATTTTAAAATATAGTCTAATTTTCAAAAACCTTTATTTATTTAATAATTATATGTACACTATTTATTTGATTATTTATTATTTTTCTAATAATCTAGCAATACCTATTGCAGGAAATTAGAACTGTAACAGTATTAAGATAAATTAAGGGAGTAGAGGGGGGGTTAAAAATTAAAAATCTAGGCCATTTGAGCAAACTCAACCAAATTTTGTATACATAATCAGTGAGACCAGAGAAGTCTAAAAATGTAAAAACTAACCGCCCAAAAGGGGGAGGGGTGCATGGTAAAAAAATTAAAATCTTGGCCATTTGACCAAACTCAACGAAATTATGTATACATAATCAGTGGGACCAGAGAAGTCTAAAAATGCAAAAACTAAGCCCCCCTACATGATTATAAATAATTTTATAAAATATTAAATAAAAGTGAGGGGCCAGGTTGTATGGTAAAGTCAAGTGGATGGCCACATCAGAACAGGTCAGCTTATTTCACGATTACAACACTTGACCATACCCTGTATGGTAAAGTAAAAAGTCACACATAAAAACTTGTCCTTATTTTCCTATTATAAACTTTCAAATTAATACAAATTATGGACGGAAATGATAATAATAATAAAGAAGAATGTATGATTTAAAGATTGAAAGGCAAAATTCAGTATCCTGAATACCCTTTGTAAGAATGGCCACAAGATATTTTTAAGACAAAAATTCTTTGAGAATGCAAACACTGTAATATAAAAGTTGAAGTATTTTATATATTACCAGTGGCAGCAATTAGGAGGGCGAAGAGGGGCAGTTGCCCCCCCCCCCTACAATTGAGACCACCTTTCACATTTAGAATAGGTAATTATTTAAAAAAAATCAATCAATCTTATAACATAAGTAATTATCTCTCCTTTATCACCTTGACGACTACTGCCTGTTTGCCCACGTGACGTCATTTGAAGCTGACCCCTCTGAAATATTATTCTGCCTACGGCCTTTGGCTTCGCCCCCCCCCCCAATCGCCGCCACTGTTTATTACAGTTGACTATTAATATATTTATTTAAATTTATAAATGATCAGTTAAAATTGTTCATAATTAACAAATCCTTATTTAAACTTAATTTAATGATTTTTATTTTTTAACTGAATAAAGAAACAGAAAATGACGGTGTTATATATTTTTATTTATGAATTTTCAACTTGCATTTAATATTATTATTATTTATTTTTTCTTGGTTTTATACAAATGTATATAATATTTTTTGAATAAATTTTATACCTATTTATTCTTATTATTATTTATATTATTATTAAAGTAATTTGAACCGCGAAAGTTAAATAATGTAATCAATAATTTCTTATGTTAATTCTACATATTTAGAAAATTATTTTATTATTTTTTGAAAAGGAAAAATAAATTGAGCATCCGACGGGATTCGAACCCCTGTCTCTCTCCTTTACGCGAAGTTTTTTTTTCAATTCAAAATCTGTATTAAAAATTATATACAATTTTTATAAATCTACTCTTATTAAAAGAGCAAAAATTGTTTGTTTGTTTATATATTTGTATTTTAGTTCTATTTTGAAAACGGCTCTACCGATTTTAATGAAACAAAATCTATTAACAAGTTTTGAGGATGTGAAAACGATCTGGCTAGGTCTGGAACTCGGCAAATTTCATCTTAATTGATCTTTTCTTAATTAAAATAATTATTGATAAATTTCTTTTATAAATAACGGCAGAGGTTTTTTATTTCGTCAATTTTTCCTCTTATTACAAACACGGACTAAAAACATTATCGCAAGCCCGAGAAGATCAAGGACAGTCGATGGTGGGGAAGTAATCTCCGAAGTCGAAGCTCAAATAAAATGTATACGTTAATCCATGTAAAATAATTGGTTCAATAAATTTATTATTATTATTATTATTATTATTATTATTATATATTAAAATTAGGGAAGAAGGGACTGAATATGGATTTGGAATAATTATCGGAAAAGAGGTTTTTTATTTAATTAGTTTTTTCCTCTTATTAAAAACAAGGACTAAAAAGATGATCAAGGACAGTCGATGGTGGAGAAGTAATCTCCAGAGTTGAAGCTCAAATACAATGTATACATTAATGTAAAATAATTGGTTTAATAATATATTAAAATTAGGAGAGATGGAGAAAAGTGAATGATGATTGGAAATAAATATTATTGGAAAAGAGGGTTTTTTTTATTTAATTAGTTTTTTCCTCTTATTACAAACAAGGACTAAAAAGATGATCAAGGAGAGTCGATGGTGGAGAAGTAATCTCCGAAGTCGAAGCTCAAATATAATGTATACATTGATTTATGTAAAATAATTGGATCAATAAAATTTAAAATTAATTAGAATTAAAATTAGGGATTTTTGTTTGTTTTTAATTAACAGGTGTCTAAATCATAACATTACAGGTGTGTTTACAAATAAAGTGGCTGAAGTGGCTTTTTTTTATATAACTTGGAAACAAATCTTATTTAATTTTATGTTTTTATTTCAGATCCTATACGATCATTTTTTACTTTATCCAATGCAAAGCATGGGTAAAGTATTGTAATCGCTCTCGGGGCAAGCGTGGCTTCAAAGGGTCCTCAGGTAAAGACTACGGAACCCATGGACTCAATTAAAGTCACAAATTGTAATATTCAATTAGGTTGAATATTAGCACGTGACGGTTTTGCCAAAAATTACATGGGGTCTCGTCGAGAGGCCAAAAAGTGCGATTTTTTCATTTAGTGCGTGCGGATGGATGGATGTATGTATGGATGTATGTATGGATGTATGTATGGATGTATGTATGGATGGATGTATGTTATCGCTTTTTTGGCCCACGATTTTTTCCACACCGTTGCACCGATTGAAATGAAATTGAAAACCTGCCATTAGTTTAACAAAATGAAGCGCTGATTAGTTTTTGGTACATATCGGCCCACAAACATTAGTACTTTATTTCAGTACTTTTTTAGTTTTTTCTAAATATCTTGAAAATGACTTAACCAATTTTGATGAAATTTAATATCCTAATTAAGTACCTTGGGGACCACAAAAAAGGTTAAATAAAGTTTTTAGTAAAATTATATTTTAAAGTACTTTACTCTAGAGTAAGATGGTACTTTTTAATTTTTTAAATTCTTTAAAATTTATTCATTTGAAAGTTTTAATATAGCTCATTTAGCCTTGCTTAAGTAAGAATGGATAGGCTTCTCTCTGTGAAATGCTAAAAATTTGGGAGGAATTTTTATGAGTAACCATAGCAACTGCGTTGTTTTCTTATCCATTACCTTTGCTGAAGACAGAGAAATCGATTTTAAACCAAAAATAGAGATTGATTCTCATCTAGTACTTGAGGAATAATCATTCTACATTGGATTTTTGACGTTTCGGTTTTTATTAGTAACCATTGCTGAAGACAGAGAAATCGACTTTAAACCAAAAATAGCGATTGATTCTCATCTAGTACTTGAGGAATAACCATTCTATATTGGATTTTTGACGTTTCGGTTTTTATTGGTCACCATTTCTGAAGACATAGAGGAATCGACTTTAAACCAAAAATAGCGATTGAGTCTCATCAAATACTTGAGGAATAACCATTCAATATTGGATTTTTGACGTTTCGGTTTTTATTGGTGACCATTTCTGAAGACATAGAGGAATCGACTTTAAACCAAAAATAGCGATTGATTCTCATCTAGTACTTGAGGAATAACCATTCTATATTGGATTTTTGACGTTTCGGTTTTTATTGGTCACCATTTCTGAAGACATAGAGGAATCGACTTTAAACCAAAAATAGCGATTGTGTCTCATCAAATACTTGAGGAATAACCATTCTATATTGGATTTTTGACGTTTCGGTTTTTATTGGTAACCATTGCTGAAGACATAGAGGTATCGACTTTAAACCAAAAATAGCGATTGATTCTCATCTAGTACTTGAGGAATAACCATTCTATATTGGATTTTTGCTCAAGCTTGAGTTGTTTGCCATAAAAGAATTTAGTCTTTTTGATTTTAAGTCTATTCTTCCACGTTTTCAGTTGAGGTTGCCATTAATAGTCAAAACATCATAAATGGAATGCAATAAGGTTATTCCTCTAGTATTAGATGAGAATCGATCGTTATTTTTGATTTTAAGTCGATTCCTCCATGTCTTCAGCAATGGTTACCAATAATAATCGAAACGTCAAAAACCTAATGTAGAATTGTTATTCCTCAAGTATTAGATGAGAATCGATGGCTATTTTTGATTTTAAGTCGATTCCTCCATGTCTTCAGCAATGGTTACAATAATAACCGAAATGTCAAAAATCAAATGTAGAATGGTTATTCCTCAACTATTAAATGATAATTATTTTTGAATTAATGTCAATATGAACTACAAATTGCAAGTGATATCTGATTAATAATAAAGGAACAAACATATTAATATTTCAAATGAATTTGGATAAAGTTTAGCAACGATCCGTTGCAGTTTATTTTCTATTTCAATAATAAATAGCCAGTTTTAATTAATTTTCTATAAATAATTGGGAAAATTTTCATTTTCTGTTTTTCATTAATTTTAATAAAAATTGAAACAGTAAAAATAGAAATTACGATATGAATAAATTTTTGTTTTTTTCCTCATTTTTTATAGAGAAGTACAGTGTATGTTCAACGAAAAGATCAAGGCATGGTTCGATTAAAATATATTAAATTCTAGAAAATGTATAGAAAATGAACTAGGAATTTGTTCTGCAATTTATTGTCCATTAAGTTGTTATAAAAAAATATTATATAAAAATGAATAAATAATCATTGAAGAAAACTCATTTCTTCCTCAGGAAACGAGTTCTCTCCCCTCCCGTGTTAGATGAGATCATTTTGTATGACGTATTTGTGGTCTGGCTTCCCTTTAACTCCACATTCTTCTTAAGTATATATAAAATTTCGTTGAAATCTGCAGATTAGTGAGAATGTCTCAATACATGTTCTCGAGATCTCGGGGTTTGCGATTAGCATCTCTTTTCCTTATAATATATTTAGGACAAACATTTGCAGGCAAATATCCAGGTCAGTTCTATGTCGTATGAGCTTCAATTAGCCAGTTTATTATTTATTTATTTTAGTTCTTAAATACTTTTTAAAAAAACTTCTACAAAATAATCTATATATATAAAATTAAGATTTTGTCTGTACATTGCTCCAAATCACGCCAAATTTTGGTTGCACACGTTTCAAGAAAAGTTATGAACGAAAACACCCTCAACAAAATTCCTGTCTGTATGTATGTCTGTATGTCTGTTTCCGTCGTTTCTGAAAAGTTGCTCACGATTTACGTAAAAACGGCTGAAGGGATTATTATGAAATTTCATTTTTACATCAGATGTCTTCTAACTTACGTTTTTAGCTATATAACGTTTTGATATTTTGACCCCAAAAGGGGGTTTGGGGGGCGCACGAATGAAAATTATCAAATAACTCCTAAACTATTAACTCTACGGCAAATTTTAAAATAAGCAAAGTTGTAGGGGATGTGATTTCTGACAAAAATTTGTTTAAAAAAATTTACATTTTTTAAATAATAAATCCATATGTAAAAACATAATATCACTGGCTTTTGATTAAATCATCATCATTGAGTATACAGTCCTAGGACTGGTTTGATGCAACAATCCGTCTCCACTCGACTCTGTCCCCCGCCAGCTGTTTAACCTCTCTAAATGTCTGGCATCCCATATCCCCAATTATTTGGTTGAAATATTCTAATCTGGTTCTTCCCCTTCCCCTTTTCTTTCCCACCTCCCCCTCCAAGATATCCCTAAGCAGTCCCCCATGTCTCAGTGTGTGCCCCATCATCTGACCTCTTCTCTTCTTCAGACTCTTCCACAAGGTTCTTCTTTCTCCGATTCTTCCAAGAACTTCTTCATTTGTAATTTTATCCATCCATTTGATATTCGTCATTCTTCTGTAGCACCACATTTCGAAAGCCTCTAATCTCTTTCTCTCCGCTTCTCTAATTGTCCAGGTTTCACACCCGTACATGGCTATGCTCCATACATATGTCTTCAATAGCAACTTCCTGTTTGCTAAGCTGATTGAGGAGGAGCATAGTAGTTTTTGTTTTGAATTAAACCCCATTTTTGCTTGGGCAATTCTTGATTTAATTTCGTTTTCGCTCCTCCCATCCCATGTTATTTTACTTCCTAGGTAGCGGAATTCCTTAACTCCTTCTAGGTTTTCTTGGTTAATTTTGATGCATTCCTGTCTCGTTTGTTCTTTTTTTGTACATACTAGGAACTTGGTTTTATTCTTGTTTATTTTCATTTTGATTTCTTCTATTAGGATTTGGTTAATTCCATTCAAGGCGTCCTCTAATTCTTTTTTATTGCTTCCTAGAAGGGCAATGTCATCGGCAAATCTTAACATAGCGATCTTTTGACCTTGGATTTCTATACCTGTATCAATTTTGTCTTTGAATTCTTTAATCGCTTCTTCTATGTATAAGTTGAAAATCATGGGTGACAGCACACATCCTTGTCTTACACCTTTTTTTATTTTGGCTTCTCTTTGTTCATCACCAATATTTATAATTGCCGTCTGGTTTTGATATAGATTGTAGATTAGTCTTCTCTCTGAATTTTATTCCCGCCTGTTTTAATATTTTAAACATAATTTCCCAATTGACGTTATCGAATGCTTTTTCTAGGTCTATGAATCCGATGTAGACAGATTCTTCCCTGATAAAAGCCCTTTCTATTATTAGTCTAAGAGAGAGAATTGCTTCTCGGGTGCCTCTGTTTCTTCTAAAGCCGAACTGGTCTTCCCCCAGATTTTCTTCAACTCTTTGTTCTATTCTTCTTTGGATTATTTTGGTTAGGATTTTGGAGGCATGTGAGGTTAGGCTAATGGTCCTGAAATTTTCACATTTATCCGCGCCTGTCTTTTTGGGAAGTGTGACTATTTTGTTTTTTTCGAAATCTTTTGGGATGATTCCCAATTTATAGATTTTGCTAATTAGTTCAAAAAGTTTGTCACGTGCCTTTTCTCCAGAGTTCTTTAGGATTTCAGCTTGTATATTGTCTATTCCGGGTGCTCTATTATTTTTTAGTTCCTTCAAAGCTGTCTCGAATTCTGACCTGAGTATGGGGTCTCCTAATTCGTTTTCGTCCACAGATTCTTCTTCTTCTATTGGGTTCATTGTTTTTTCTTCTCCATAGAGTTCTTCTAGGTGTTCCTTCCATCTATTTGCCTGTTCGTTTTCGTTTAGAATAATGTGGCCTCCTTTATCTCTTATGTTCTTGCTTTTTGGCTTGTCTTCTTGGAAATTTCTTTTTATTGCCCTATAGGCTACATCAACTTTTCCCAATACTAGATTTTCGTTGACTTCTTTACATTTTTCTTGAATCATTTTTTCTTTTGCTTTTCTACATTCTCTTATAACTTTCCATCTTAATTTTTTATATGTTTCTTTCCCTTCTTCGTCTTTTCTGTTCTTAAATTTTCTTCGTTCGTCAATCAGTTGCCGTATTTCGTCTGTTACCCATGGCTTTTTAATTTCGTTTTTCTTTGATTTAAGGACTTCGTTGGCTGTTTCAGTCAGGCTTGATTTCATAGCATTCCATTCTTGTTCGATTTCTTCTTCTTTGTTATTTGTGGGTGTTTTTTCTTCCAGTTTCTTATTCATTACGTTTTCGAAAAGTTTTTGGGTTTCCTTATTTTTTAATTTAGATATATCCCAGTTTTTTCGCGACCCTCCCTTTTTTATTAGTTTTTTAAATTTTAGTTGGCATTTCATCGCAATTAGATTGTGATCACTAAAAATATCAGCCCCAGGATAGCTTTTACAGTCCTTTACTTGATTTCTGAATCTTTGTTTGACTAATATGTAATCTATTTGAAATCTCCCCTTGTCTTTTGGCATTTTCCACGTGTAGATCCTTCTTGGATGGTGTTGGAAGAGTGTGTTTGCTACTACTAAACTGTGCTTACTGCAAAATTCAATTAATCTTTCGCCCCTTTCATTCCTATCTCCTAGACCGTGTTCGCCCACCACTTTTCCTTCTTTGCCTTTTCCTACTCTTGCATTCCAATCCCCCATAATTATTAAATTTTCATCCCCTTTAACGCGCTTCATCAGGTTTTCAATTTGTTCGTACATTTCTTCTATAACTTGGTTATCCTTATATGATGTAGTAGGCATGTATACCTGGATTATCACAGTATCTTTCGGTTTCGAATCCACTGTGATCATAACAATCCTTTTGCTTACCTGAAGATAATTCTTTACCCTTTGCCCTATTTTTTTATTCATAATAATGCCCACTCCTGCCTGCCCATTCTGCCCCCCGTATGAATGATTCTATGGCTGTTTTCAAACCAAAAATCTCCCTCTACTGGGTATCTCATTTCACTAATCCCAATAATGTCCAATTTGTGTCTATCCATTTCCCGCTTTAAATTCATTAGTTTATCTATTCCCTTTAGCGTCCTAACATTCCACGCTCCGACTCGTAGAAAGTCATTATTTATTTTTCCCTTTATGATGGTCTCTCCTCGGGTAGCCCCTTCCCGGAGATCCGAACGAGGGGCTAGTTTACCTCCGGAATTCTTTACTCGAAGAGAAATCGTCATATTTGATTAAAACAAGTCACAATATCAGTGACACCGAAAAATAAACCCATTCACCAAAATGAATTATAAAAATGAAAATTTCAGAAAATTTGTTTTTTTTTTAATAAAAACACATTATTTGATTTTGGCTAGGTTCCGACTTTGTGTTGAGACCTCTCAGTCCTTAAGGTGAATACTGTTGTATTATATATTACGAGATGCTCCAGGCGTGCTTTCGGCACGCCCTATACAGCTCAGCCCTCCGGGCAGGTGGTCCTGGCAGATGGCGTCTCGGCATGTGATTATTAGGTCTGTAATATATATTTGTAATATTTTGCCCCCTCTTTTGCCCCCACGCACTCATTTTGGCTATTGATTTTTACAGCATACATTTTATATAGTCTTAAAAACTAACATTACAAAATTTGATCTATATCGGAGAGAGTATTAATTTTTTGACCCACTCACATTTTGGGAGGTTGAAATTATTTTTTAGATATTTGCAAATAAATAACTCTCAGTTTTCTAAAGAGTAAATGTACAAAAAAGCTAAAAATTTCTATATTTGACCCCCCCCCCCCCTTTCGCCCTGATACAGTCAATTTTAAAAGTAGATTTTTACAGGAATAGTTTCTTAAAGTAATTACGTAATAAAGAATAATTCTACAAAATTTGTTCAAGATCGGAGAGAGTTTTAATTTTTGTCCCCAATAAGATTTTGGATAGTTGGGGAGGGGGTCGGATTACAAAAAATCTTGAAATTATTTTTTAGATATTTGCATATAAATCATCCAAAATTTTCTAAAGAGTAAATGTACTAAAAAGCTAAAAATTTCTATAATTCCCCCCCCTTCGCCCCCCTTCGCCCCCACACAGTCAATTTTGATAGTTGATTTTTACAGAATAGTTTCATAAAGTATTAAAGAATAACTCTACAAAATTTGATCAAGATAGGAGAGAGTTTTAATTTTTGCCCCCACTCACATTTTGGATAGTTGGGAGTCGAATTTCAAAAAATCCTGAAATTACTTTTTAGATATTTGTATTTAGAATTTTATTAAGTAAAAATCAAGTAGATATCTTATCGTTCTTAATTGAAAATGCATAAATAGTGTAAACACATTGCAAAGATATTTTGCCCTTTTTGACCCCTCTAGGAGTCGAATTTCAAAAAATCCTGAAATTAGTTTTTAGTTATTTTAATTTAGTATTTTTATAAGTAAAAAGCAAGTAGATATTTTATCGTCCTTAAGAGATATCGAATAATCAGTGAAAACACACTTTGCTCACTTTGACCCCTTTAGGGGTCGAATTTCGAAAAATCCTTTATTACTGAGCCCTATGTCATAGATGTAATATCCTCTCCAAATTTTATGTTTCTATGTCCAGTGGTTTTGAATGTTTTGATGATGAGTGAGTGAGTGAGTGTATCGGGCAAAGAATTTTATATATATAGATATTGGATTGGAATAATTATATACCCGGAGCTGTAGAAATACATATCCTAAGCCGCTAATTAGGAAATTATTTTTATAAGGAAAATAGGCAACGGAAAGTTTTTTATCTTCTTTTTCTACTATATACTAAGAAGAACTTTCGTCATAAACAGGAACCCTACTAGTTTAGCAACGATCCGTTGCAGTTTATTTGAAGTCGGTTTTATTTTTTATTTTTTTTATAAAAATTATTCAATTTTGTTTTGGCGGGGAACACCCAGTCCTGCAAGATCGGAGACGATCTGCACGCCACGATGTCTGGCTTTCTATTGGCGTCGAGTACAAGTACTCTCACTGCATTTGCTTTTTAATTAAATCGTCGGCCATGAAAGTCTTTTCAGTATTATAGAGTTAAAAATACTTTGAAACCAGTCAAGTAAGCATGTCTGATGAGAAAAGCTCGCCATCTCGGAAATGGTTTCTAACACTCCTGCTGCTTCTTTATTTTGAACAGACATTCGCTCAAGAAAGACCAGGTTTGTTCTAATATATAATTAATTAGAAAATTCTAGGCATCAAATAAAGGCAAATATAATATAATCATTTTTTAATTAGTATATTTAATATTAAAGGCAAATAACAGAGAGTGTCATCTACTAAATCCGAGTTGTCATGGATAATAATTATTATTTTTATATTAGGTTAAAAATAAATTGAGAGGGTCTTCTGTTTTTTAAATAAAATAATTTTTAATTATTTAAATTATTTAAATTTAATTTATTATTTAAAAACAGAAGCCTCTCTCATTTTATTTTTGACCTAAAATAAAAACAATTCTGTTACCATCGACAGTGAAATCTTTTATTCAACTAATAAATTATTTTTATATTTTATTTATTATTTAGTATCTGGCGGAAAGAGCTCTGCGATAAATTAAAATAATTTTTAATTTTAAATTCAGGTAAAAAAACTCGATTATTATTTGCAGCCAGAATTGAATAAAATTGAAATAAAATTAAATTTATTTTTACTTTACCATAGAGCGTATGGTCAAGTATAGTAATCGTGAATGAAAAAAGTGTTTTTTTTCTTCTTTTTTTTGAAATATCTCAAAAACGGCTAAAACTATTTTGATTAAAAAAATTGAGCTAAACTATGGCATTTTTCTCTACAAAAAAGCTCTAATAAGTGAACATAGAAAAAATTATATTTTTTGAGATAATAATTGTTTTGTCAAAATGTCTGTTAGTCAGTGCGTTACCAAATTGTTGTGGACGAGCTAGCTCAAAAACTAGTGTGAATTTCAAAACCAAATTTCACACATAGTTTTGGTCCATTGAGATTAAGAGCTGATTAGATTTTGGTGCATATCGACCCAAAATTAAAGGGGGTAGAGGGGGGGTTAAATATTAAAAATCTAGGCTATTTGAGCAAACTCAACCAAATTTTGTATACATTATTAGTGCGATTCCAGAAGTCTAAAAATGCAAAAACTAGCCGCCCAAAATTGTTGGAGGGAGGAGGGGTGTAGGGTCAAAAAATGAAAATGGGTCAATCCATTTCAAATCACCCAGATGATGTTGATTATGATTTTATATTTTCCTGATTTTTTTTATCATGAGTTCCCTATAGGTAGACAGTCACAAAACCGTACTTGAAAAAAATTTATATGCCATAGTTTTTTTTTGGCAGCCATTTTAAAATGGTGGTTGGGCATATTTTAATGAAAAACGTGGTTTGCGGAAAGTTTAATTGCCAAGCTATTTTTAAAGATAGCAGAATAATTCAAAAACCAGTGTATTCACCATGAAATGAACTTCAGGTATACATTATTTTAATTTTTCTATCATGAAAGTGAATCAGTCAAACTATTCCTGAAAAAACTCGGAAAAAATGTATAAATCGTTACTTTTTAAATCCATAAATTTTTATGAAGAAAAAGAGACTCACTAATAATAAGTTATTTCTGTATTGTATACTTATATAACTACCTGCAGTATAAGTTGTAGTTCTGGGAATGCACTCGGTTTTTTTCTAGAGCTTTTCAAAAATGACCAAAACCCTTTAAATGTCAATTTTCACAGGTCAATATCTGAAAAGGGATTGAATGAAAAAAATTGAAAATGTTCTTTATACAAATAGGAATATCTCACAAAAAAATTATGACTGATGACGAGACCCCATATAATTTTTGGCAAAACCGTCACATGCTAAAATTCATCCTAATTGAATACTACAATTTGTGACTTTAATTGAGTCCATGGGTTCCGTAGTCTTTACCTGAGGACCCTTTGAAGTCGCGTTTGCCGCAAGACCGATTACAATACTTTCCCCATGCTTCGCATTGGATAAAGTAAAAAGAGTTGAAATTAATTGGTTCACAAATTAATATTAATCAACTTCTCTGTCTCATGTTTCACCTTTCTACCTCAATTGCTAAATTGCCAAAAATTGCGGAAAAATTATTAGTCTTATTCTTTCAATTTTTTATTCAAAATCTTTTTACTATTTTTTAGGGGATCCTTGTAAACTGAAAAATGGCCAAAGTGGAATTTGTCAATTATTGAAACAATGTCCTTCAGCTATTGCTGGTATTTCACAAAATAGATTTCCAAAACTTTGTGGCTTTCAGGGTACAGATTCTATAGTATGTTGTGAAAACATTGAGACCACCACTCAAAAACAACCTCTTGGCCCAGTAATTGATTCATCAATGGTTGAAGCTGAGAAACATAATAGGACTTCGTTCGAAAGCAAACCACTTGATATATCTTCTTCTGTGCAAAATTTTGAGAAGACCTTGCAAACACCGATAGTATACATACCACTTGTTACAACAACTCCTGTGCAACAATTTGATACAACCACTCAGAAACAAATTCTGGTTCCAAAAATTAATTCATCCAATTTGGAAAATATAGATCTAATAGATTTAAAAAAAGCTATAATACGCGAAAAGAATAAGAAAGAAACCCAAAGAATTGAATCTACTTTTTTGGAACTTATGGCGGATCTTCGCAGAACCAATGTGCAAGACATTCAAGGACAATTTACTGATTCAGTTAATTCATCTATTCCTGGGACTGTTGCTGCATATCGTAAGTACTTATCTATTAACTTGAAGTATTTATTTATTTAATTTTTTTGAATTCATACTCATGCTAATAAAATGAGTTTTATACTCTTAAAAATTGGTAATAAGACATGTGAAAGGTTGACTCTGGGATTTGGCCGGGCAGACAGCAGCTTAGAATTTGCCTTTTTTTACTTTATCTAATTCTATATTGGATTTTTGACGTTTCGGTTTTTATTGGTAAATATTGCTGAAGACATAGAGGAATCAATTTAAAATAAAAAATAGTGATTGATTCTCATCTAGTAGGTACTTGAGGAATAACCATTCTATATTGGATTTTTGACGTTTCGGTTTTTATTGGTAACCATTGCTGAAGACATGGAGGAATCGAGTTAAAATCAAAAATAGTGATCGATTCTCATCTAATACATGAGGAATAACAATTCTACATTAGGTTTTTGACGTTTCGATTATTATTGGTAACCATTGATCAAGACATGGAGGAATCGGCTTAAAATCAAAAATAACGATCGATTATTATCTAATACTAGCGGAATAACCTTATTGCATTCCATTTTTGATGTTTTGGCTATTAATGGCAACCTCTACTGATAACGAGGAAGAATCGACTTAAAATCAAAAAGACTAAACTCAAGTTGAGTTTTTTGCCATAAAAGAATTTAGTCTTTTTGATTTTAAGTCGATTCTTCCACGTTATCAGTGGAGGTTGCCATTAATAGTCAAAGCATCAAAGATGGAATGCAATAGGGTTGTTCCGCTAGTATTGGATAAGAATCGATCGTTATTTTTGAATTCCTCCATGCCTTCAGCAATGGTTGCAGATAATGACCGAAACGTCAAAGTTCTAATGTAGAATGGTTATTCCTCGACTATTAAATGAGAATCGAAATTATTTTTGACTTAAATTCAACATGAACTACAAATTGCTAGTGATATCTGATTAATAATAAAGGAATAAACATATTAATATTTCAAGTGAATTTGGATAAAGTTTAGCAATGATCCGTTGCAGTTTATTTTTATTTAGAAATATCTGAAATGTGAAGAAAAATATTTTCTCTGTATGTCTCTAAGTGTGAGTATGTGAGTTTGGATTTCGCCTACCACTTACTCAAGAATAGAAAGTCTAGAAAGTTTGTTCTAATGCTAAAATATGTGTATTCCCAAACTAAAAAATTGGATGGATTTTGAGTTTTTTATTTTCAAAATTTCCAGTTGAAAAAGAAAAAAAAGAAATAAATCGAAGTGTTATACTTTAGAGCTACCGAACAGTCTGTTCAGTCGAGCTCAAATCAATTATCCCCCCTAAAGCCCTCTTTACGAGAAACACGCGGTTTTCGAACGCTCAGCACCACTTCGCTGTCAAATTGTATAAAAATCGAACAAGCGCGTTGGCCAACTCTTTATCCCTATCCTCCAGAGACTGGAACTCGCTCCCTGGCATCATCTTTCCCGCGACTTATAACCTTCAGCTGTTTAAGACCCACAGATACCTTCGACCCCTGCCCAGCCCATAAAATTTCCTATTCTACTTCTTTTCACGATGGAGGGGCCAACCCAGGCCTTGGTGTAACTCCTTCTCTCATCATTTTCATTAAACAAAAAAGTTATTATAAAGCTGAAAGCCTGTGTGTTATAATAACTGCACTTCATTCTCTCCCAAACCCTTCGGCTAATAAAATAATTTTAATAAAAAAGAATAAAACCGACTTCAAAAAATTAAATGCAACAAATAAAATAATAAAACTCAAAAATAAAATAAAATGCACTAAAAGGTAGAAAATAATTATCTAATTTAGTTACAACTAAACGACGAAATATTTACATGAAATCACTTTTTGAAGTCGGTACCAAACATACATTTTATGAATCAAACTCGACGGATTTTACTTAGTACGATTGGCGGGTGCGCTCGCTTATATAGTTTTTTTAGGACAGACTTTAAAAAGTAATTTCATGTAAATATTTCGTCGTTTAGTTGTAACTAAATGAGATAATTATTTTTTAGCTTTTGGTGCATTTTATTTTATTTTTGAGTTCTTATTATTTCATTTTTTGCATTTAGTTTTTTTGAAGTCGGTTTTATTTATTTTTTTTATAAAAATTATTTCAACATATTCTAATTGACCAGTATTTATTAAATAATTGGAATTTTTTTAACTTTACACCCAGAACTTCAAACAATATTTTTTTTACACAATACATATCAATGGTAACTTGTCTCAGCCTTTATTATTCAGTTTAATGAACTGAAAAATTTATTATTTTGATGTTTAATCATGGAAAACTAGAAAAAATAAAAATAACAATAAAATAATCTTGAATATGGTAAAAAATCAAAAATCGGTTGTCTGTAAAGTCGGTTTACTTACGATAGTTGAACGTGACAACGTCATAAGAAAATACTGATGGAATGGTATTTTCTTATGACGTTGTCACGTTCAACTATCGTCAGTAAACCGACTTTACAGACAACCGATTTTTTCATAAAATTCTTCGTTCAGAAAATAATTTTAAATTTACAAAATACTTGAATAAAATTTATTGTTTAAATTTCTACTCGACTGTTAAAATTTAATTTTTGATTTTATTATTTTATAATAACAAATTTTGTATTGAAATTATTTCTCTCAGCAAGTAAACTGAATAAAAGTTGTTTAATTAGTTACTTAATTATTTTTGCAAATTTAATTGTAATTTGTTGTAAAAAAGTAATAATTTTGAATAATTTATTATAAGAATAAACTGTGATTAAATTATTGTTCATAAATCTTAAATTTAAAATTTAAAATTTGGAAACATCATTAAAAATTTTGTAACTGTAGCTTTTAAAAAGCCCGCCTCAATCTTTGTCGCTCGTTCCGCGCTCTCGCTTGCACTTCAAGCCTTAAATGGAACGCCTCAGAGCGAGGTAACGCCGCATGAGTCATGTTTTTTCGTGCGTGCAGCCATCGAATTATAAGACGTTGTCACGTCAAAACCTTAATATGAAATATTCTTCCATCTAGATCTTTATAGAAACCCGTCCATAACTGGGCACCCTAGAAAATTTTTCATGATTTTCGATTTTTCTAGAATCAACGGGACTTTTCAGTTTTCATTTGAACTCCTGATGATGGGCTAATAACCCGAAATATATATCGAGTGAATCAAACTCAAAAAAAAACATACATTTGTTTTAATATTTCCTTTTGTGAAACCTAACCTAGAAAATTCTCCTCATAAGTTACTTATAATGTTTCACCTAGAACCAACACCTAAATCCTTAAAAATTATATTCGATTCCGGAGATTACTTCTCCACCATCGACTGTCCTTGATCATCTTTTAGACCTTGTTTTTAATAAGAGGAAAAACTAATTAAAGAAAAAAACCACTTTTCCGTTAATTATTTCAATTCCATAATTGGATTTTTCCAATCCGTTGTTCTCAGCTTGCTATAATATCAAAAATAATTTTTCTATATCCGATCGGGTATTTGAACCTATGGGAAATAACAGATAAAATATTTATAATTAAAAAGACTAATGATGAAGGTTTGAAACTTTGAAACGATAGTTTCTAACAAATAAAAATAAAAAAAAATTTAAAAATCGAGTTTCGATTGCCGAGCGTAGAAAATAAAGGTTATTTTTTGCTTTCTTCATATATTATCAAATATTTTCATTTCAAAATTAAGTCTAAAGAGTTAAAAATAATTATACATAATTAGAATAATTATTTTTTTAAATTTTCACAAAAAATAAGTTTTTGCCTTCGATTTATAAATTATATAAATATGAGAATACTTCAAGGACCGCGTAATTAAGTAGAAAAAGACAGGAATAAAGGATGAAGATTGATCAATAGCTTAAATAAAGGTAGAGTGGCTCATGCAATAATATCAGAAATTACAGACCAATAGCTATAATAAGTGCGATACCAAAATTATTAGACAAGATTATGTACAACAAGATTCTTTTAATTTGCTCTGATGCGATTTCCAGTAAACAGCATGGATTTGTACATTCTCGTTCAACTGTCACTAATCTTACTCTATTCACAAATTCTATTTTCCTCAGCCTTAACAAAAATACACAACTCGACGCTATTTACCTTGATTTTAAAAAGCCTTTGACCTCATCAATCATGAAATTTTGTTGCTAAAGCTTAAGTACTTTAATCTTCCAACTAATATAATTCTATGGATTGGAAATTATCTCTCTGATAGATATTCAATCGTCCGAATCAATGGCGCGCTATCCCAACAATTCTTAGCACCCTCTGGTGTCCCTCATGGTAGCCATATTGGTCCCCTATTGTTTCTTTTATTTATTAATGACCTGGTCAATGTAACTCAACATTGCAATATATTGCTATTCGCAGACGATATCAAATTGTTTTTTGACATTTCTAAAGTTTCAGACTGCAACAAGCTACAATCCGACCTAAAAAACTTAACTATCTGGTGCAAAGCAAACTTATTTTTTCTAAATTTTGACAAATGCTTCACCATTTCATTCTCAAAAAAGGAATATTTTATCTCATACAATTACTATCTGGACGAGACTTCTTATTGCATTAGAGTAACTTCAATCAAAGACCTTGGTGTCACCTTTGACTCAAAGCTCACGTTTAATGAACATATTAATCATGTGGTTAGTAAAGCTAACCGAACTTGGGGGTTCATATTTCGCAACACTAAAGCTTTTAGGAGCCCCAATTGTATCAGATACCTATACATAGGTTTGATTAAATCTGTCGTAATGTATGCTTCAACAGTCATTCCGAAACCAACCCTATTTATAGATTAAGCATCGCTTATAACGCCCTTTCCCAAAAAACATGCGTTTTGAATTTTACTATAGATACCAACAGAATGTCTAGAATTATAAAAATAAACACACTTTCATATATTTAAATACTCACTATCATAATTAGTATATCTGATTTACTCTGTATTGTTGTTTAGTATTTGTATGTTTAACATTATTGTTTTTTCTCTACTTTTTACTAAGTAGTGTTTCTTTATATTACTTTTTGTAATGTTTTTAAAGGCACATGCCGTTGAAATAAATAAATAAATAAATAAATAAATAAATAAATAATTACGTTTAATTAAAAAAATAGCATATAAGGATATAAGCTAGATTACACGTCACGTCTAAAATAGAATTTAATGTAAAATAAGATGGTTTTGGTATATTGGGTGGCAAAATGGGTTTGTGCCCGATGCCAATAAATAATATAAAAAAAGAGATGGTTTTGTCGAACTAAACTGAATTTGCTACCGTCTTATCGAAAGACGAGGGGTGATCCGCGATTGGAAGTAGGTGTACGCCTCTTTGGAATTATTTTGGAAGTACTTGGAAATATTTGGAAGTGCTTGAAAATACTTGGAAGTAGGTACTTGGAAATATTTGGAAATGCTTGAAAATACTTGGAAGTACTTGTAAATATTTGGAAGTGCTTTGAAATATTTGGAAGTACTTGGAAATCTTTGAAAGTACTTGGAAATATTTGGAAGTGCTTGGAAATATTTGGAAGTGCTTGGAAATATTTGGAAGTACTTGGAAATATTTGGAAGTTCTTGGAAATATTTGGAAATATTTGGAAATATTTAGAATTACTTGGAAATAATTGGAAGACTTGGAAATATTTAGAAGTGCTTTGAAATATTTGGAAGTACTTGGAAATCTTTGGAAATATTTAGAACTACTTGGAAATATTTGGAAGACTTGGAAATATTTAGAAGTAGTTAAACAAAAAAATCATGCTTTCTATAATTGGTCTTCGACACCATCAGAGGATAATCGCGTTCTCCTCACAAAAGCCCGCGCCCACTGTAAAAAAACAATCGATAATGCGATGAAGTCCTTCATTCAGAAAAAAGCGGACAGGCTAGCAGCTTGCCCCAGCAATTCAAACCAATTCTGGTCCCTTGATAAGTATGTAAAAAGAAATTTTACAAACTCATCATTTCCACCTCTCAATCTCTCCGACAACTCGATAGCCATTGACGCCCCCGACAAAGCCGAAGCTTTTGCCTCATATTTCGCGTCCAACTCAAACCTGGACGACAAAGGGCTTGAACCACCCACATACCCCCCAGTACTAATATAATGTCAGATACTGTTTTCAGGATACCAGCAATTCTAAAGATCATCCAGAATCTAAAGAACAAATCTTCTGCTGGCCCCGACGATATCCCTGCCATTCTCATTAAAAAATGTGCCCCTGAACTTGCTCCTATACTATCCAAATTATACAATCTCTCCTATAACTCTGGAATATTTCCGGAAGCCTGGAAACTAGCCAGAATCCAACCAATTAAGAAAAAAGGCGATTCTTCCAACATAAAAAACTATCGACCCATAGCAATCACTTCTGTCTTATCCAAAATTATGGAAAAGGCCATCAACGAGCAAGTTCTACGACACTTAGAGTCAAATAAATTTATCCACGATAGGCAATACGGCTTCAGGCAATCCCGGTCGACAGGTGACATCCTAGCATATGTAACTCATATCTGGAACAAAACCTTAGAGGCCGGGAATGAGACCCTCGCGGTAGCTTTAGACATTTCAAAAGCCTTCGATATGGTCTGGCACAAAAATCTTCTTGCCAAATTGACCTCCGTCGGCCTTGCACCGAAACTCTGTAAGTTGCTCGAAAGTTTTCTTTCAGACCGTAGTATTAAGGTTGTCATCGATGGAATATCATCTTCCCCCTTCCACACCAACGCTGGAGTTCCTCAGGGATCGGTTATCTCCCCTACGCTTTTTCTTATCTATATCAACGACCTTCTAAACTTGCCCTCCAATCCGGTACATTGTTACGCAGATGACAGCACCCTACATAACGCCCCTGCATCGCATAAAAACCGTGCAGACATTGCCTCTTCAATTAATTTAGACTTATGCAAACTTAAAAACTGGGGATCCCAAAACTTAGTTAACTTCAATGCAGTGAAAACTCAGTGTTGCCTTATTTCTAGGCGCGTCGACAGAAACCTCCCAAATATATCATTCGACTCAAACTCACTAGAATTCAGGGATAAAATTTCAATGCTAGGCGTAACTCTAGGGTCTGACCTTTCATGGAATGACCATATCTCAACCACTGCTAAAGGTGCAGCGCGCAAGCTTGGTCTTCTATTTAGGTCTAGACGCTGTTATACTCCCAGTCAACTTCTTACGCTGTATAAGGCTCAAATTCGTCCCTGTCTCGAATATGGCTCTCATCTGTGGAGGGGTGCCTCCAAGCATTCTCTTGCTACACTGGATGCAATTCAGAAGCGAGCAATTAAACTAATAGGAGAACCGGCTCTAACCAACTCACTCGACTCCCTGGCTCACCGAAGAACCGTTTCTGCCCTTTCCCTGTACTACAGATACTATCACGGTGTCTGTTCAGTCGAGCTGAAATCAATTATCCCCCCTAATGCCCTCTTTACGCGAAACACGCGGTTTTCTAACGCTCAGCACCCCTTCGCTGTCAAATTGGATAAAATTCGAACAAGCGCTTTCGCCAACTCTTTTATCCCTTTGACCTCCAGAGACTGGAACTCGCTCCCTGCCACCATCTTTCCCGCGACCTATAACCTTCAGCTATTTAAGACCCGTATCCACAGATACCTTCGACCCCCGCCCAACCCATAAAATTCTCTCTTCTTCTTTTCACGATGGAGGGACCAACCCAGGCCTTTAGGGGTTGCACCTTTTTTGGTGTAACTCCTTCTCTCATCATTATCATAAAAAAAAAAAAAAAAAAAAAAAAGTACAAGTGGAAGTAGGTGTACAGCATATTAGGTCGTGGTTCACCCCTCATCGAAAGATCTTTGAAAGTACTTGGAAATATTTGGAAGTGCTTGGAAATATTTGGAAGTCGTTGTTGAGTTCTTATTACGAACTCCAAAAGGCATTTGACCATTTGGGTTTAATTTCTTTTTAAAAATCAATTTAAAATTGTCAATTTTTTAAATGATTCAGAAATGAAAAAATATGAAATCCTCCTTATAGGTCAAAATTACACTTGTAATGAAAAGAAAGAAAAGCCCTATTTATACTAAGGGTTGAATTTGAGCATAGAGTATGATTTATGAATTCTGATTATGAAGAATAAATCGAAGTCTTTTTTAGGATTTTGGAAGAAAATTCCAGTAGAAAAAATTGAGAGACAATACGTATATATTAATATTATATTATGTTTTAAAATTTTCAAATGTCCTTTAATAGGTAAATTATTAGCTAATTTCCGTTCACCCGTACTTTTTAAAGATTTATTTTCCCCTCCCCCAACTTTCCATCCTGATAATAATCATTTATACATACTTCATTTCAAGCTTTATTTTTGTAATATCTTAATTTTTATTTTGCCATACAGGGTATGGTCAAGTATTGTAATCGTGCATGAAAAAAGTGGGTTTTTTCTTTCTTTTTTTTTAAATATCTCAAAAACGGCTGAAACTATTTTGATTAAAAAATTGAGCGAAACCATGGCATTTCGGTCTACAAAAAAGCCCTAATAAGTGAACATCAAAAAAATTATATTTTTCGAGATAATAATTGTTTTGTCAAAATGTCTGTTAGTCTGTCTGGTTGTCTGTTAGTTTGTGCGTTACCAAATTTTTGTGTACGAGCTAGCTCAAAAACTAGTGTGAATATCGAAACCAAATTTCCCACGCAGTTTTGGTCCATTGAGATTAAGAGCTGATTAGATTTTGGTGCATATCGACCCAATCTTAAATTAAGATACTTTTGAAAATTTGAAATAAAAAATACTAAGTAGGTTTCACAAAAATAAAATTTCAGATGCTTGTTTAGCACGACTATATATAATATATTTCGGGGTATGAGCCCATCTTCAGGAGAATCTTCCTGAAGATGGGCTAAACAACCATCTTATCTTTTATTTTTGTTTTATTTCAAATTTTCAAAAGTTTCTTAAATTTTTCAATATTGTCTTTACTTTATTTAAAATGATTCACCAAGAACCAACACCATTCTCCCTTAACAAAAAATAATTTTTAAGAAAAAAATAAAAACCAACTACAAAAAATTAAATGCAACAAATAAAATACACTAAAAGGTATAAAATAATTATTATCTTATTTACTTATAACTAAACTACGAAATATTAACATGAAATTACTTTTTTAAGTCGGTGCCAAACAATCTATACCTATAAGCGAGCGTACCCACCAAACGTACTAAGTAAGATCCGTAGAGTGCGATTCATAAAAGGTATATGCTTGGCACCGACTTAAAAAAGTAATTTCATGTTAATATTTCGTAGTTTAGTTGTAAGTAAATAAGATAATAATTATTTTATACCTTTTAGTGTATTTTATTTGTTGCATTTAATTTTTTTGAAGTCGTTTTTTTTTTATAAAAATTATATTTATTTTTCTCTTTTTAGTGATGTTATTAATAGTGATTTATTATATTTTATAATACCTTGCATTCATCTCGTAAGAGAAAGGGTCGGGCGAATGAATCAGAAAATGATAATAAAATTAAATTCATAAATATAGAAATTCTCTAGAAACGTTAGCGGGTTTTAAATGAACGTTTTAAGATTGATTTTTTTATAAAAGATATTATTTATTATAATTTCGATTATTTGCTCATAAGAATTGGATATTTACGTTAATTCGTCATTGATCATATCATCAGAACTTGACCAAATTAATATGGGACCACCCCTAAGATACCCTCTTTCTAATATAAAAAGAATCATCGAAATGGGTTCATAAACAAAGAAGTTATGCCTAAACAGACATAGCAAAAAAGGTTCAATACTAATGAAAAAAAAATGGTTCCAATCGGAAACTAGACTGAACCCAATGCAAAAAAAATCATCAAAATAGGTTCACAATTGGCGAAGATATCAGGTAAAATAGACAAAAAAAAAATCAGTCGAATTGAGAACCTCCTCCTTTTTTGAAGTCGGTTAAAAAAGCCAAATCACTATAATGTGAAAGTTAGAATTTTGAAAAAAAGTTTTCGCTTTTTCCTCCAGTTCTACGAGTACTTTCACTTATTCTAAATGAAGCAGTGAAATCACTTTTCCAGAAAACACATCTTCTACATTCAATATTTTAAATGTTACTTTTAATTTTGAGGTATTATACAATAATCGTGTTATTTAGACGAGCAAATTTTAAAGAAAAATGTCCGTTCTTTTTATATCTAGAGACGAAAAAGAAAGCCAATAGCCTCTCTGATAAATCACGTTAAATAATAAATCTTAGGGATATGAAATTTAAGATAGCTACCGACTCGGTATTTAAAAAACAAAGTTTTTATTCAAATCGACCACCTCGAAAAGCACCATTACTTGGGTTTGGATATTTTAAGATTTTTAGATTTTTTTTTAATTTTCAGTATTTTGATAATATTTTCGAGTATTGTCATAAAAAATATTTGTCTTTGAGAGGTGCTCTATAAGTTTAATTTAAAGGCTTTAGAAAGGTATGAGTTCAAATCCTGGCTAACGATTTTTTTAAATTCACGACTTACAAAAATATTGAAACATCGAATAATAATAAACCATTTTATTTCTTTAATTATTACAGAATGTAAAGAATATGGTAAATTAGTGTTCTTGGAATATATTGAATATGGATCTATTGGACAAGGTGGTGGTGGCGTTGGCGGAGAAGATGCTGCTTTTGGAGAATTTCCTCATGCAGTAAGTTCTTAGAATATAGAATACCCCCGCACCATGCACCCGTACCCAACATCCGACCCCATACCACCACCCCGCACACAACCCACCTCGGCCCCCCATCCCTGTACCACCCCACTACGCTTCTGGACCCTCACCTGAACCCCCCACTCCACAAACCCTGCACTACCACCCCGCACCCCACCCACCTGGCACCCCACCCACCTCACACCCCACCCCGTGGCCTCCATTCTCGCGCACCGTATACATAATCAGTGGGTTCCCAGAAGTCTAAAAATACAAAAACTAACCGCCCAAAATGAGGGGGGGGGGGTTCAAAAAATGAAAATCTTGGCCTTTTACCAAACTGAACCAAATTTTGTATACATAATCAGTGTGCCCCTAGGAGTCTAAAAATGCATAAAATAACCCCCCTCCCCTACATGATTATAAATAATTTTATTAAATATTAATGTAAGTGAGGGGCCAGGTTGTATGGTAAAGTCAAGTGGATGGCCACATCAGAATACGTCAGCTTATTTTTAATATTATAGGTAGCAATTGGATATGGCAAACAAGTGGATAATAACGCTTGGAAATGCAGTGGATCTCTGATTGCAGAAAAATGGGTCCTATCAGCTGCTCATTGCAACTTTCACAGATCATTGTGAGTATATTTAAATATGTATATCTAAAATTATTATTTAAACATAAAAATAAATAATATATTATGAAACATGATATACCCTTAGATTCCTGAAAAGAATAGAATATTAAAGGAATTGGGTTGGGGAGATCCACAGAGCAATCGAATTGTAGAATGAGTTACGAAGTTTCGCCTTAGCCCATTTAGCAATTTTCTATTTTATAAACGATTTTAGAAGGCTTACACAAAGTTATAGGAGAAACCAATAGTCGAATAGCCAGAGGTCTTTTTGACTTGTTACATACATTTGAAAATTTGAAAATTATATTATCGTATTTCCTCAAAGACAAAACACTTCTTATTCGTATTTAAATTTTAAAGATGTATTTTTACTTAAGGGGAAAACGGTTTTTTTGTATACAGTATTTTTAATTAATTAAAAATCTCAAATTTAATGTTTTATTCACAAGCCAGGGATTTAGTCAAGGAGATCAAAATTAGAGAAATTATCTACTTGTGCTCGTTGATAAATTAAAAACCACAAAAATCGAAATAAAAATATTTTTCAAATTTGAATTTCATATTATTTTTATTACTACATGTTTATATTAGAAATACCATTACTTCAAAAAGATTTTGATTTTCAAAATTAATTTTTAAATCCAACACTTTTCAAATAAAAAAAAATAAAATAAAATCTGGACATGCCTGGCCTATTAAACTATTGATAAATCAAATTTTTCTATAATAATTTTTTTTTAGGGTCAAATATTTTGTTTTGAATATTTTTTTTATATATTTTAAAAATGGAAAAACAAACGCAAACTTTTGTCGTCCCGCACATTATAGCGGTATATTAAAATAATATTTCTAATAAATTCTTATTCTTTATTGGTCTTTGGATAAATCAATTTCTAAGAGAAGTTTTTTTTTAGGGGTATAGCGACTTTTATCAAGACTGGAGTTGTCAATCAAAGAGATTCTGGGGAAATTATCCCAATTATTCAGCGTATTAGACATCCTGAATATTCAGAAAATAGCTTTTATAATGATATTTCTCTATTTGAATTACTGATACCAGTAACATTTTCATTCACTTTACACCCTGCTTGTGTACGATATATACCAATTGAGGATCCAAGTGTAATCGCTATTGGATGGGGGTTAAAACATTGGCGTAAGTACTACTATTATTACTCGGTATGACCAGAAGAAAAAATAAATAATAAGCCGAGTGAGTGTTTTCATTTTTTCCTCCTCTAAATTATATAATGATTTTAGGTGATACTGAAACATCCGAAATTCTTCAGAAAGTGGAATTACAAGTTTATAATAAAACTATTTGTGATAATGTTTTTGAGAATGATAGTAGATTGAAAAATAAATTTAATGAAGAATCACAGGTAATTAATTTAATACAGTAAATAATATTAAGTGGATATCGATGAGGCAGTCCAAAAAAGAAGAAGATAATTTACACTATCTTTTTATTCATAAAACCGACGTTTCGGAGGCTATTCCCTCCTTCTTCAGGGTTTTGAAAAGTCAGCGAAGGAAATCCAATGCGACATTCCCCTCTGTCTCCTCTTTCAATGGCAGTAACAATAATATATTGTATATCATTCTCAGCAGAATTATCTACTCTTATTAAACGATCAAAAATTGTATATATATATATATATATATATATATATATATATATATATATATATATATATATATATATATATATATTTTTGTATCTTAGTTCTATTTTGAAAACGGCTCTAGTGATTTTGATGAAATTCACGGGTTAGGGGGTTTTTGGGGTGATAATTCGATCTGTCACGGTCATCTTCGACAAAATTGTTTTTGGTGGGTTTTTTCGTAATCAAATTAATCATGCTCAGGTAGACAAATCCCATTCTCAGGGTTTTAAAAAAGATTACTCTTTTCCTTTTTTACCCAGGCAGACAATGGGTTGAGTTAATCCTTTTTTCTCAAAGGCCTTGAAGAAATATTGTGATTGTGGTGTGTTGTTGTCAAGCATTAACTAAACCCGAACAAAGCTCGCTCTTCCAGGTATATCTATATGTAAGTATTTGTATTTTTTTTTTTTTTTTTTTATTTAAAAAACGGTTCTAACGATTTTGATGAAACAAACTCTATTAACAAGTTTTGAAGAAGAGAAAGCGATCTTGATGCATGACGGGGGTGGATGTGGTGGATGTGGGGGGCAGTGGTGGGGGATCTGGGGGTAGGAGGAGGTTTCGGGGGTGGGGTCGAGCAGGGTGGAGGTGGGGGTACAGTGGTCGAATACTATATAAATATATTTGTATTTTTTTAATTTGAAAACGGCTCTCAAATAAAAATCGACCTTTTTATCAGAATTTTAAATTAAAAATAATATTAAAATAAAGATTTTAACTGGAGGAAGAAGTTACCGAGCATCGCTCGGTGCCTCCAGGTACTAATTATTAATTATTAAAGATGAGACGAAATTTGGGTTCTTTATTATATATCATATTTTGTTGCTGATTTATATTATAAGTGGATGTTTCATTTGTTTAGCTCTGCATTGGATACCTGCAAGGTGGCCGGGACACGTGTAGAGGCGATTCAGGAGGATCCGTTTCCCAGCCTAACATCCTATTTCCTAGTATGGTTGATATCGTCGGAATCACATCCACTGGAACTAGATTTTGTGGTTCCCCTAATTCACCAGGCCTTTATACTCGAGTCTTTCATTATCTCGATTGGATTGAAAGAAATGTTTGGCCGAAATTTTTTCGATGACCTCATTTTCTCTTCTTTTTGTTTATATTAAATACTTATAATTTTTTTTTATTTTGCCATACCTTCCTTGTATGGGAATTATTATAATTGAGATGAAAAGAAAAAGTGTAGAAATTATTAATAAAATATATAGAGTATATGGTGCCGCTCACTGCAGCTGGGAATATTAATTTTAATATTAAGAAAATAAAAAATTAATTATCGATAAGAAAATGGACTGTAAGTTGTTTTTAATGGAATTTAATATAAATTTTTGGTTTATAAAATATGAATTTTTAAAATTGAATACAAGTGATGTTATTTGTTAGGAGTAAATTAAAACTATATATATAAATAAAGAAGTTAAAGTTTCAGCTAATTGCAAAAATATAAATTGCACAAAATATAAGTAAATTATATATATAAATTAAAGTAATTTAAAGTTCAGCCAATTGCAATAAAAATTAAAGTAATAATATAAATTAATTCAATTTAAGATGAAGAAAATGTTCGTATACTTCCGTTTAACTTTAGTAAAAGTTAATTAATAAACGCCAAATTGCATTTTTAGCACAAAAAATTGCTAAACATATAATATATAGCCAGATGATAGCAGCGTACAACATAATTTAATCTATTCTCTATTTGGTTGTAAATCAAATAAACAAATAGAAAAAAACTCAAGATCAATCTAAATTGATGAAAAAACAAATAAAATTATGCTTGCGATCTATCTGCTATTATCATGAATTTTGAGCACTTAACAATTCATATTAACGCTCTCTGCGTAGGTTCAAAAATAATTGTTGCTTATCGGTTTATCACAAACATGTGTGCAAATTTGAGGTTAAAAGAAATGATTTTCCTTATTCTGGTCATCTGGTTGGTTGTCTGATTGTCTGATTGGGAGAAAAAACAAGATGCGATTACATGATAGATTTAACAATTTTCCGGTATTCGAGGAGCTATCAAATGAGTTAAGACCATTCTTAACGAGCTCAAAATAAGAAGTGAGTTTAACAAAATTCCGTGATAAGGTTAGAAAAAAAAGCAATGAAAATAGAAAGAAGATAGCAATTATTAGTGCCTCAAAATATCGAGGCACACAGCCCCATCTATTTTCCCATTTGACACGGCGGTAATTTTGAAAACGACTATTTCGCGAGCTCTATTTGCCAGCACCAGTATATATATATATTAGATAAGTAATTATAATTTATTTGATTAAATTAACTTTAATAAACTACCAGTCTATGTAAAATAATTTTTATATCTACCAATCAATGCCAATGAAAGGGATGAGAAACGCTGAACTAGAGAAGCAAATATATTCTTTCGAAGCTCAAATACAATGGTCAGATGGGGTAACTGGCCCAGCATCTTTTGTTTTCCCAAGGATAGTACTCCATATGTTTGGCTATAACTAAGCTTCTATAGATCTCGTGACTATATTAATTGAAAGATGAAATTTTCTTCAAATAATCATGATACTTTCAACTTTTGATTATTCAAAATTTTGGAATTATCTTAAGTTGAATGTAAAGTTTTGCGGTTGGCCCAGTTAAACGCGTTGTGGGGTAATTGGACCAGCCCAGCCTATTTGCTGTTTTTTTAATTTTTAACATCTTTTGAGCAGTTGGACGTGTTCCCCTATCCCTCAAGGCCCTGGCCGTAGGTAGAATTAGTCTCATTTGTATATGGATTAAAAATAAACAAAGATGTAAGCGATTCGGGGTAATTGGACCCTGACTAGGCTGGCCCATTTGCACCAAGACCTCTATTTTTTTTATTCTATTAAATTTTTTAATGTAGATAAGTTTAAACGCCAAGTATAATTGAAGGAGACAATAAAAGAGTGTGTCTTCTGCTGGAATTATAAATTTTATTTATTTATTTATAAATTTTAAATTTATAAATAAATAAAATTTATAATTCCAACAGAAGACACACTCTTTTATTGTCTCCTTCAATATATAAAATTCTGCTACTCTCGGCAAAAACTTTCATTCCAAGTATAATTTTTAAAATCGATTTTTATTACATAAAATACAAAAAAAGTATCATAAATCAAACAACTAAACAAAATAATTTCATTTTACCCATTGAAATAAAGTTAAATAAGTTCCTTATGCTTAAGAAAGCCTTAATTAAGTATTTACTCAAGTCTCAATATTTTCAAGGAACTGGGTAAGGCAACTAGGTAAGAAGTAAGCACATAACTAGGTAAATAAGTAAATAAGTAATTAACTTAAATAAGTACTTAAGTATAAAATAAACTTAAAGAAATTTCTCTAATTCAGGAACACTGAAAATTTCCCACCAATATGAAAAAGTGAATTGCGCTAAAAAAATGCGGTAAAATTAAAAAGCTCTGGGGTTACAGGACCCCTGGTCCAGTCGCCCCCGCCCCCAATTGCCCCACCTGACCTTATACATTAATTCATGTAAAATAATTGGTTTAATAAAATTTAAAATAAAAAAATATCATTTTCTGATTCATTCGGCAGACGCTTTCTCTTACGAGATGCATCCAAGGTATTATATTAAGTCACTATTAATAACATCACTAAAAAGAGAAAAATAAAAATAATTAAAAAAAAAAAATAAAAACCGACTTCAAAAAAATTAAATGCAACAAATAAAATAATAAGAAATCAAAAATCAAATAAAATGCACTAAAAGATATAAAATAATTGTCTAATTTAGTTACAGCTAAACGATGAAATTGTTACATGAAATCACTCTTTTAAGTCGGTGCTAAACAAACTATATAAACGAGCTTGCCCCTCAAACTTACTAAGTAAGATCCGTCGAGTTCGATTCATAAAATGTATAATTTTGGAACCAACTTCAAAAGTGATTTCATGTAACAATTTCGTCGTTTAGTTGTAACTAAATAAGACAATTATTTTATACCTTTTAGTGCATTTTATTTGATTTTTGATTTCTTATTATTTTGTTTGTTGTATTTAATTTTTTACTTTATCCAATGCGAAGCATGGGTAAAGTATTGTAATCGGTCTCGCAGCAAGGGTGACTTCAAAAGGTCCTCAGGTAAAGACTACGGAATCCATGGTCTCAATTAAAGTCACAAATTGTAGTATTCAATTAGATTGAATTTTAGCAAGTGACGGTTTTGCCAAAAATTGCATGGAGTCTCGTCAAGAGGCCAAAAAGTGCGATTTTTACTTTATGCAATGCGAAGCATGGGGAAAGTATTGTAATCGGTCTCATATCAAGTGCGACTTCAAAGGGTCCTCAGGTAAAGACTACGGAATCCATGAACTCAATTAAAATCACAAATTGTAGTATTCAATTAGGTTGAATTTTAGCACGTGATGGTTTTGCCAAAAATTGCATGGGGTCTCGTCGAGATGTCAAAAAGTGCGATTTTTTGATTTAATGCGTGCGGATGGATGTATGGATGGATAGATGGATGTTTTCGTTTTTTTGGCCCACGATTTTTTTCACACCTTTGCACCGATTGAAATGAAATTGAAAACCTACCATTAGTTTAACAAATAGAATCGCTGATTAGTTTTTGGTACTTACATATCGGCCCACAAACATTAGTACTTTTTTTTCATGCTAAAAATTCTATATTACCATCCACCAGGTAAACAACCATGTCCAAAAGACCTCAAAAAATTCCATCAAGCTTGAGTTGTTTATCATAAAAGAATTTAGTCTTTTTGATTTTAAGTCGATTCTCCCACGTTTTCAGTAGTGGTTGCCATCAATAGTCAAAACATCAAAAATGGAATGCAATAAGGTTATTCCTATAGTAGTAGATAAGAATCGATCGTTATTTTTGATTTTAAGTCGATTCCTCCATGTCTTCAGCAATGGTTACCAATAATAATAGAAACGTCAAAAATCTAATGTAGAATTATTATTCCTCAAGTATTAGATGAGAATCGATCACTATTTTTGATTTTAAGTCGATTCTTCCATGTCTTCAGCAATGGTAATAACCGTAACGTCAAAAATTCAATGTAGAATGGTTATTCCTCAAGTATTAAATGAGAATCGATCATTATTTTTGAATTAAAGTCAACATGAACTGCAAATCGCAAGTGATATCTGATTAATAATAAAAGAATAAACATATTGATATTTCAAATGAATTTGGATAAAGTTTAGCAACGATCCGTTGCAGTTTATTTCATTTAGTGCGTGTGGATGTATGGATGGATGGATGTTATTGTTTTTTTTGGTCCACAATTTTTTCCACGCCGTTAAACCGATTGAAATGAAATTGAAAACTTACCATTCTTTTAACAAAATGAAGCGCTGATTAGTTTTTGGTACATATCGGCCCACAAACATTAGTACTTTAATTGAAAGTAATGGAAGGCAGCCCAGAGGTGGTGAGGAAAGAAAAAATTAACACATATAAAATAAAGTGTAATTTATTGGAATCCTTCCTCCTTTCCTTTCAAACCGACGTTTCGGAGGATTTTTCCCTCCTTCTTCAGGGTTTCGAAGGGTCAATGAATGAAACAATAAAAATTAGAAAATTAAGAAAAGAAGGAAAAAAAAATTCTTTGTTAAAAAAATTTTTAAGAAAAAATAAAAACCGACTTCAAAAAATTAAGTGCAACAAATAAAATACACTAAAAGGTATAAAATAATTATTATCTTATTTAGTTACAACTAAACGACGAAATATTAACACGAAATTACTTTTTAAAGTCGGTGCCAAACAAACTATACCTATAAGCGAGCGTACCCGCCAAACGTACTAAGTAAGATCCGTCGAGTGCGATTCATAAAAGGTATATGTTTGGCACCAACTTCAAAAAGTAATTTCGTGTTAATATTTCGTCGTTTAGTTGTAACTAAATAAGATAATAATTATTTTATACCTTTTAGTGTATTTTATTTGTTGCACTTAATTTTTTGAAGTCGGTTTTTATTTTTTTCTTAAAAATTTTTATTTTTCTCTTTTTAGTATGTCATTAATAGTGATTATATCATCAGAACTTGACCAAATTAATATGACACCATCCCTAAGACACCCCCTTTCGGATAAAAAAAGAACCATCGAAATCGGTTCATAAACAAAGAGGTTAGGTCTAAACAAACCTAAACAAACCTAATAAAAAAGGTCTAATACCTATGAAAAAAAATCGAAAAAAATGGGACCAATCGGAAGCTAGACTGGACCCAATGCAAAAAAATTTTTCAAAATCGGTTGACAATTGGCGGAGATATGAGGTAACATAGGCACAAAAAAAAAAAAAAAAAAAAAAAAAAATTCAATCGAATAGAGAACCTCCTCCTTTTTGAAGTCGGTTAAAAATGAAGAAAGTTTTTGAACACCACTGTGGAGAGAAGAAGGAAACATTTTATTGTTTCATTCATTGACCCTTTGAAACCCTGAAGAAGGAGGGAGGAATCCTCCGAAACGTCGGTTTGAAAGGAAGCAGGAAGGATTCCAATAAATTACACTTTATTTTATGTGTTAATTTTTTCTTTCCTCACTACCTCTGGGCTGCCTTCCATTACTTTCAATTAAAATTTCTACCAGTTCGTCTCTCTCCAGAGAAAATTTCGTTGCAAAAAAATTAGTACTTTATTTCAGTACTTTTTTAGTTTTTTCTAAATACTTTGAAAATGACTTAACCAATTTTTATGAAATTTAATATCCTAATTAATTACCTTTGGGACCACAAAAAAGATTAAATAATGTTTTTAGTAAAATTAAATTTTAAAGTACTTTACTCTAGAGTAAGATAGTACTTTATTAAATTCTTTAACTTAAAACCATTGATTGATTCTGATCTAATACTTGAGGAATAATAATTCTACATTGGATTTTTGACGTTTCGGTTTTGTTGGTATTGGTAACCATTGCTGAAGACGAAGACATAGAGGAATCGACTTAAAATCAAAAATAGCGATTGATCAAGCTTGAGTTGTTTATCATAAAAGAATTTAGACTTTTTGATTTTAAGTCGATTCCTTCACGTTTTCTGTAGATGTTGCCATTAATATTCAAAACATCAAAAATGGAATGCATTAAGATTATTCCTCTAGTAGTAGATAAGAATCGATGGTTATTTTTGATTTTAAGTCGATTCCTCCATGTCTACAGGAATGGTTTCCAATATTGATCGAAGCGTCAAAAATCTAATGTGGAATTGTTATTCCTCAAGTAGTAAATGAGAATCGATCGTTATTTTTGAATTAAAGTCAACATAGCCTGCAAATTGCAAGTGATATCTGATTAATAATAAAGGAATAAACATATTAATATTTCACATGAATTTGGATAAAGTTTAGCAACGATCCGTTGCAGTTTATTTGAAGTCGGTTTATTTATTTATTTTTTTTTTATAAAAATTATTCAATTTTGTTTTGGCGGGGAACACTCAGTCCTGCAAGCTCGGAGACGATCTGAACGCCACGATGTCTGGCTTTCTATTGGCGTCGAGTACAAGTACTCTCACTCGACGTGCATTTGTTTTTTAATTAAATCGTCGGCCATGAAAGTGTTTTCCTTATTTTAGGGTTAAAAATACTTTGAAAACAGTCAAGTAAGCATGTCTGATGAGAAAAGCTCGCCATCTCGGAACTGGTCTCTCACACTCCTGCTGCTTCTTTATTTCGAAGAGGCATTCGCACAAGAAAGGCCAGGTTTGTTCTAATATAAAATTATCTAAACAATTCTAAGCATCGAATAAAGGTATATAATATAATTAGCAGATATATTTAATATTAAAGATAAATCACAGAGAGAGTGAGTGTCATCTACTAAATCCGAGTTGTCATGGATAATTATTCTTATATTTAGTTAAATATTTTTAATTTTTAATTCAGGTAAAAAAAATAATAATCTTATTCCTTCAATTTTTTATTCAAAATCTTTTTATTATTTTTAGGGGATCCTTGTGAACTGAAAAATGGCCAAAGTGGAATTTGTCAATTATTGAAACAATGTCCTTCAGCTATTGCTGGTATTTCACAAAATAGATTTCCAAAACTTTGTGGCTTTCAGGGTACAGATTCTATAGTATGTTGTGAAAACATTGAGACCACCACTCAAAAACAACCTCTTGGCCCAGTAATTGATTCATCAATGGTTGAAGCTGAGAAACATAATAGGACTTCGTTCGAAAGCAAACCACTTGCTATATCTTCTTCTGTGCAAAATTTTGAGAAGACCACGCAGGTACCGATAGTAAACATACCACTTGTTACAATAACCCCTGTGCAACAATTTGATACAACCACTCAGAAACAAATTCTGGATTCAAAAATTAATTCATCCAATTCTGAAACTATAGATCAGAATTTAAATCTATTTAATATCTCTGACATATTAGCTGAGCTGGAGGAGGAAATAAGCGAAAAGAAAGAGAAAGAAGCCCAACGAATTGAATCTATTTTTTTGGAACTTATGGCGGATCTTCGCAGAACCAATGTGCAAGACATTCAAGGACAATTTACTGATTCAGTTAATTCATCTATTCCTGGGACTGTTGCTGCATATCGTAAGTACTTATCTATTAACTTGAAGTATTTATTTATTTAATTTTTTTGAATTCATACTCATGGTAAAATGAATTATACTCTTAAAAATAGGTAATAGGACATGTGAAAGGTTGACTCTAGGATTTTGCCGGGCGGTCAGCAGCTTAGAATTTGCTTTATTCGGATTTAGAAATTTCTGAAATGTGAAGAAAAATGATTTATAAGTATGATTTTTTCTGTCTGTCTCTAAGTGTGTCGTGTGCTTTTGGTTTCCGACAAACTCTTACTTAATTTCGCATTTTCCTCCAATTTTACGAGTACTTTCACTTATTCTAAATGAAGCATTGAAATCACTTCTCCAGAATACAAGTCTTCTATATTCAATATTTTAAATGTTACTTCGAACTCAAATTGAGGTATTATAATCTTGTTATTTAGATGAGCAATTATTCAAGAAAAATATGCGTTCTTTTGATATCTAGAGACGAAAAAGAGAACTAAGAGCCTCTCTGTTTGATAAAACACGTTAAATGAGAAATCTTAGTGATTTGAAATTTAAAATTTAAGATAACCATCCAATCGGTATATAAAAAACAAAGTTTTTGTTCAAAATGGATATTTTTAGATTTTTTTTTTCTTTTCGATATTTATCAATACTCTCGAGTATTGTCATAAAAATGGTTTGTCTGTGAAGGGTGTTCTTTAAGTTTAAATTAAAGGCTTTAGAAAGGTATGAGTTCTGATCTAGGCTACATATTTTTTTAAATTCACCTTCTTACGAAAATATGAAACATCGAATAATAATAACCACTTTATTTCTTTCATTATAACAGAATGTAAAGAATATGGTAAATTAGTGTTCTTGGAAGAAATTGGATTAGTATATGAAGCTGCCGTTGGCGGAAAAGATGCTGCTTTTGGAGAATTTCCTCATGCAGTAAGTTCTTAGAATATATAAAACTAGCTACAAGGCCTGCCTTCGGCGACCTTCTCAATATCAAAAAGTTATGTAGCTAAAAACGTAAGTTAGAAGACATCTGATGTAAGTATGAAATTTCATAATAATCCCTTCAGCTGTTTTTACGTGAATCGTGAGCAACTTTTCGGAAACGACGAAAACATACAGACAGACAAACATACAGACAGGAATTTTGTTGAGGGTGTTTTCATTCATAACTTTGCTTGAAACGTGTGCAACCAAAATTTGGCGTGATTTGGAACAATGTACAGACACAACTTTAATTATATATATATATATAGCAGCGTTTTTCAACCTGTGGGTCGCGGCACCCCAGGGGGTCGCGAAGCCTCTATAAAGGGGTCGCAAAGCTTCAGTAAAAAAGAAAAAAAAACAAAGTTTAAAAATATAGTATTATTAAGAAAATGTTAATTAAAGGACATTTGTAGGTTAACACAAATCAAGAAAATATATATGAGTCACATTCACATTAATGTTTTCCTTTAACTAATTTCTCTCATCGTGGATCCGTATACATAATTATATATTTTTTTTTATTAATTTATATCAGGATTTATAATAACAAATAATAATACTTTTTTACTGTTTTTGTGTTTTTTACTATAAAAAAAAAATTAATAATTGTACACAAAGTCATGAGCCGGGCCTCTCAGGCCGGTGGATCTGGCAGGCCCGGCTCGTGGCTTTGTGTAGGTCTCATCATCATTGAGTATACAGTTCTAAGACTGGTTTGACGCAATCACCTGACTCCACTCGACTCTGTCCCCCGCCACCTGTTTGACCTCTTTAAATGTCTCGCATCCCACATCCCCAATTATTTGGTCGAAATATTTTAATCTGGGCCTTCCTCTTTTCTTTCCCACCTCCCCCTCCAAGATATCCCTAAGCAGTCTCCCATGCCTCAGTGTGTGGGCCATCTTCTCTTCCTCAGACTCTTCCACAAGGTTCTTCTTTCTCCGATTCTTCCAAGAACTTCTTCATTTGTAATTCTATCCATCCATTTGATATTCATTATTCTTCTGTAGCACCACATTTCGAAAGCCTCTAATCTCTTCCTCTCCGCTTTTCCAATTGTGTAGTTCTATTGGTTTATAATACATTTGTCAATAATTTTATTTTTTTTTTTATTAATTTTTATCAGAATTTATAAAAATAAATAATAAATCAATACTTTTTTACTGTTTTTATGTGTTTTTTATTATAAAAAAAAAAAAAAAAAAAAAATGATAAATTGTACACAAAGTCACGAGCCGGGCCTCTCAAACAGAGGGGGGTAGGGGGTCACGAAATTTTTTTTATACTTAGGGGGTCGAGTCATGAAAAACACTGGAATATAGAATATAAAATACAGATTTAAACTGAGCACCACTATAACCCTTAGCGACTCGAACCTCACTTTTAAAGTTGTTATTTTGTCAAATGGGTCGAGATCTCTTTGTGACTAGACCTAAACAAAGACGATTATGTTGTTCAACAACAGGGACGAAACTAAGGTCATTTACACACGCACACACACACTTCAGCCAAAACCTTAGCTGCTCCCCCTAACCCAAACACCTATACCCTATACTTACTATTAAACTTTAATTTAAACTAGTATTTTATGTAAACCCTGTTTACCCCCTTGCTCTAGATGTCTAGAACATGTATTCTAGTTACTAGGAGATCTTATAGTCATCTTAAAGAAAATAAGAGCTGAATAAGACATCTACTAGAGCGAGTGTGCTATCTGGGAACTTAAATTAATTTCTTTAAAATATCTCGAAAAAAATATATTTTTGCAGCGAGGTGTTCCCCTTCAACTAAACATCTATACTTAATATTAAATTTTTATTTAAAAGAGTATTTTATGTAAAGATTTATTTTTTTCCCCCTCCCTTCCTGGCTTTTGGTCTGAAGCATTTAGCCAATCACTTTCTTTGTATTATTTTATCTAGTTAAGTATGTACTTTATAAATTTTCATTAGAACATAAGGTTAATTAATTATAAATATAATGTAGATTTAGCACATGAGTAGATACAATTTTAAGATATTTTATTTTCGTTAAAATACCTTGAAAAAATCCTATATCAAGCAAGAAAATATTAAAAATGGTCACCCCTCAGTAATTTTTCGATTTATTTAAGGAAATACACTTTTATATCTGTAATAGATGGGTGGAGGTGGGGGGGGGCTACATTGGCCCAATATTATATATTTTTGTATTTTTTAATTTGAAAGCGGCTGTCAAATAAAAATCGACCTTTTTATCAGAATTTTAAATTAAAAATAATATTAAAATAAAGCTTTTAACTGAAGGAAGAAGTTACCGAGCATCGCTCGGTGCCTCCGGGTACTATATATTATTATAGATAGATTGAGATTTTTCAAGGGGGATACAATTTTTTTTTTGTCCCCCGACCGCACAATTTTGATTTTTTAATTTTATAGGTAGCAATTGGATATGGCAAACAAGTGGATAATAACCCTTGGAAATGCAGTGGATCTCTGATTGCAGAAAAATGGGTCCTATCAGCTGCTCATTGCATATTTCATGGATCATTGTGAGTTTATTTAAATATTTATTTATTTATTTATTTATTCATTCATAATTCTAACAATTTAACTTTACACAATGCTCTGAGGCAGTTTGCCTCATATGAGCAGTAAAAAATAATAATTAACATAAAACAAAGAGGAGAAAAATAAAAACATGTGTGTGCGAAAAAGAAAGAAAGAAAGCTCAAGCGAAAGGAAGGTGAGAGGAAGGTGAGAGAGCCAGCAGGAGGGAAAATATACACCATAAAAAAGAGACGCCAAAAAAAGAGACGCTCACTCCCGAAACCCGCCCCCGCGAATACATGTCAAGAGACCACGATTGAAGATAAATGATGATGAAGATGAACGGGTGAATGAAGGTAATGAATTCCACAGTCGGGCAGCAGTGATAGTGAATGACCTATTCACCACCTCGGACCGGTGACTCGGGATATGAATACGATTTGAATATATCTAAAATCATCATTTAAAAATGAAGATATATAATATATTATGAAACATGATAGACCCTTACATTCCTGAAAAGAATAGAATATTAATTTTGTAAGTATTGCGATGCCCTGTCTAGGGATTTAGGACATAAAACCAGAAATTGTGGTCCCCAGAGGCCAAAAAGGGACCAAATAATCCATTGGTCAGCGCGTACGTACGTATATAACCCCCTCCCCCTGCGTTCGCAACCATTAGCTAAGGCGCACACTGAGCTGCGCCACGCAGGCGACGCATCACAGGAAAAAAACACTGCGTTGCACAGTATACCCGCACATTGAGAAGCAGTTTCGGGCAGCAGTTCGACGAAAGCACAGAAGTAAAAATAATTTTTATAAAAAAAAATAAAACTGACTTCAAAAAAATTAAATGCAACAAATAAAATAATAGTAAACTCAAAAATCAATTAAAATACACTAAAAGGTATAAAATAATTATCTAATTTAGCTACAATTAAATGATGAAATATTAATATGAAATTACTTTTTGAAGTCGGTACCAAACAAACTATACTTATAAGCGAGTGTACCCTCCAAACGTACTAAGTAAGATCCGTCGAGTGCGATTCATAAAAAGTATATGTTTGGCACCGAGTTCAAAAAGTAATTTTATGTTAATATTTCATCGTTTAATTGTAACTAAATTAGATTATTATTTTATACCTTTTAGTGTATTTTATTTGATTTTTGAGTTTACTATTATTTTATTTGTTGCATTTATTTTTTTTGAAGTGGGTTTTATTTTTTTGTATAAAAATTATTTTTATTTTTCTCTTTTTATTAGGGATGTTATTAATAGTGACTTAATATAATACCTTGCATGCATCTCGTAAGAGAAAGCGTCGGGCGAATGAATCAGAAAATGATAATAAAATTCAATTCATAAATATAAAAATTATCTCGAAACGTTTGCGGGTTTTAAATGAATGTTTTAGGATTTTTTTATAAAAGACTTTATTTATCATAATTTCGATTATTTGGTCATAAGAATTGGAGATTTGCGTTATTTCGTCATTGATCATATTTTCAGAACTTGACAAAATTAATATCGTGACACCCCTAAGGCACCCTCTTTCCAATAAAAAAAGAATCAATAAAATCGGTTCATAAACAAAGAAGTTATGCCTGTACAACCATATCAAAAAAGGTCCAATACCAATGAAAAAAAACGGGACCAATCGGAAGCTAGACTGAACCCAATGCAAAAAAAATCATCAAAATCGGTTCACAATTGGCGGAGTTATAAGGTAACATAGACACAAAAAAAAAATCAATCGAATAGAGAACCTTCTCCTTTTTTGAAGTCGGTTAAAAATGACTGCCTTACGCGAAACATTTATTTTGTAAAAAAATATAAAACCCTAGCTGAGAAACCCGCCTTCTAATAAAATTCTTATAATCTTTTTGGTCTTTGGAAAAATCAATTTCTGAGTGATGTTTTTTTTTAGGGGTCTTGCGAGTTTTATCAAGGCTGGAGTTGTCAATCAAAGTGATGAAGGGGAAATTATCCCAATTATTCAGCGTATTAAACATCCTGAATATTCAGCAAATAGCATTTATAATGATATTTCCCTATTTGAATTACTGATACCAGTAACATTTTCATTCACTATATATCCTGCTTGTTTACGGTACATACCGATTGAGGATCCAAGTACTATTGCTATTGGATGGGGGTTAAAAGATTGGCGTAAGTACTACCATTATTGGTACTTACGTATTAACGCCACCGCAGCTACAGATTTGGCGGTTTTTAAATTTCGCCAATCTACACCTAAACTTTTAGAGATAAATCATAAAATAGAATAAATCAGCTTGAATAGGTTCGGTTTATGATTTCGGTTTGATTAGATAAAAAATGTGGGCACATTAACGCCACCGCAAGGTTTGTTTGAGAACGCATTTTTGATCTAATCGAACCGAGATCATAAACCGAATCTATTCAAGTTATTTGTAAGGTTTGTTTGGGAACGTATTTTTTATCTAATCGAGCCGAGATTATAAATCGAACCTATAGTATTCAAGCTGTTTTTTGACAGATGGGAACTGATTTATTCTATTTTATGATTTATCTCTAAAATTTTAGGTTTAGGTTGGCGAAATTTAAAAACCGCCAAATCTGTAGCTGCGGTGGCGTTAAAACGTAAGTACCCCATTATTACTCGGTATGACCAGAAGAAAAGATAAATACCTAATAAGCCGAGTGAGTGTTTTCATTTTTCCCCCTCTAAATTATATTATGATTTTAGGTGATAGTGAAACATCCAGAATTCTCCAGAAAGTGGAATTACAAGTTTATAATAAAACTATTTGTGATAATGCTTATGAGAATGATAGTAGATTGAAAAATAAATTTAATGAAGAATCACAGGTAATTAATTGAATAAAGTAATTAATATTCTTAATTTAATTATTATCTATTAATTAGCTTCTCATATACAACAGTTATCAAATTAATGTCTATTTTACACTATAATGCTTAATTCCTATTATTCAATATGAATGAAAATTTAATTAAATATCTTATGAAAAATAATTATTTTAGTACAGCTTTGTTGCCCAAGTATAAGCCTATCAATCTATATTTATTTTCTGCCTCCTCTACACTATGAGCCAACTTGGGGCAATTCAAGCCAACGCCAATATGTATAGGGAGGTTGGCTTGTATTGGTCATTGGATGACACTGGCGATGTGATTGGCGATGGTTGGGTTTCGGAGCGATTTTTTCGATATATCAAACATGGCCAATGTTACGCAACGAAAGTGCACAGTGGCTAGGTGTCGTTTCCACAAGGCAATAGACATTGGCCCAACTCTTGGACCACTGTGGAGGCACCGTCAAATTAACTCGTATTACTGGTGGCCAACATGGTCAACATGTTTGGCTCACGTTGGGCCATAGTGTTCAGAGGGCTCAAATTTCGTCCTCACAATTAATACGATCTCAGATAAATTCATATAATATTATTATAGATGGGACGAAATTTGGGTTCTTTATCATATTTTGTTGCTGATTTATTTTATAAGTGGATGTTTCATTTGCTTAGCTCTGCATTGGATACCTGCAAGGTGGCCGGGACACGTGTAGTGGCGATTCAGGAGGATCCGTTTCCCAGCCTAACATCCTATTTCGTAGGATGGTTGATATCGTCGGAATCACATCCACTGGAACTAGATTTTGTGGTTCCCCTAATTCACCAGGCCTTTATACTCGAGTCTTTCATTATCTCGAATGGATTGAAAGAAATGTTTGGCCGAAATTTTTTCGATGACCTCATTTTCTCTTCTTTTTGTTTATATTAAATATTTATATTTTTTTTTTTATTTTACCATATCTTCCTTGTATGGGAATTATTATAATTGAGAAGAAAAGAAAAGGTGAAGAAATAATTAATAAAATATAAATATATAGATAAGTAATTATAATTTATTTTATTAAATTAACTTTAACAAACTACCTACCAGTCTATGTAAAATAATTTTTATTTCTATCGATCTATGGCAAAGAAAGGGTTGAGAAACGCTGAACTAGAGAAGTAAATATATGGTAAAACCATATGGTGTAAATTAGTCACGTCATATTTTTTTGTATTAAATAAAAATTGTTTTTTAAATAAATTATTTTATTTATTCATTTTGTAATCACAATAAAGATTAATCAAATTAGAATTCAGCCTTTTCTTGTTGTTATTAAACTTGAGAAACAAACCCAACAAGTCCTTTTTTTAATCTCTATTTTGTAAATAAGCTATTATATCATTTATTTATTTATTTATTTATTTAGATAATTTTACGGACTAGTAGTCCACTTACAAAATCATCTCCTTTTTAAAACATTGTTTTTACATTAGAACCAGGTTCCTAAAAAAGAACCGAAAAATTAGAAAAGCAAAACTAATAAAATTCGGGTGTGTGCTTAAGACCACACGACAGATGTGATAACGATATACGGCATTAATAATAGGTATACCATATATAATAATAATTAATTGGAGATATTTTTATTGAAGACTAAATTATTAAAAATAGTACTAATATTTCATTTTTAACTAAAGCAAAATATTACCGATCAATGCTATAAATATTAATTAATATTTAATAAAACAATTTATAAACATTTACAAAAGAACCCGTCCTCCTTTAATTGTGTCTCATTAGCAATTAATCACGGAAGAACCTTAGTGGGAATACTTTGAAGAGAAATGATTTAGTTTTTTTAGTATCTATTGAATTATTAGTAAAGATCGCAAATACACTTCAATTAAATATTTGCTCTCTCTATAAATGAGTATAATTTTGATCCAAGAACAAAAGGCCATTTCTAGAATAATAGAAATTAAAAATTGAATCTTTAATAGTATGAACAGGTCTTGGATTTGCATTTCTATCGCTATAAAGGAAGAAGTTAAATAATTCTATCAACACCCTTTTCAGTTATTTTCTTCGGTCGAATTTTAATGAAACAATCGCCCCCAGCACATTTATTAATTAAGAAAAAATGTGAAAATTTTCCAAGGCTCGGGTCGCTAGATATGCCGTAGTAATCTATATATATATATACATAATTAAGGTTTTGTCTGTACATTGTTCCAAATCACGCCAAATTTTGGTTGCACACGTTTCAAGCAACGTTATGAACGAAAACATCCTCAACGAAATTCCTGTCTGTCTGTCTGTATGTATGTATGTATGTTTCCGTCGTTTCCGAAAAGTTGCTCACGATTCACGTCAAAACGGCTGAAGGGATTATTATGAAATTTTACATCAGATGACTTATAACTTACGTTTTTAGCTATATAACGTTTTGATATTTTGACCCCAGAAGGGGGTTTGGGGGTCGCACGAAAGAAAATTATCAAATAACTCCTAAACTATTAACTCTACGGCAAATTTTATTATGAGTAAAGTTCTAGGGGATGTGACAACGTTTGTTTAAAAAAATTCCCTCAAAAAACCACTCAAAAAAGGGGGCAGGGTCAAAATATGAAAATTCTTGATCTTTGACCAAACTGAACCAAATTTTGCATACATAATCTGTGGGTCACTAGAAGGCTAGAAATGCAAAAACTAACCAACCAAAATGGAGGGGGGGGATCAAAAAATGAAAATTCTTACCCTTAGAGCCAATTTAACCAAATTTTGTATAAATAATCTGTGGGTCACTAGAAGGCTAGAAATGAAAAAACTGGGTGTGAGGGTGGGGCGCGGGGGTTGGAGAGCACGGGTTGGGGTCTGGGGGGTGTAGGGTGGAGTGGAGGGTTTAGTGAGGGTCCAGAGGCGTAGTGGGGTGGTGCGGGGTGGGGTCTGGGGTGGGTGCGTGTGGAGTGGGGTGGAGTTCACGGGGGGTGGGGGTGGAAGAGTGAGTGTTCAGGTCAGGATCCATAGGCTTAGTGGAGTGAGGTGGGGTGGGTGGATGGGGCGCGGGTGCATAGTTCGGGGGTAGGAGGTGCTGGGTAGGGTGGGAGTGGGGTATGAGGGTGGGGTTCGTGGGTTGCCGGTCCAGGGGGCGTGCCGAAGGCGGGCCTTGCAGCTAGTTAATAATAATCTTAAATATAAATTGTTTATTTATGCCTACATTATGACTTCGCATTAAAATCTCAATAAATTTTTTCCTTTTTGAATTTTTGAAGCTAGAGAATATCATATAATTATAGAATAAATTGAATTGAGTAACCTCTCTCAACATAAATTAAAACTATATCAATTTTGGATTTGAATCTTTTAAAAATTCATAAAAGAAAAATTATAAAACACCCAAATGTTCGAATTAATTTAAAATTTAAGTTAGGCCCGGGTAGAAGGAATATTAAAAAGTGACCATAAAAGAAAAATTTGAAATATGATTTCAAAGAAGAGAAGGTTCTAAGTGAAATTTATATGGAACTCACAGTAAGTAGTACCTATTATGTTGCTTTGTTTGTTTTTGCCGAGGGGTGAACCCCAGATTGATATTACGTTTACACATCTTTGGAATTATGGAATTATTTTGGAATTCATTAGATAATGCCCCTTCATCTATTGTCTTCTACTTGGAAATGCAAGTGGAAGTGGAAGTAGGTTTACATGATATTAGGTCGCGGTTCACTACTCGGTTTTTGATGTGGCTATACGTTTCCAAACTCCGGTCAAATGCGACCCGGAGCGAAAAGGTCCCGTACCTTATAAATTATAACTCCCAAAATACATAAGACATCAAATTCATTCTTATTTTTTAACCGACTTCAAAAAGGGGAGATTCTCAATTCGACTGATTTTTTTTGTGTCATATCTTCGCCAATTGTGAACCGATTTTGATTATTTATTTATTTTGCATTGGGTTCAGTCTAGTTTCCGATTGGTCCCGTTTTTTTTCATTGGTATTGGACCTTTTTTGATATGTTTGTTCAAACATAACTTCTTTGTTTATAAACCGATTTTAATTATTCTTTTTTTATTAAAAAGACGGTACCTTAGGGGTGGTACCATATTAATTTGGTCAAGTTCTGAAGATATGATCAATGACGAAATAACATAAATCTCCAATTCTTATGACCAAATATTCGAAATTATAATAAATAAAATCTTTTATTATAAAAAAAATCTTAAAACATTCATTTAAAACCCGCAAACGTTTTGAGAGAATTTCTATATTTATGAATTGAATTTTATTATCATTTTCTTTCTGATTCATTCGCTCGACGCTTTCTCTTACGTGATGAATGCAAGGTATTATATTAAGTCACTATTAATAACATCACTAAAAAGAGAAAAATAAAAATGATTTTTATAAAAAAAATAAAACCGACTTCAAAAAATTTGAATGCAACAAATAAAATAACAATAACCTAAAAATCAAATAAAATAATTATCTTATTTAGTTAAAAATAAACGACGAAATATTAACATGAAATTACTTTTTGAAGTCGGTGCCAAACATATACATTTTATGATCTCACTCGAAGGATCTTAATTTTAGTACGTTTGGCGGGTACGCTCGCTTATATAGTTTGTGTGGCACCGACTTCAAAAAAGTAATTTCATGTTAATATTTCGTCGTTTAGTTTTAACTAAATAAAATATTTATTTTATATCTTTTAGTGTATTTTATTTGATTTTTAAGTTATTATTATTTTATTTGTTGCATTTAATTTTTTTGAAGTCGGTTTTATTTTTTTTTTACAAAAATTATTTTTTTTGTTAAAAATGGTCGAATGAATGAATTTGTAAAATTTTTTCATGATAATTTTAAATTAAACCGTTTCTAAACAAAACTCTTATAAACGACCAATTTTGAGCATACAATTATTTTAAATACAGATAAATTAAAAAAATTCAAATGTGTGCGGCCGGGAGATCCCCCACAGGAACCAATTTCCTTAGGTTATTTTAAAAATATTAGAGTTAATAAAATACGGACAAAAATTTTATCCCCTTTAAAAAATCACACTCCATAAAATCTTGCTATTATTAATAATTGTATAACTCCATTATTTTTTTGAACATATTAAATATTGAAAATCAAAATATGTGTATAAAGTTGAGAATTATTTAAATAACGCTATATAAAAATTTTACATTATCTAATCAGAATAAATCAATAACTACTTTATGATTAAAATGGCAATTTTTTTATTCAGGATTTTGGATTTAAATATTTTTTTATTTCCTGCTTGGCCTTCGTTCCAAAAAATCTAATTCTACTTAAAGAGATGTTATAAAGTAAAGAAAATTTTTTGAAAATTCTTTTTGGAAGTTTTTTTTTAATTTTTTTAAATATAAAATGCTAGGTAGGTTTCACATAAATAAAAGATCAGATGCTTGTTTAGCACGACTAAATATATATTTCGGGGTATAAGCCCATCTTCATAAAGGACAGTGTCACCCCGAAATATATATTGAGTCGTGGTAAACAAGCATATGATCTTTTATTTATGTGAAACCTTCTAGTATTTTTATATTTAAAATTATTTTATTAAATTTTCAACAAATTTCTTTAGTTTATTTAATATGTTTCACCAAGAACCTGCTCCATTCTCCCTTAACAAAATAAAGAGATGTTTACTAATATTTATTTTTTATTTTTGACACCATATAAAATTGCCCTTCCCTCCAAAATAATCATCAAATTCTAAAATTATTTTTGATTTGTCCTAAAATGAAAACATATGACTTCTGAATTTCAAGTTTGTATCCTATAATGCTCTGACAGACAGCCAGATCGAGACTAATAGGATTCCATTATACTTATGAAACAGAACCCTAAAATCGCTTTTTTTCGACTCTAGACATTTTTGGGAGAATTATCACTTACAAATTTTGACTTAATTGAATACTAGATCCCCAGAACATTCTAAGAAGTTATTTAAAGAACATATTCGAGCCCCGTCCCATCTCAATTGGCCCACCAATATTTTTTTCTTTTTAAATAAAATTATGCTAATTCACGGTAAATTTAATTTAAATATTTATTTTTATTATCATTTGGAACAACATTTTAAACAATTTAAAACATTTTATTGTAACATTTAACTTAAAATTATTTTTTAATTGTTAAAAACAAAGAAAACATACAAAATCCAAAACCTTTACCACTGTAAAGATAAGAGTAAATAAATATTATATTTAATATGGATTCACTATGAGTTAAGGATACTAGGTCACTTATTTCACATTAAAATTAAAAAATTAAAAGATATAAAAATTTTTTACTTTTTTAATAAATATATTTCGGGTTGTCAGCCCGAAATATATATATTGAAAAAGAAATTTTTTTATATCTTTTTAATTTTTTAATTTTAATGTGAAATAAGTGACTTAGTATCCTAACTCATAGTAAATCCATATTAAATATAATATTTATTTACTCTTATCTTTTATTAAAAATGTTTCACCTTGCACCAACACCACAATCTCTACTAACTTTACCACTGTGTGACGTCGCCTTTATTTTTAATTACGGCTTGAATTCTTTTGGGCAACGTACTTATTAAGTTTTGACACTCATCTTGAGTGAAAGTATCCCAAATATTTTGAAGTTTGTGTTTTAATTCGACTACGTTTCTAGCTGGTTGTATTCGTAATAGCTTTTTCATTGTGTGCCAAAGAGTTTCTATTGGTGACAAGTCGGGACTGGTTGCCACCCACTCCAAAAGTGGAACATTATGATCAGAAAGCCATTTTAAAGATTTTCTTGATATATGGCAGGCTTCCCCTTGTTGAAACACAAAATTATTATTATTCTGCAATGCATCTACCATTGTTGGAAGTAACGATTTTTTTTTAATCTCTAAATATTTATTGGTGTTTACAATTCCATCAATGAAGTGAAGTTTTCCAACACCTCTAGCAGACATTGAACCCCATACCATAACTGAAGCAGGAAATTTTACTTTCTTTTTTAAACAATCTGAATTGAAAGCTTCATTTTTCTGACGAATAACTCTGCTTCGATTGTCCCCAACACAAACTTCAAAACGAGACTCATCACTCCAATGGACACTATTCCATTCATCACTCGTCCAATTAATGTGACTTTTAGCCCATTTAAGCCGGTTTTTCTTTTGTTTTAATGTCAAGAGTGGCTTTTCTTTCGCCTAAAAAAATTAGTAAAATTACAAAAAAAAATTTGGAATAAGTTGCAATAAAATTACCTTGTAAGTTTTAAAACCTAACTTAAGGGCTTCTCTATGGCACGTGAATCTTGAAACGCTTCGCCCCACAGTATCGCTCTAAAGAACAGATAATTCACCATAGTTCGAAAGCCTGTTTTTTCTAATAATCTTCTTCAATGCCCGTCTATCAGCATCTGATATTTTGGATTTCGACGCATACCGAGGTTTTCTAGCTATTGTACCCGTTGTTTTATAAACTCGAATAAGATTTCTCTCGTATATTCCAATTATTTCCAGGAGATCCACAGAATATTTGTACGGGCGTTAATCTTCTGAGAATATTATTTTCCGAATATTCCAAAAATGCGCAACTAGGAATATTCCGGGAAAGGGAATTCAATGTCCTACACGAATATTTTATTTCTAAGAAAATTCCCAGAATATCTACGAAGATTGAATGATTATTCACAGGATATTCCAATGTCCAGAGAAGATATTATCAGAATATTTATAAATTATTCTTGTGCTACCTAGGATACTATTTTTGACATTGTTTGAGGCATGGGGTCAATCTATTTTACTTGATGACCCTTTGAAGTTTCCCTTGTAAATAATACTTTATCATATATAACTTCGCTACTTTACGCTATGGAAAAGCAAAGTTCGATTCGCGTTTGGCCTACTCTTTTTCCCCTCATTCTGAAACGCCGCCTCTAGTCACGTGCAAGATTCATGAAAGACACTGGTCCGTGAACTTGGCTTTCTATATATGATATGCTTTTAATTGTGTCTTTTCCTGTAAGAGCCATTATAATTTATTTTATATCTTTGAGGAAAATTTTGAAATGAAATTCTCTTCACAGATTATTTAAGGTAAATACTGTTGTATTATATATTATATTGCAATGGAATAATTATATCCCCGAAGCTGTTCTTCTTTGTATAGAAATATATATATATATCTAAGCCGCTAATTATGAAATTATTTTTTTAAGGAAAATAGACAACGGAAGGTTAATTTTTTTATCTTGTTTTTCATCACTAAGAAGAACTTTCGTCATAAACAGGAACCCTACTAGATGACGTTTACGGAAAGTGTTTTCTGTATTAAAGAGTTAAAAATACTTTGAAACCAGTCAAGTAAGCATGTCTGATGAGAAAAACTCGCCATCTCGGAACTGGTTTCTAACACTCCTGCTGATTATTTATTTCGGACAGACATTCGCACAAGAAAGGCCAGGTTTGTTCTAATATATGTATAATTAATTAGAAAATTCTAAGCATCGATATAATATAATTAGTAGATATATTTAATATTAAATGTAAATCACAGAGAGAATGTCATCTACTAAATCTGAGTTGCCATGGATAATTATTATTCTTATATTTTATTTATTATTTACTACGTGGCGGAACGAGCTTTGCGATATATTAAAATTATTTTTAATTTTAAATTCAGGTAAAAAACTCGATTTTTATTTGGAGCCAGAATTGAATAAAATTGAAATAAAATTTAATTTATTTTTTTTCGTCAATGTTTTGATTCTCTCCGCCCTTCATCAAAGCATCGATGTGCGTAAAGTTTCGAAGTTAATCGCAATTAAAAATAAAATTAATATACAATGAGGTTCCTTCGTTGACCCTTTTAAGCCCCGAAGAAGGTGGGAGGATCGTTCCTGTTTTTTAAAAGAATGAAAATGACGTTCTAATAAATTATTTTATTCGATGGTTTTCATTATCCTTGGGACTGTCTTTGCATCAAGTTTTACCACTCGATTTTCAATAGAAAATACCTCTATTATTTTTTTTAATTATTTAACAATTTATTGAACCAGTTATCTAATTAATTATAATTCTTAATTTTATAAATGACTAGCTGCAAGGCACGCCCCCTGGACCCCCAGCCCACGAACCCCATCCTCCCCCCCCACTCCCACCCACACCTCCCGCACTATGCACCCGTGCTCCAACCCCGCCCCACACCACCACCCCAACACTCCATCCTAACCCACGACCCCCACTACACACTCCCCGCACCATGCACCTGTGCCCAACCCCCGCCCCCACCCCACCACCCGCACCTCACCCATCTCGGACCCCGTGCCCTCCAACCCTGCGCACCACACCTCCGCCTAGCCCACTGGACTCCACTCCGAACCACCCCCTGCACCCCCACCCTACTCCGTCTCACTCCCTCACCCCATCCCATGCCCTAACCCATCCCCACTCATTTCCACCCCCGCGCCCAGTTTTTGCATTTCTAGCCTTCTAGGGAATTTACATTTTTTCACCCTCCTCCTTTTTGGGGGAAATTTGTTTATTATAAAATTTGACGTAGGGTTAATAGTTTAGGAGTTATTTGATAATTTTCATTCGAGCGCCCCCCCAAACCACCTTCTGGGGTCAAAATATCAAAACGTTATATAGCTAAAAACGTAAGTTAGAAGACATCTGATGTAAATATGAAATTTCATAATAATCCCTTCAGTCGTTTTTACGTGAATCGTGAGCAACTTTTCGGAAACCACTGAAACAGACAGACAGACAGACAGGAATTTTGTTGAGGGTGTTTTCGTTCATAACTTTGCTTGAAACGTGTGCAACCAAAATTTGGCGTGATTTGGAGCAATGCACAGACAAAACCTTAATTTTATATATATAGATTTATTAGTGAGTTTTAAAATTGAAAAATTAATTAATTAATAAAAAGAAATTAAAAAAATAATAATTACAATTTTATATTGAGACACTCACCTGTGAATAATTGATTTAATTAAGAAATAGCCAATCAAATTCAAGTTAGCCGAAGATAAGACCCTGACAGATCGAATTGTCCCCCAGAAAAACCCATGATCCGACATTTTCATTGAAATTGTTGGAGCCGTTTTCGAGAAAAATAAACTGCAACGGATCGTTGGTAAACTTTATCCAATGTACTATCTTATTCTAGGGTAAAGTACTTTAAAATATAATTTGACAAAAATCTTTATATGATCTTTTTTGTGGTCCTCGAGGTACTTAATTAAGATATTAAATTTCATCAAAATTGGTTAAGTCATTTTCAAGATATTTAGAAAAAACTAAAAAAGTACTGAAATAAAGTACTAATTTTTGTGAGCCGATATGCACCAAAAACTAATCAGCGCTTCATTTTGTTAAAATAATTGTAGGTTTTAAATTTCATTTCAATCAGTGCAACGGTGTGGAAAAAATCGTGGACGGAAAAAAACGATAACATCCATTCATCCATTCGCACGCACTTCCTGAAAAAATTGCACTTTTGGGCCTCTCGACGAGACCCCATGTGATTTTTGGCAAAACTGTCACGTGCTAAAATTCAACCTAAATGAATACTACAATTTGTGACTTTAATTGAGACTATTGATTCCGTAGTCTCTACCTGAGGACCCTTTGAAGTCGCCCTTGCCACGAGACCGATTACAATACTTTACTCATGCTTCGCATTGGATAAAGTAAAAATACATATATACAAGAATTACTCATTTAATACAATTTATTGCGATACTTTTGTCAGAAAGAATCCCCTCTCAGTCCAGCCAATTGGCCTGGATTGCTAATTTTTGGCATTAGGGTTAAATTCCCGAGGGGATGAACACAAACATGACACGTAATAAAAATTATTCATAAGAATTTTAAAAGGCTTGGTGCATACTAGATATGTTAATTTTTTAAAGGAGGATGAATAAAACCAAGCGGCCTTAGCACAGCCCGCGCGGGTGGAGAGTCATAATTTTAATTTTGACAATTTTCAAATAATAGATTTTGAAAAAAAAAAAATAAAGCGCTACTTTAAGGAATGGTGTTTTATCTAGCAAAATCTAATAAATACTGTAAATTTTTAATTTGGACACGGGTTACCTAATGCGGGCATATACAATTTTAATCGAATTGACAAAAAATAATCCATTTGCAATTTTTAAATTAATATATTCTGATTGTCATGACGTAGATGCTCTCGAAATATTTGGATACACCACTTGAAAAAATAAAAATTACTGGAAAGACTATCTCGGGTTTTCCTTATATATTTAAAATCTAAACAGAAGTGAAAAAATATTTAATTAATCACTATTTATGTTACAGTAAAAGCTTAAAGCTTAGTAACTTTGTCACTTAGTGAAAACAAAGAACGTGCCTGGGTCCTGACTCTGAGAGCTTGTATCTCAGAGATGAAAAAAGTTAATTTCATTTTGTAACTTCTAGGTGGAAGGAATCGTTGCCCTTAATAGTTGGAAACCGGATTTAAGGAATAAAACCGGAAATTGTGGTCCACAGAGGCCAAAAAGGGGTCCAAATCCATTGGTCAGTGAGTATGTATGTACGCACCTCTGAGTTTTGCAACCATAAGTCTCAGAGCTACGAAATTCGAAACTTAAGCTCGATATAGGCTAGAAGGAGTACAGCAAGCTTTTGGAAGGGGGTTTGGTGTCTCTGGTCCTTTAGGGATCTGTGCGCCGGGTGTCCCCAAAACTACATTAAACAAAATGACACTCAGGGCGATGCTAGGTTCCCTTTTTAACTTCTCAAGCTATATGAGGCGGACGTTCCGGACGGGGCCCTGGCCTTAGTTAATAAGAAGAAGAATTTTAAATTTAATGTGCAGTGCTGGGCTGGCCTTCCCCGACAAATGACCTTCCTGCGGTGGCCAGCTCATTTTAAACGAGTTTTTAGCATTTAATGTTAATTTTGGTTTTTTTTGTAACACTATCATATTTTTTTTCTCTCTCTCTTTTAATGTGTTAATCACATTGCACAGTTGTGGTGCACTGTTGGTGCTCCCAACACTCTGGGCGCTGTTCTGGAGATATCAGATCTACCGGCGCCCATATATGCATTATTCTAATTATTAGCCACAACATCTGGCGGTTTTTTTGGACGGCTGATGAGGTGTTTCGTGATCATTTGTAAAAATCTGTTTTCTCTTTTGTAAAGGGGTGCCCCCTTCTGCGTGTCGCATTAAATCAGTCATTGAAAACGGAAAACCGGAAGCGAACATTTACATAATTATTTTTTTATTTTTTTTTATTTTCTCAAAAGCAGCTTGTTATGCAATTTTTTAAATCCTTCAATTTTTTAAGCAAAATATTTTTATTATTTTTTAGGGGATCCTTGTGAAATGAAAAATGGCCAAATTGGAATTTGTCAATTATTGAACCAATGTCCTTCCGCTATTGCTGGTATTTCACAAAATAGATTTCCAAAACATTGTGGCTTTCAAGGTACAGATGCTATAGTATGTTGTGAAAACATTGAGACCACCACTCAAAAACAACCTCTTGGCCCAGTAATTGATTCATCAATGGTTGAAGCTGAGAAACATAATAGGACTTCGTTCGAAAGCAAACCACTTGCTATATCTACTCCTGTGCAAAATTTTGAGAAGACCACGCAGACACCGATAGTATACATACCACTTGTTACAACAACTCCTGTCCAACAATTTGATACAACCACTCAGAAACAAATTCTGGATCCAAAAATTAATTCATCCAATTCTGAAAATATAGATCAGGATTTAAATAAAGTTAGTAATGAATTTGATTTAATAAAAGCTGAGTTGGAGAAGGAAACACGCGAAAAGAAAGAGAAAGAAATCCAACGAATTGAATCTACTTTTTTGGAACTTATGGCGGATCTTCGTAGAACCAATGTGCAAGACATTAAAGGACAATTTACTGAATCAGTTAATTCATCTATTCCTGGGACTGTTGCTGCATATCGTAAGTATTTATCTATTAACTTGAAGTATTTATTTATTTAATTTTTTGAATTCATACTCATGGTAAAATGAATTATACTCTTAAAAATTGGTAATAAGACATGTGGAAGGTTGACTCTGGGATTTTGCCGGGCGGGCAGCAGCTTATAATTTGCTTTTTTTTGGATTTAGAAATGTTTGAAATGTGAAGAAAAATATTTTCTCTGTATGTCTCTAAGGGTGAGTCTGTGTGTTTGGATTTCGACACCCATTTACTCAAGAATAAAAGTCATAGAAAGTTTGTTCTAAGGCTAAAATGTTTGTATTTCCAAAGTAAAAAATTGTATGGATTTTGAGTTTTTTAGTTTCAAAATTTCCTGTTGAAAAAGGAAAAAAAAAGGAAATAAATCGAAGTGTTTTTTTTTACCTTTAGAGCTACCGAACAGTTATTATAAAGATGAAAATTCAGCCTTTGTGTTATAATAACTGCACCTCATTCTCTCCCAAACCCTTCGGCTAATAAAAAAAAGCCAAATCATTATAATTTGAAAGTGAACCGAATCTTGAAAAAAAAATTCGCTTTTTCCTCCAGTTCTACGAGTACTTTCACTTATTCTAAATGAAGCATTGAAATCACTTCACCAGAATACAAGTCTTCTAACATTCAATATTTTAAACGAGCTCCGGGCTGGTGCCCTGGCGGGCGGCGTCTCGGTCCAAAAATGTTATTTCTCTTAAAAAACCACACTCCAAATGTATACCTGTAAACTCCCGAAAATACATAGTCTCTTAAAAGTTTCGCCTCATTTTCGTCCTTACACAGCTACAGAAATGAGGCTCTAGATATGAATCTGGAAGTATTTTTTTTTCTATAATCTACAGCATTGTGATATTTTTTGTGTGGAAATAGATGTATTTAAATAAGTGGGATCGTGTGAGGAGGAGAATTATATTATATCATTTTTTTTAAATTTGGGATCGATATATTTCAAACAGATCAGGTGTTGTTTGTATGACAGGCTGCTCCATTATTGCCTAAAGAAACTCGGGCATGCGTGTCTTAAGTCGTTCAATTTTGTAAAAATCAATAAATAAGAATTACAAAATTTAAATTTTTTAAAAATTATAAAAAAGTGGCAAATTATTAAAAAATAAACAAATAATACTATATAATATTTATCTAGATTAATTTTTAACAACGCTTAGAGAAATTTCTCTAAAAAAATTACCCTCTTGCCTAGAATCGAATCGACGAACTCTTGAACTATAATCATCAGCTCTAACCACTAGACCAATGTCACATTAATATTTATATCTTGATTTCTTTTACTAAAACTATATATTTTTGATTTAGACTTTTGTGTCTAGATAATATTGTATTCATTTGAACTCGAATGAAAATGAAAAAACACCAATAGATTTTAAATTAAGAAACATTAAATATATATTAATTAACGAGGCAAATTTGAAATATAATTTTCAGCTTGGATTTTAAACTGATGGCTCCAATCGATTTTCATTAACCAGGCAAATTTGAAATATATATTTTCGAATTTTGAAATGAAAGACTCCAATTGATTTTAAATTAAGAAACATTAAATATATTGATAATTGTCCCCCCCCCCCCTCGCCACTCAAAAATTAAAGATGCGAAACTTTTAAGAGACGATGTATTTTCGGTAGTTTACGGGTATACATTTGGAGTGTGGTTTTTTAAGAGAAATAAAATTTTTGGACCGAGACGCTGCCCGCCAGGGCACCAGCCCGGAGGGCCGAGCTTCGAGGGCGTGCCGAAGGCACGCACGAAAAGCTCGTATATAAAATATAAATCAAATAAGGTGTGATTAATTTCTTCTTCTGAGCGCAAAGAAAAGCGAATTGAATTTTTAATTTTTGAGTGGTGAAGGGGGGGGGAGAATAATTATCAATATATTTAATGTTTCTTAATTTAAAATCAATTGGAGTCTTTCATTTCAAAATTCGAGTTAAAATTACCATTATATTTAAAATTTGCCTCGACTTATCTCGACTTAAAACAAATATATCGACGGCATCAGCGCCCCTGTCGGCAGCATTAGGTCAGCGTTGCTGCAAATTAATCTGGACTATTCTTATTATATATATATATGTTTAATTTTAATCTTGAGGTTTTATACAATAATCTTGTTATTTAGACGAGCAAATATTCAAAAAAATTTGCGTTCTTTTGATATCTAGAATCGAAAAAGAGAACTAAGAGCCTCTCTGTTTGATAAAACACGTTAAATGATAAATCTTAAGGATATGAAATTTAAAATTTAAGATAGCCATCAATTCGGTATATAAAAAACAAAGTTTTTGTTCAAATCGACCTCCTCGAAAAGTATCATTACATAGGTTTGGATATTTTTAGATTATTTTTTTTTAATTTTTAGTATTTATCAATACTCTCAAGTATTGTCATAAAAATTATTTGTCTTTGAGGGGTATGAGGGTATGAGTTCTGATCCAGGCTACCGATTTTTTTAAATTATTACAAAAATACTGAAACATCTAGTAATATTATAACCATTTTATTTATTTCATTATTGCAGAATGTAAAGAATATGGTAAATCAGTATTCTTGCAAAAAATTGGAACATTTGATGCAGTTGTAGTTGGCGGAAAAGATGCTGCTTTTGGAGAATTTCCTCATGCAGTAAGTACTTAGAATATAGAATATAAAAGCACGCAGATTTAAATTGAACACTATACTCGAGCAACTCGAACCTTACTTTTAAAATGGTTATTTTGTTAAATTGGTTCAGATCTCTTTATGACTAAGCAAAGACGATTATGTTCTTTAACAGTAGGGACTTAACTAATAAAGTCATTTACACCCACACCCACACACACACAAACTTCAGGCCAAACCTTAGTTGTTCCCCCTCACCCAAACACCTATAATTACTATTAAACATTAAATGAGTATTTTATGTAAACCCTGTTAGCATCCTTGACCTAGAACAGGGATGCCAACCCGGGCACTGCAATGAGTGTGCCCCAATATAAAATCATAAACTTCCTTAAAATAATTTTTAAGGATTTAGGTGTCGGTTCTAGGTGAAACATTATAATAAACTTATGAGGAGAATTTTTTAGGTTAGGTTTCACGAAAAATCTTAAAATATTGAGATTTATATATAGAGATGTGGAATCGGGTTGGCCGAGCTGGCTAAGGCGCTGGGTTCGCTTCAACATCGGGTTCGAGCCTGGCTAGCATAAAAAATTTCTTCCGGCTAAAACTCGGCTCCCTCACTAACACTTTACTGATGTGCTGTCTAAATGGCCTTTGTTCCCGATGACAAAAAATAAATTAAAAAAAAAAAAATATAGAGAGAGATAAATTTATTCCGTTTTTCGAAATATGAATGTACATTTGTAACATTTATACATAGGTTAAGCTTTTTTCAAGAATAAAATTCCCTAAAGCAAAATTATAAGCTCAACTATATAAGATAAAAAAAAATTATGAAGTTTCGAATATTTAAAAATTATCAATCTTCTCATATTTCCATTTTCTAAAATATTTACTATTTCAGTAATTGATATGCTATGATACTAACCAAGTCTATAGTTATCATTCTAGTAGAATGAGACAAGGTATGGGGTTCCTAGAACAATCACAATTAATTGGTAATTTCTCTCCAGGACTAAAACTTGTCAGGACTTAGATCTTTGCAAGTTTTTGTATGCCATAGATAATGGATAGTCAGAGATTGTGGTATCCTTCTTTAATCCCATTCAATTTAAACCAGGGCTATTCAATAACTTTTAAGAAGTTAGGTGTTGGTTCTAGGTGAAACATTTTTTGTGAAACCTACCTCGCATCTTGCTCAAGTTTTATTATTACAGGGCTATTCAACCCGAATCCCAATATAAAGTCATAAAATTCCTTAAAACATTGAGATTTATACCTTATATACTGGAAAACACACAACAATTTGGCCTGATATTTTTTTTTGTCTAAAATAAGAAATCTGAAAATCTACTGTGAAGTTTTCGAAAAATAAAAGTAGGTAAAATTAGAAGCTCACTACGACCTAAAAGAAAATAAAGTTATTATTTCTACAGAATTATAATATTTTATCCAAGGTCCGAGACAATTATTTTTCTTCAAATGTGGCCCGTGTAAGCCAAAAGTTTTAACAACCCTGGTCTAGAACATGCTTTCTAGATACTAGGAGATCTTATGGACATCTTAAAGACAATAAGAGCTGAATAAGACATCTACTAGAGCGAGTATGCCATCTGGGAAGTTAAATTATTTTCTTTAAAATATCTCGAAAAAATCTTTTTGTGCAGGCAACTGCTACCCCTCAGCTAAACACCTAAACATAATATTAAATTTTTATTTAAAAGAGTATTTTATGTAAAGATATTTTATTTTCGTTAAAATACCTTGAAAAAATCCAATTTCAAGGAAGAAAATAAAAAAAAAGTCCCCCTCAGTAATTTTTCGATTTATATAAGGAAATACAGTTTTATCTCTGTAGTAGTCCTTTCCAAAAACCCTATATTTTAAAATGTTATATAATAGATATAGGGATGATGAATGTGTTCGTGAATAGGTTTTGAATGCTTGTATATAGTGTAGTAGCTGCAAGGCCCGCCTTCGGCGGCCCTCTTGCTAGTCAGGGGCACACCCTCTGGACCCCCAACCCACGAACCCCACCCTCACCCACGACTCCCACCCACACACTCCACTCCCAACCACCACACTCCCCGAAACCCACCCAGCTCCCCAACCCCCGCACCATGCACCCGTGCCCAAACCCCTCCCCCATACTACCACCCAAACAATCCATCCTGCACCCCCACCTCGGACCCCACCTCGGACCCCCACCCCGTACCACCCCACTACGCCACTGGGACCTCTCCTGAACCCCCCACTCCACCAACCCTGCGTCCCCCGTGCCCACCATGCCCGCCTAGCCCCCTGGACCCCACCACCCAACTACGCCCCCTGAACCCCCCTTCCGCTCCATCCTACTGCACCCCCTATTTCGCCTTACTCCCTCACTCCACCCCCATTCCACCCGGGCACCCCTGCCCTAACCCACCCCCACTCCACCCCCACACCATCACTCTACCCCAGCACCCACCCTCCGCACCCAGTTTTTGCATTTCTAGCCTTCTAGTGACCCACAGATTATGTATACAATATTTGGTTGAGTTTGGTCCAAAAACAAGAATTTTCATTTTTTGACCCTCCCCCCCTCATTTTGGATGGCTACTTTTTGCATTTCTAGCTCTTTAGAGGCCCACAGATTATGTATACAAAATTTGGTTGGGTTTGCTCCAAGGGTAAGAATTTACATATTTTTCACCCTCCCCCCCTTTTTGGGTGGTTTTTTGGTGGAATTTTTTAAAACAAAAGTTGTCAGAAATCACATCCCCTACAACTTTGCTAATTATAAAATTTGCCGTAGAGTTAATAGTTTAGGAGTTATTTGATAATTTTCATTCGTGCGCCCCCTCAAACCCCCTTTTGGGGTCAAAATATCAAAACTTTATATATCTAAAAACATAATAATGAATATGAAATTTCATAATAATCCCTTCAGCTGTTTTGACGTGAATCGTGAGCAACTTTTCGGGAAACCACTGAAACAGGCAGACAGACTGACATACAGACAGGAATTTTTTGAGGGTGTTTTCGATCATATCTTTCCAACCAAAATTTGGCGTGATTTGGACCAATGTACAGACAAAACCTTAATTTTATATATATAGATTGGGTGAATTTTAGAGCGTCTCTAAATTTCTTTCTAATATAGGTATATATATTTTTTTAATATTATAGGTAGCAATTGGATATGGCAAACAAGTGGATAATAACGCTTGGAAATGCAGTGGATCTCTCATTGCGGAAAAATGGGTGCTAACAGCTGCTCATTGCAACTTTGACAGATCATTGTAAGTGAATTTAAATATATTTAAAATCTTCAATTAAATAGGAAGATATATATATTGAAACATGCTAAACCCTTACATTTCTAAAAAGAATTGAATATTAAAGGAATCGGGTTGGGGAAATCCACAGATCAACCGAATTGTACAATGAGTTACGAAGTTTCGTCTTAGCCCATTTAGCGATTTTTTATTTTATAAAAGATTTTAGAAGGCTTACACAAAGTTATAGGAGAAACAAATAGTCGAATAGACAGAGGTTCTTTTTGACTCGTTACATTTGAAAATTTGAAAATAATATTTTATTTCCTCAAATCTTATAAAAACTTTAAAGATGTATTTTTACTTAAGGGAAAAACGGCTTTTTTTATTCAAATTCAATATTTTTAATTAATTAAAAATAAAATATTTTTCAAATTTGAATTTCATATTATTTTTATTACTACGTGTTTATACATATTAGAAATACCATTATTCCAAAAAGATTCTGATTTTGATTTTCAAAATTAATTTTTAAATTCAACACTTTTCAAAAAAAAAATTTTTTGGACATGCCTGGCCTATTAAACTATTGATAAATCAAATTTTTCTATAATCTTTTTGTTTTTGGGCCAAATATTTTGTTTTGAATATTTCTTCTATATATTTTAAAAAATGGAAAAAAAAATGCCTAAGCAGACTTTTCTCGTCACGCACATTATAGATTAAAATATTTCTAATAAAATTCTTATCATCTTTTTGGTCTTTGGATAAAAATCAATTTCTAAGAGGTGTTTTTTATTTGTTTTGGTTTTTTAGGGGTCTTGCGACTTTTATCAAGGCTGGAATTGTCAATCAAAGTGATGCGGGGGAAACTATCCCAATTATTCAGCGTATTAGACATCCTGAATATTCAGAAAATAGCTTTTATAATGATATTTCTCTATTGAAATTACTGATACCAGTAACATTTTCACTCACTTTATACCCTGCTTGTGTACGATATATACCAATTGAGGATCCAAGTGCAATCGCTATTGGATGGGGGTTAAAAGATTGGCGTAAGTACTACTATTATTACTCGGTATGACCAGAAGAAAAAATCAATAATAAGCCGAGTGAGTGTTTTCAATTTTCCGCCACTAAATTATATAATGATTTTAGGTGATACTGAAACATCCAGAATTCTTCAGAAAGTGGAATTACAAGTTTATAATAAAACTATTTGTGATAATGTTTTTGAGAATGATAGTAGATTGAAAAATAAATTTAATGAGGAATCTCAGGTAATTAATTAAATAATATTCTTAATAAATTATTATCTATTAATTAATTTCTCATATACAACAGTTATCAAATTCATGTCTATTTTACACTATAATGCTTAATTCCTATAATCAATATGAATGAAAATTTAATTAAATATCTTATGTAAAATAATTATTGTACGTGGCATAAATTATTTAATTCTAATTAAATTATTTCGGAGGTGATTATGGGTGAGTGGATAGAGTGTCGGGTCGCTGACTCGGAGATCGCTGGTTCGAGACCGAGTCTCGGCAGATAGATATTTGCAGTCGACTCCTCTTGGAAAGTAATAGCAACCTACCAAGAGTATAATTGCCTAGTAACCTTTTCAAACTAGCCGTTCGGAACCGGCGTTAAAAAGTAGGTCCCGTATATCTGTGTAAAAACAACTAAAACACACTCAGCACAGGTATATGTGGAGAGGCGCCGACACCCGTTTCGGGTATGGCACTCGAAGAAGAAATTATTTCGTTACTTCCAAAATTTGTAAATTTTACTAAAAATCTCTAATCAAATTACCGAAATTGAAAACTTGGATGATTAATAATCAGTTGGCCGGCTGCCCCCACTAAGAAAACTTACTAACTACACCAATGCTAATGAGATTTATTAAAGAAGATTTAATTTCCAACAGAAAAGTTTATATGAGTGAAATGTCTAAAATCAATAGTTAACGTAAGAATATCTTTAAATATAAATTGGCCAGATAATTTTTTGAATCAAAAAATATGGAATTTGTTTGATGAATGACACGGATTTCAATAAAAATATTCACCTTCTTACTAACGTCCACCCTTTATGTAAACCCGCTTTTATTTTTGTAAAATAATGTTTACTTTTCTCAGGAAAAATTATTTAATTTTGAAAGTTTAATCCACTCTAGCTAGTTAAATAGACATCGGATTATAAATAATGAACTTTCTTTTAGAAAATTAAAATATCAAAATGTTTCTTTATTAGAGGTTTTTAATATGTAACAATATCTAGGACATAGGAGCTATATTTATCTAACTTTCCACATACATTTCACCATTACTGCCTAACCCTTTGAGGTAGAGAAATGTTTATAATGACTTTTAATAAAGACGATTTAATTTACAACATAAAAGTTAATATGAGTGAAATGTCTAAAATTAATAGTTTACGAGTTAAAATATACTCCAATATATTGTAGAGTGAATGAACTTGATGAATCAAAAAGAAATAATATGTCTCTGAACGAGACACTTTCACTCAATAAAGAAATATAAATGAGAAAGAAATCGATTTCATCTATTTGGAGGTTCATAGTACCTTTTTAAAATAAGAAAATACCATTTTGATTAAGAATTTTGTAGTTTAAAATAAATTTTATGAAAAGATTCAATTTTTTTCTCTCGGGGAGCGAATCAATTAGAAATGCCAAAAAGTTTTATTTTTTTATCATTAGATATTTAATTAAATCTATTGAAATTTCATATCTGTATATTATTTTCTTTTATCTTATATATAAAATAATTTTTATTAGAATATTTGCATTTTAAAGGGCAGTTTATTTGAAGCCTTATTTGAAAAAACGCTAATATCTCGTTTGAAATATTTTTTAAAAATATAAAATTAATAGATCTTATAAAACAAATAATTACTAATAATTTAATTCAATTTTGAACGTAAGTGAAGCAGCCCTTTTTGAGAAAATGGTCAAAAACCATCTGAACAGTCAAAAAACAACCTTTTTAAAATTCATCACCATGTCGCAAGTCAGCGTTTCATTTCATATAGAATTTTTGATTATTTTTCAAAGAATGAAAATTATCACCAAACGTCATTTTTTGACGGTTCAAATGGTTTTTGTCATTTTTCTCAAAAAGTATTGCTTCAATTTTGTTCAAAAGAAGCACTGTTATAGTGTAAACGACTCAAATTTCGTCCTCACAATTAGTAGGATCTTAGATAATCGAAATAATATTAGATGAGACGAAATTTGGTTTCTTTATTATACATCATATTTTGTTGCTGATTTATTTTATAAGTGGATGCTTCATTTGTTTAGCTTTGCATTGGATACCTGCAAGGTGGCCGGGACACGTGTAGTGGCGATTCAGGAGGATCCGTTTCCCAGCCTAACATCCTATTTCCTAGGATGGTTGATATCGTCGGAATCACAGCCACCGGAACTAGATTTTGTGGTTCCCCTAATTCACCAGGACTTTATACTCGAGTCTTTCATTATCTCGATTGGATTGAAAGAAATGTTTGGCCGAAATTTTTTCGATGACCTCATTTTCTCTTCTTTTTGTTTATATTAAATATTTATAATTTTTTTTTTTCATTTTGCCATACCTTCTTTGTATGGGAATCATTATAATCGGGCAGAAAATAATAGGTGATTTTGTTTAGTTTTACAAAATATCTCCAAAACGGCTTAAATTATTTTGATAAATAAGGTCTACAAAACAACCTAATTCATTGTAAAACGAAAAATAATATTTTTTGATTCTTGGGAAATAGTAAAACCGTGTAATCCTCAATAGGTTAAATTATCAATTATTTTTCCAAAATATCTCTGGGTGGGCTCATAAGTGTATTTTATTAAAAAAAAAAAAAACAATAAGAATATCAAACCAAAATTTTAGTTGTTTAATATTAAAATTAGTGAAATCAGATCACACATATCTTTTTTTTTTTTTACTTTATTTTCATAATTTAAATTAGATAATGTTAGTTTTCGTTTAATAAACGTATTTTGAAATTTAGTAAAAATAATTTTTTTCAATCATTGACTTCCACAAATCAATAATTTGGCTTGAAACATTCAAATTAGACTTCAGAAAAGTTTTCAAAAAGTGAGAATAATCGTTTTGCTTTAGTCCTTCAATTTTATTTAACTTTTTATTTTTTATGATATTATCATGTTTACTATACGAGATTTTTATCAAAGGCCTAATTCCGTGAATCCGCAAACTACAAGTCCATGCAAAATAATTATTATTTTTACTGGTCTATGGGAAAGAAAAGATTGAGAAACGCTGAACTAGAGAGGCAAAAATATGGTAAAACCATAATATTGTGTAAATAAGTCACGTCATATTTTTTTGTATTAAATAAAAATTGTTTTTTAATTATTATTATTTTATTTATTTATTTTGTAATTACAAAGAAGATTAATCAAACGTGAATTAAGCCTTTTCTTTTTAATCTTAAACTTTAAAAAGAAAGCTTGAAATTGAAAGCCAACAAGTCCTTTTTTTCAAATCTCTGTTTTGTAAATAAGTTATTATATTATCTCCTTTTTAAAACATTGTTTTTAAATTAGAACCCGCCTCCTAAAAAAGAAACGAAAAATGAGATAAAGCACAACTAATAAAATTCGAGTGTGTTCTTAAGACCACACTACAGAACTGATAACTTTATATGGCATTTATAATTCTACGCAATATATATATAATAATAATTAATTGAAGATATTTTTATTGAAGACTAAATTATTAAAAATAGTATTAATATTTCACTTTTAACTAAAGCAAAAATTACCGAGCAGCGCTCGGGGATCCAGGTATTTATTAAATTAACAAAATAACCAAAATTTTAATAACATTTTTTATTTAATGGATTTATTATTTGTTCTTCGCCTAAAGGTAAGCCTTTTTATATATAATGAATTAATTTTATTGGTTAATCTATATAAAAGTGAGCCTAAATATCTATTGGAATAATCAAGAAGCCTATATTATAAATCGAGAGGAAAATAGAGTAAAATAAACTAATCCCCTATTTTATACTTAATATTTAATAAAATAATTTATAAACATTTACGGAAGAACCTGTCCTCCTTTAATTTTGGCTCATTAGAAATTAATCATGGAAGAACCTTAGTGCGAATACTTTGAACAGTAATAATTTAGTTACTATTGACTTATTATTAGAGATCGCAAATATAAGTATCATCCAACTTTCTATCATTGTAGCTCTGTCTAAGTACTTTTAATAAATATTTTTTTGGTTGTTATGAAATAATTAGATGTAATATGGAAAAAATTATCTACGGTTTGCGAGTATCACTTGCACATGGCCGCTTTTTTACTTTACCATACAGGGTATGGTCAAGTAATGTAATCATGCATGAAAAAAGTGGGGGTTTTATTGCTGCTTTTTTTCAAAATATCTCAAAAACAGCTTAAACTATTTTGATTTAAAAAAATTGGGTGAAACCATGGCATTTCGGTCTACAAAAAAGCCCTAATAAGTGAACATCGAAAAAATTACATGTTTTGAGATAATAACTGTTTTGTCAAAATTTCTGTTAGTTACCAAATTTTTGTGGACGAGCTAACTCAAAAACTAATGTGAATATCAAAACCAAATTTCACATGTGGTTTGGGGGAATTGTGATTAAGAGCTGATTAGATTTTGGTGCATATCGACCTAAAATTAAGAGTGGAGGGGTGTTGAAAATTAAAATAATAATATTTTCAAACTAAAAAAAAAAACAAGAAAAATTAAATATACCATAAAATGAATATAGAATAACGAAGATATATTTTTTTTATGGGGCCAAAATTAGGGGAGGTCAAAAAATAAAATTCTAGGCCATTTGAGCGAACTCAACCAAATTTTGTATACATAATCAGTGGACTCCCTGAAAACTAAAATGCAAAAACAAATCGCTCAAAATGAGGGGGGGGGCAAAAAAATGAATATCTAGGCCCTTGTACCAAACTCAACCAGAAGTGTATGGTAAAGTCAAGTGGATGGCCACATCAGAACTTGTCAATTTATTTTATTAATATTTTATATACCTAATTTTAAATTGTTTATGACTTTCTCATAATGATATATTCAAAAAATTGTTTTTATTCGTTTTATTTTAAAATTTTCGATTATCCAGTTTTTTTTTATTTTGACTGTTCAAATAAGAGGTGTTGGGTTAATTAAGGTAAATCAAACTTGGTAATAGCAACGGCTCAAATGTCATAAACAATTTTATAGTTATGTAGGCAAAATATTAATGAATAAAAAGCTTGTTTTTATTCGTTTTATTTTAAAATTTTCGAGTATCCAGTTTTTTTTTTTTTTATCTTGAGTGTTGGGTTAGCTATTATTAAGGTAAATCAAATTTGGTAATAGCAACAGCTCAAATGTCATAAACAATTTTATAGTTATGTAGAATAACTATTAATGGAGAAAAAGCGGCTAAGTGCAAGTAGTACTCGCAAACCGTAAGTTTCGTAATTTTCAAGTATCCAGTTTTTTTATCTTGAGTGTACAAAAAGCTGTTGGGCTAGTTATTATTAGGGTAAATAAAACTTGGTAATAGCAACGGCTCAAATATCATACACAATTTTATAGTTAGTAGAGAAACTATTAATGAAAAAAATGTGTAAGTATAGTAATTTTTTCCATATCAATCTAGACTGATTATTTTAAATCAACCAAAAAAATTTAAAGTTCATAGATTGGGTTCTGGTTGCCGAAGATCTCACTAGATGTCGTGAAGATCGACTCTTTGACATACTTGTTGCGTTGCTCACGTCCAGGTGTCAAAAATTAATTTATCATTGATTTTTCTAATTTTATTTTTATTTTTCTAGTATTTATAAACTTTATGAAATGTCAAACGAAGAGTCTAAAATGGATAATTCAACACAAGATACCAAAGGGCAACATCATGAACTATTCTTACAAGAAATAGAAGGAATTGATGAATACTGGGGACCGACGTTTCGGTATGTGTTTCCATCCTTCTGGGGGGGTTGTTGAAATAATAATCCAAACCGCGCGGGGCGGATTCAACCCCTAGTACGCAAGTGCGAAAATCTTTTCGATCCCCTGCGCACTTCCAACCCCTTTTCCTATTAAAAATGCTCCTCCCCGATTGTAAACTATAACCTGAACAGGCTTTGCCATTTGACAGCTCGCTGATCATTTTTTACTTGGAATGGCCCAAAGCCATGGAATCCCTCAAAGTTTTAGTAGTTCCCAGCCTATTCATGATACTCTATTGTATGAACTGGAGACGACAGATACTAGTAGTGTTGGCTTAGTGATAAGGTACAGCGAGGATTCTGAAATCATTGCAAAAAAAATAAATTCAAATTGCACACTGTCTACTTTGCAAAGCATGTTATTGTTGTGCATGAAATTTATGCTAATAATAAGTTTCCTGTATTTGACTCGAGCGCAAATCGAATACAGATGATTTTTGTCAAATATTAAGTGAAAATAATATCCGAATTTATATATTTCTAACTTGAAATAGTCAAGTTAATTTTCTCATTAATATATCAAAGAATAATTAACATATTAACGAGAATTGTTTTTGATCGTTAATTATTCTTTGATAATATGTTAATTATTCTTTGTATAAATTCGGATATTATTTTCACTTAATATTTGACAAAATCATCTTCATTCGATTTGCAATCGAATCAAATACAGGAAACTTATGATTAATTAATGGCAAACACCTAACACACGTGTTAACAGATCGGGCCCTCTGGACTGGGAGATTGAATATATAACATCTCAGATTTCAAATTCATTTGGTGATCCATCCAAGTGTCATTCGGGCCAATCGCTAAATGATGCTGGATTATAGCCAAATAGATCACATCTTTTTTATTCTCTCTTGGTCCAGACTTAAGACTCAGCAGACTCCAATAGCCTCAACCAGCAGTAGTCTCGCGATATATATCTTGTTTAAAAAGCGCGATCAAAAACAATTCTCGTAAATGTGTTAATTATTCTTTGATATATTAATGAAAACATTAACTTCATTAGTGATAAGGTACAGCGAGAATTCTGAAATCATTGCAAAAAAAATAATTAAAATTGCACACTGTCTACTTTGCAAAGCATGTTATTGTTGTGCATGAAATTTATGCTAATCATAAGTTTCCTGTTTTTGACTCGATCGCGAATCGAATGCAGATGAATTTTGTCAAATATTAAGTGAAAATAATATCCGAATTTATATATTTCTAACTTGAAATAGTGAAGTTAATTTTCTCATTAATATATCAAAGAATAATTAACATATTAACGAGAATTGTTTTTGATCATTAATATGTGTATTATTCTTTGATAATATGTTATTTATTCTTTGATATATTAATGAGAAAATTATAAATTTATTTAACTTCATTATTTCTAATTAGAAATATATAAATTCGGATATTATTTTCACTTAATATTTGACAAAAATCATCTGCATTCGATTCGCAATCGAATCAAATACAGGAAACTTATGATTAATTAATGGCAAACACCTAACACACGTGTTAACAGATCGGGTCCCTCTGGACTGGGAGATTGAATATATAACATCTCAGATTTCAAATTCATTTGGTGATCCATATCAGTGTTTGATATAAAAAGTGTCATGCGGACCAATTGCAAAATGATGCTGGATTATAGCCAAATGGATTACATCTTTTTCATTCTCTCTTGGTCCAGATTTAAGACTCAGCAGACTCCAATAGCTTCAACCGCAGTAGTTTCGCGATATATATCTTGTTTAAAAAAGCGCGATCAAAACAATTCTCGTTAATGTGTTAATTGTACCCATAATTATGAAAGTAGACTAAGTCAAAAAATTAAAAAATTTATTTTTTCATATTTTATTTTCCATCCATTTAAAAAGTACAGTAATAAGATGTCGGTTTTGAAAAATCGCATAAAATTAAACCGTTAAGAGGATTAGTTGACTAGTTGTCTCATTATACAGAATTAGAATCTTGTTTATTTTATAAAACTTTAAATAAGTATCTCGAAACTAACAATCAATGACTTAGACCACTTTCATAATTATGGCCACAATTATTCTATGATATATTAATGAGAAAATTAACTTCAATATTTCAAGTTAGAAATATATAAATTCGGATATTATTTTCACTTAATATTTGACAAAAATCATCTGCATTCGATTCGCGATCGAATCAAATACAGGAAACTTATGATTATTTAATGGCAAACACCACCACATGTGTTAACAGATCGGGCGCTCTGGACAGGGAGATTGAATATATAACATCTCAGATTTCAAATTCATTTGGTGATCCATATCAGTGTTTGATATAAAAAGTGTCATGCGGACCAATCACGAAATGATTCTGGATTATAGCCAAATGGATCACATCTTTTTCATTCTCTCTTGGTCCAGACTTAAAACTCAGCAGACTCCAATAGCTTCAATCAGCAGTAGTCTCGCGATATATATCTTATTTAAAAAGCGCGATCAAAAACAATTCTCCTTAATTTGTTAATTATTCTTTGATATATTAATGAGAAAATTAACTTTGAAATTTATGCTGTTCTTTGTTCAGCTTTATATAATAAACTGCTCACAAATTGAACTGGACCACTTACAAAAATTCAGATTTTTTAATGGTAATTAATTGTTTGACTTTAAAATTTTAATTATTCAATTGTAATGGGTTTTGTATTAAAAATAAAGACACCTGAACGAGTGTTAAAAGCAATAATTTATTTTTTACTAGTCGCAGTGTCCTAGGGGGGGGGCAAGGGGGCTATTTCAAGCCCCCGGGGCCACTCTCAGAGGGGCACGCCAAATGGTCTCAAAGACAAACAAGATATAAACTCACGATCAAAGAAATAGAATCACTCTCTTTTAATTAATTCAATGACGCTTTGTATGTTTCTTTGTAATTTATTAGAAATTTAAATACTTTTTCTACAAGTTTCATTTTTTAGCATTTAATGGGCCCTCTACACTATGTCCCAACGTGAGCCAAACATGTTGGCCACCAGTAAAACGAGTTAATTTGGTGGTGCCTCCACACAGTGGTCCAAGAGTTGGGCCAATGTCTATGGCCTTGTGGAAACGACACCTAGCCACTGGGCACTTTCGTTGCGTAAGATTGACCCTCTTTGGTATATCGAAAAAACCGCTCCGAAGGCCAACCAATGACCAATACAAGCCAACACACTCTACACAGGGGTAGGCTTGAATTTGCCCAAGCTGGTTCATAGTGTAGAGGAGGCATAAAATAAATGTAGAATGATAACCTAATGGAAATATATTATATTATTATTATTATATTTGAGAATGAAAATTACATTTAATAACTCGTAAGGGAGGTGATTCTTTGCTCGTGAGTGTATATTAAACTAGCTGTTGTCCGGAGCGAAGTTTTGTTAAAGTACCTTTACTTGTTTGCATCGATGGGTCAAGCAAGCACTTGCTGAGCAGCGCTTTGCTTCGTACGAAGATGTGAAAAAAATGGCTCGATGAATATTTCGCATCAAAAGGTGGAAGATTTTTACTGGCGTGGTATTCACAAATTTCTCGAAGGATGGGAAAAATGATCAAATATTGTAATCGTGCATGAAAAAAGTGGATTTTTTGCTTCTTTATTTCGAAATATCTCAAAAACGGCTGAAACTATTTTGATTAAAAAAATTGAGCGAAACCATGGCATTTCGCTCTACAAAAAAGCCCTAATAAGTGAACATCGAAAAAATTATATTTTTTGAGATAATAACTGTTTTGTTAAAATGTCTGTTAGCTAGTTACTCTGTGCGTTACCAGATTTTGTGGACGAGCTAGCTCAAAAACTAGTGTGAATATCAAAACCAAATTTCACAGGTAGTTTTGGTTCATTGACATTAAGAACTGATTAGATATTGGTGCATATCGACCCAAAATTAACGGGGGGGGGGGGGGTTAAAATTTAAAATTATAATATTTTCAAACTAAAAAATGAAATATACTTTAAAATGAACCTATAAAAAACGAAAATGTTTTTTTTTCTGGCTCCAAAATTAGAATTGGGGGGTGGGGGTCAAAAAATAAAAATATATGCCATTTGAGCAAACTCAACCAAATTTTGTATACATAATCAATGGGCCCCCAGAACATTAAATAATGAAAATCTAGGCCCTTGGACCAAACTCAACCAAATTTTGTATATATAATCAGTGGGCTGCCAGAAGACTAAAAATGCAAAAACTAACCGCCTAAAATAGGGGTGGGGGGTTATAGGGTCAAAAAATTAAAATCTAGGCCCATGTACCAAACTCAACCAGAAGTGTATGGTAAAGTCGAGTGGCCACATCAGAACGTGTCAATTTATTTTAGAAAAAAAATCCCCATTTCATATTTGTACACCTGGTAAATAGACATATTATAAAATTATTGAAATGTATCTTATCTTACCTTTATATTTAATCAATTTATGACTAAAATAGAGAAATAAATATTCACTATTCATTGATAGAATAAGAACATGACTGTGTAACATAGTTTTCCTTCTACTGCTATCTAGAAAAGGATATTTGATAATATTTTGGACCAATCGTTTTACATTTCCGATGATAATAAAAAATAATGCAACCGGAGAAGCTGCCTTCCTCTTTGCTTGCCAGTCCGTCCTTTCTAATGCTAAGTTTTATTTCTCTTTCACCATGGATGAAAAAGGATTAAATTCAGAAAAAGATAATTTTGAAATTAATTTTTTAAAATTTTATTTTGACTATGATATTTCGTGAGTTTTTCGATTGAAAATAAATTCCTCATCTTTTAATTTATTCAATAAGATTAATATTAATTCATCTACCTATATACTAATTGTATTTATCTATTTTCGAGCAATATATGATGGAGATGAACATCAAAAGTTTATGGAACGATTGGACGCACGAATTAAGAATCATGACAAAGACATTGAACGGATGTGTAATTTTCATTATCAAGGATTTATTGATTCAATTCGAGAATTACTTCAAGTCCGCTCCCAAGCAAATAAACTTAAAGTATATAAAAATACTATGACTAATATAGAAAATATTTTTACTTTACCATACAGGGTATGGTCAAGTATTGTAATCGTGCATGAAAAAAGTGTTTTTTTCCTTCTTTTTTTCGAAATATCTCAAAAACAGCTGAAACAATTTTGATTAAAAAAATTGAGAGAAACCATGGCATTTCGCTCTACAATAATGTTTTAATAAGTGAAGATCGAAAAAATTATATTTTTCGAGATAATAATTGATTTGTCAAAATGTCTGTTAGTCTGGCAGGTTAGTCTGTGCGTTACCAAATTTTCGTGGACGCGCTAGCTCAAAAACTAGTGAGAATATCGAAACCAAATTTCACATGTAGTTTTGGTCCATTGAGATTAAGAGCTGATAGATTTTGGTGCATATCGACCCAAAATTAAGGGGGGGTGGGGGTTAAAAATTAAAAATCTAGACCGTTTGAGCAAACTCAACCAAATTTTGTATACATAATCAGTGGGACCTCCAGAAGTCTAAAAATGCAAAAACAAACCCCCTCCCCTACATGATTACAAATAATTTTATTAAATATTAAATATAAGTGAGGGGCCAAGTTGTATGGTAAAGTCAAGTGGATGGCGCACATCAGAACACGTCAGCTTATTTACGAGGCTGAAATCGTCTTGGTTGTTTTATATACATTTAAAACTTTCACCTTATTATAAATTTGTTATATAAATTCAGTAAGTTAAAGGCACCGGTAGTTGACCATGTACTTTTATAGTTGGCCACTTAAAAGAAAATAAAAATAAGATTCCTAAGCGGTCATTTACTTATGGTATACTGCAAATATCCCAGTTAGCTATCTTCTATCATTCTTTGAATTTTGAGATACATAATGAATTATAGGTGTTAATAATGGCTGATTGACTGCATGCTAGTGGGCGATTGAGCTTTATTTGGATACTTTCTCAAAAGTTTTGCTAAGAAAAGGTTTATAGTTCAGGTTCTTCTTCTTTAAGTGCCATACCAGGTCTCCCTGACGTTTCGGCTCCTCTCCACATATACCTGCGCTGAGTGTGTTTACCTGTTTTTACACAGATATACGGGACCTACATTTTTAACGCCGGTCCCGAACGGCTAGTTTGGAGAGATTATTAGGCAATTATAAGCTTGGTAGGTTGCCATTGCTTTCCAAGAGGAGGCGACTGCAAATAACAAAAATTAAAATTCTAAGCCGTTTGAGCAAACTCAACCAAATTTCGTAAACATAATCACTGGACCTCCAAAAGTCTAAAAATGCAAAAACTATCCCCCCCCCCTACACGATTATAAATAATTTTAGGGGCCAGGTTGTATGGTAAAGTCAAGTGGATCGCGAAAGATCAATTAAGATGAAAATTTTTGAGGTCCAGACCTAGCCAGATCGTTTTCTCATCCTCAAAACTTGTTAATAGAGTTGGTTTCATCAAAATCGGTAGAGCCGTTTTCAAAATAGAACTAAGATACAAATATACAAACAAATATATAAATAATATATATACAATTTTTGCTCGTTTAATAAGAGTAGATAGATAGATAGATAGATTATTTCTATTTCACGATTATTATTTTAGACAAATTTATAATGTAAATGATTTTTCATACGTCTTTATATATTAAAAAGAACCGTGTTTGGTGGCCCTATTTTATTTAAATTGAATTGGCTAAGGGGCCAGTAAGGGGAAAATAAAAAGTTGAAATAAAAGTCAACTTCTTCGTATTTATATAATTATATTTTATTTTAGGGTGAAGTAGTTCAGCTTGATATGGAGCTTCAAGCTTCAGCAGCACAAGTAATAGAAAAAGGAAAAGAATTGGCTCATGAAAGACGCGTCGAGGGAAATATCACAGCAGCTATTGATAATCTGTCCCTGTGTCTACCTGTTCTAACAACATATGCCAAACTACAGCGACAAATGAATGATAAAAGGTTGAAATCAATCACAATTATTTAGTTTTCTATTAGAATTTCTAATTAATGATTAACATATTCATTTTCTAATTTAAATTATTAATAAAAGTTTTTTAAGGTAGTTGTTTCGCGATAATACTAGCAAAAAGTTAATGCTAGAGTATATAGAAAAGACAATAAGGATTCATAATTCATAAGCCCAAATGTTTTTGCTGTTTATGTACCGATTCTAGCCAATCCCGTGCTCGTTTGACAAATCTGGCACCATTCTAAGAGATTGAATATTTTTATATTAAAATGACAGATAAAATACATTTTAAAGGTCGATTTAATTCTATAAAAATCGTTTTGTTATTTTTTAACAAATGTAACCAACGCCTACGTTACACCTTATGAAAATTATAATTTTGAAAAAATCTAGCGCATGCGCGCTTTATACATTTTTCGCTGGTTAAATAAATGCGCTGTTGCCAAATTGTTTATAGTGTAAATTTTTCATTATTTTTTCATTATTATCTCAGAAACTATGTTGTAACTATGAATCAAAATTGTCTTAAAATATGTATTGGTTATTGTTTAATGTTGGTTTAATTTTTTATAAAAATGGTAAGAAGGGTTTCTTAATTATAATTAAATATGTATGTAAATTTTCCGATATCCCGTATAGTACAATGTTAAAGAGCCTGAAAAACTCGATTTTTGAAATTTAATATTTCCGGAACTATATTGTTCATAAATTTCGTTTTTCCACCAATCGATGCAGAAGTATTTAAATAATAATCTGTCTAAATTTCAAAAAAATCCTAAGAAAACCCATTTGGCGAAAGAACTACCTTAATACAAATATTTGAGTGTTTTCTTTTTGAAAAATAGATGGAATTTTTTTCCAAAACTATAAAAAAACAACTCACTCAAATTTGTCTCTAGGATTAGCCTAACAGCGTGGAAAGCAAGTTAGCGTTCGGGTTCGACTCATTAGGGGGCCTCTGACATGCAATATATGTACATAATTATCTACTAAGATCTTTAATTTGACCTTATTCATTTGTTTCTTTGAAATATATTGGCGTTGTAAGCCCGTGAGTTTTTTTTTTAATTTTTGAAAAAAAAATCCCATCTATTTTTCAAAATTAAAACACTCAAATGTTTGTATTAATCAAATAATAATTAAACGGTCCCATACTGAAAATTATTTTCAGTTTAAGCTAAATTTTTGCTTATCAATTCTCAATGAATAGAGTGAAAATTTTTGGCTTTACTTATACCAATATCGGAGGGAAATTTGTTTCCATGGTTAGGCTAACAGCCCGGAAAGCAAGCTAGCGCTCGGGTTCGACTCCTGAGGGGACGAAACCCTCTGACATGCAATATATACTTAATTATCTACTAAGATCTTTGATTTGATCTTATTCATTTGTTTCTTTAAAAATTTTTTAGTTCAATTTCGTTGCTGGGAAGCTAGCTGTCTAGTTAATAAATATGTGTTTAAAGGCCTTTAACGTTTTTATTTTATTCAATATTTTTTAGTTAAATAGTTAAAAGAATTTTTGAGCGAAAAAAGTTTTTAAAAATACCAAAACTTTTTGGAACAATACAATTGCATATTTCTATTAGTAAATGAAATAAAATTATATTAAAATTGGTACAAGAGGGGACATGAGTACCATATGTTAAAATCACCCCAAATTGTTTATAACTTATTGGATAAAAAATACTTGGTAGGTTTCACATTAAGATATTAAAATAAAACGAATTTATTTTTGGAGAGACTTTAATCTCGAAATATATATTTCGGGTGGCTAACCCATCGTCAGGAGCAACAGAAAGTGACTGACCTGTATAAGTTGAATTTGAATACAAGTTATTAAATCTCTCAAATAAAACGAATATACTAAATAATCAATTAGAAGTTGAGAAAAGTACAATCCTTGATTACATTCTTTAAATATTTGCAATTTTGTTTTCATTAATCTCTCCCCCCCCCTACACCTACCTGAGTATAGATCCTCATTTCTCAGAAGGCCATTCAAAATTAAACTAAATAGACTTCCTACCTTTCTCCCTCCCCTAATTTTAAATATTTTCCCTTTTGTTATTTAAAAATAAATTTTACCATTGACTTGTATTCAAATTCAACTATCCAGGTCAGTTACTTTCTGTTGCTCCTGACGATGGGTTAGCCACCTGAAATATATATATCGAGATTAAAGTCTCTCCAAAAATAAATTCTTTTTATTTTAATATCTCCAGAAACTGACAATCTCTGGTTCTACAAAACCAAGCGCATGCGCAGGACGAAATTTCGTAACAAGCAACCATGAATCGTGAGAGGCAAAAACAAGATTACCCCAGGTGGTAACCAATCCACCCACCCTCGAGTGGCAACCGGGCATTCAGATTCTGAGGGATTCGGACCATCACGAAGTCAAGGAAGAAACAATGGAAGAACAACACCAAAAATCCATACATACCTGGGCACCTTTAACATCAACACACTCATCCGGCCAGGAAAAACTAACTGACCATGAAACTCGACAACACGTTCCGGAAAAAGATAGATACGTGGAAGGTCCAACCAGAAAGAAACATCAAGCTTTGCGTGATCCCAAGGGTCCAAACGCAACAAATAATAATAAATAATAATATCTTAATGTGAAACCTACCAAGTATTTTTTTATCCAATAATTTAAAAAATGTTCCACCAAGTACCAACACCAAATTCCTTAAAGAGAATGATTGAAATTATGTACTAGTAAACACCGATTCTCAATAATTTATATATTTAGAGAAACATCTATAAATTTTATTTATTGTTAGATAAAAACTAGAAATAGAATACTGTATAATATATATATATATACTCATTTTATTTTAAACATTACATTTACCACTATTTTAATCCGAACAGATATTATCCAGCTTTAAAGACATTGGAACAACTTGAACATCTCTATCTTCCTCGAGTGGCAAATTATCGATTTTCTCATCAAATGAGAGAAAGTATACCAAAGTAAATAAATAAAAAAAGTCATATATATATTATAAGTAAGAACTAATTACCATTTAAATAACTTTTATACAGGTTACGAGAAAATATTAAAGAAGCATCGATGTCTGATTTAAAAGATTTCCTTGAAAATATTAGAAAATTTTCGCCAAAGATTGGAGAAGTTGCAATGAGACATGTAAGTCTGACAAATAATTTAAATAAATTTTAATCAAAATAGTATTTTACTTTACTAATTGAACACTATTAATTGCACCCTTTTAAAAATAAATCTGGCGCAGCCCATGAATTGCCATAAATAAATATCAATTATATATTTATGACTTGAAAAACATTATAATTATTGTAAGGTGCTGATGAAGTCGAAATAAATCCACATAACGTCCAAGATTGATTCATTTTTGTATTTTAATTTAAGGTAGTTCTTTCACAAATGCAAAAATTCAAGAAGTCTTCGAAACTTGGAATATAAGTCATTAAAAGCATAATAAACACACTGTTAAAATTTGAAGACGATTTACCACACCAAACATAAATAATTGCAATTAAAAATGGAATTTAGGGAACGAAGAAAATATTATTTTTATTATAGACAAAAGGATCAGCCGGGGCTCGAACCCGGGATCTTTGCATGTGTACTGCAATGCTTTGTCATAAGAGCTTTAGCTCCTATATCCACTAAGCTACTGATCCCTGAACCCAAACTAATATTTATTGTTTATATGAATTATGGAATTTCTTTTTTTAATCCTCTCCTCGTTCATTTTTTGCAGCGTTGGGCTTGATTCATTAATTAAACAATTAAATATTTCAGCGCCTCCCAATCGATCGCAAACCCCAAAGGTCGAAAATAATTTTCTCTTCACCCGGGGCGCGACCACAACGAGGTTCGAAACCCAGCTGATCCTTTTGTCTATAAAAAAACTAATCTTTTCTTCGTTCCCTAAATTTAACTTTGTTATTAATTGTCTTTACACGGCCCCGTCGTGGTCGCGCCCCGGGTGAAGAGAAAATTATTTTCGACCTTTGGGGTTTGCGATCGATTGGGAGGCGCTGGAATATTTAATTGCTTAATTAATAAAAATGAATTTTTTTACATATTGTAGATTGTGAAAGGGTGGGAAAATGATCATTATTTTATTTTTTTTCATTGAAGGACTTTCATCATCTTGATGAAAAACTAATATTTGTTAAAATAATATATTCGTAGTAACTTAAAAAAAATTGAAATTATTTACCTCGTAATTTTGATAAAAAATAAAAAAGACAAACATATTTGGGCTATTATTTTTAGTGGAGGGGATATTATATCAATGGCTTGGAAACGATTCATCCATAAAGAGAATATAGTAGTGTAAAAAGTACAGTCACGTTAAAAAAACATAACCTAAAATTTTAGCACCGTTCATATGTATAGAGTGGTTACGAGGGTAATACTTTTTGTGTCGATCGTCGCGAAAGAACCTCCTTAATTGGTTTTATTTTGTTCCCATACCTACGAATCTTCAATTAAATTCAAAAATCATAGACACATTCTATATTAATTTGATTATTTATGTCCATCGATTAAATTAATAATTTGTAGGGAAATAAGGACAATAGCTTATGCAAATATTTTTTATTTTATGCCAACTTCGTTGACTTCCTCAGAGGCTCAAACAAATTAACTTCTTTGCATATTTGTCATTTTATAAATATTCATTCTTAGCAAACACATATAGGTCAGTCATCGAACAGATTGAAAATATTTTCCTATTTAAATCTTAAAATATCTAAAAAAGATATAATATTTTCAATCTGTTCGATGACTGGCCTATATGTGTTTGCTAAGAATGAATATTTATACTTACTTACTTACTTAGTTACTTAGACGACCGTTGATTTGTTGCATGCGGGTCCCAAGAATCTTTCCATCTGTCTCTGTTTTTGGCTATCGTAGTCCAGTGCTCCTTGATAGTTTGGCTATTTGTCGCTCTAAGGGAAATGCTCCTATTCAGGGAGTCGGCCCAGCGGATTGGCGGTCTCCCGAGGGGTCTTATCTTTTCACGGGGTATCCATAGCTGCACTGCCAGGCTCCATCTCTCATCCTCTCTCCTGGCAAGATGACCTGCCCAATCGTGTTTTCGCTTGAGAGAATATTGTAGCATATCTCTCACCCCCGACATTTCGCGTATATCCCGGTTGTGCAGCCCAAGCATGCGTTGACAGCGGAGGTTTAAGCCGACCAATCTTCTTTCGATTGCCGCCTGGATGACATTTATTTTGTTTTCGTGGGCCTTCGTTAAGGTCCACGCTTCACAACCGTAACTAAGGGCAGGCAACACTGTTGAATTGAATAGATCAGCTTTAAGTTTTTTATCTTTGGACGCCTCAAACACGGTGCGAATTGTACTATATGCGGCCCAGCCAGCTTTCCGTCTTCTTTGAAGTTCGGGTGCAAAGTCGTTCTTCATGTTTAAAAGTCTCCCCAAATATATATATTCCTCGACTTCTTCCAGAGGATGGTTTTCCAGGTATACCGGCTCATTAGATGATAAGGAGTTTCTCATAAACTTTGTCTTGGCGATATTGATGACAAGACCGGCATTTTTTCCTTCTTGGTTTAGTTGGTTAAACATTTCAGTTGCATCCCCTGGTGAATCTGTTATGAGAACAATGTGATCGGCAAATCTTAAATGATTCAATTTCCGCCCATTGACGTTTATGCCGTATGAATATTTATAAAATGACAAATACCACCACCAGGTATACCAGTATACCAGGTATACCAACACCATATAAAAAAGTTAATTTGTTTGAGCCCTGAGGAAGTCAACAAAGTTGACGAAATGTTAGCATAAAATACTATATATATTTGTCTAGATTAATTTGCCGCAACGCTGACGTAATGCTGCCGAGAGAGAGCGCCATCAGTATATTTGCGGCAAATTTGAAATATGATCGTAATCGGGGACTCAAATTTCGCAATGAAAGACTCCAATTGATTTTAAATTAAGAAACATTAAATATATTGATAATTATTCCTCCTCCCCCCTCCTCACCACTCAAAAATTAAATATTCAATTCGCTTTTCTTTGCGCACAGAAAAAGAAATCAATCACATCTTATTTGATTTATATATTATTTGTTTATTTTTTAATAATTTGCCACTTTTTATAATTTTTTAAAAATCTAAATTTTGTTATTCTTATTTTTTGATTTTTACAAAATTAAACGACTTAAGACACGCATGCCCATATGAGTTTCTCATGGCAATACTGGATGGAGCAGCCTGTCATACAAACAACACCTGATCTCTTTTAAATATTTGGAGCCTTATATCGATTATCGATCCCAAATTTTAAAAAAATGATATAATATAATTCTCCTCCTCACACGATTCCACTTATTTAAATAAATCTATTTCCACACAAAAAATATCACAATGCTGTAGATTATAGAAGAAAAAATACTTCCAGATTCATATCTAGAGCCTCATTTCTGTAGCTGTGTCAGGACGAAAATGAGGCCAAACTTTTAAGAGACTATGTATTTTCGGGAGTTTACAGGTATATATTTGGAGTGTGGTTTTTTAAGAGGAATAAGATTTTTGGACCGAGACGCTGCCCGCCAGGGCATAAGCTATTGTCCTTATTTCCCTACAACAACTTATTAATTCTATATTAAATCATGCATTTTCCTTGATGAAATACGACAATAAATTTAAAAAATAATAATAATATTAAAATAGAAAATAAATTACATATTATATATTTTGCTATGTTTAGACAGCGGAACAATTAGCAAGCGATACAGGCACAATAGGAAAGAAAAGGAAAAATATCCCATTAATTGCTCAATCAAATGCTGGTAAGCTATAACTAAAAATATTCCAAAATCATATCTACCTATATAAAATATTTCATTTTATTTTTCATATAACAATAAAATATTTTCAGATGAAATTGATCCTGAAACCACTACACGTAATGGATGTTCTTATGACTCCGAAGAGGATTTAAGTGCTCAAGATTTAATTGATTTCTCTCCGGTTTACCGTTGTTTACATATTTATACTGTCTTAAGTTCAAGAGAAATTTTCGAAACCTATTACCGAAAACAAAGAAAAAAACAAGCCCGATTAGTTCTTCAACCTCCTACTAATATGGTAAATATTTATTTATTTATTCCTTAAATACATTCATAAGTTTTTCCGGGGCTTCGGAGTTTGATTAAACAGGTAAACCTGACGAACACAGCGGAAATGCTAATAATATCAGTAGATAGACGATAGAGCATCTCTCCAAGTTTTATTCGTAATAAACTAAACACCTTGGCGTATTCCCCATTCTTATCACTAGATAAGAACGCATAATCGTTCAGTTCGTTCTAGTGTCCAAAAAATGTATATTTTATTTGATCACACACACATACACACACAAATAGATAGAGAGAGAGAGAGAGATTTTCCATTTTTTGGATTTAAGATAGTTGTTTCGCGACAATACTAGCAAAAAGTTAATGCCAGAGTATATAGAACAGACAATAAGGATTCATAATTCATAAGCCCAAAACTTTTTGCTGTTTATGTACCGACTCTAGCCAATCCCGTGCTCGTTTGACAAATCTGGCACCATTGTAAGAGATTGAATATTTTTATATTAAAATGACAGATAAAATACATTTTAAAGGTCGATTTATTTCTATTTAAATCGTTTTGTTATTTTTTAACAAATGTAATCAACGCCTACGTTACACCTTATGAAAATTATAATTTTGAAAAAATCTAACGCATACGCGCTTTATACATCTTTCGCTGGTTAAATAAATGCGCTGGGGGGTCAGATAGGCTAGGTGGAAGCGTGCCAGCCTGCTAACCAGGGGATCCGGGTTCGAATCCGACTTGAGGCATCCAGCTAAAATCTGACCCCGGGGGTAGAGACAAATTTAGAAAAAATATAATTAGTATCGTAAATTGGCTTATGGCTAGAAAGGCCGAAAAGCTAAAAAAATAAAAAAATAAAAAAAATGCGCTGTTGCCAAATTGTTTTTAGTGTAAATTTTTTTTATACATTTTTCATTATTTATTCATTATTATCTCAGAAACTGTGTTGTAACTATGAATCAAAATTGTCTTAAAATATGTATTGGTTATTGTTTAATGTTGGTTTAGTTTTTTATAAAAATGGTAAGAAGGGTTTCTTAATTATATTCGAGGGGTGAACCGCGATTAGAATTAGGTGTACACCGTCAATTATATGGAATTATTTTGGAATTCATTGGATAATCTATTGTCATCTATTGTCTTCTACTTGGAAATGAAAGTGGAAGTGGAAGTAGATGTACACGATTTTAGGTCGCGGTTCACCCCTCGATTATATTTAAATATGTATGTAAATTTTCCGATATCCCGTATAGTGCAATGTATGAGTCTGAAAAACTCTATTTTTGAAATTTAATATTTCCGGAACTATATTGTTCATAAATTTCCTTTTGCCACCAATTGATGCAGAAGTATTTGAATAATAATCTGTCTAAATTTCAAAAAATCCTATGAAAACCCATTTGGCGGAACAACTACCTTAATAAATATCTGTTAATTCTTATTTATTTGATTAAAAAATCTACCTAATAAAAATAAATTCATTGTATATAATTATTTAATGAAAAAAATGTATTCGATAAATTTTTTTCTTTCCTTAAAAGCAAATGAAAAGAATCTACCGAAATTTCGAAAAAATAATTCCCTTATTTCATTGAAAATATTTTAAAAACAATTAAAGATAAAAATTAAAAAAATAATAAATTCTCTGAAATGCAATTGGGGTAGAATGTCTCACTCGGGTATAGAAAGAAAAGGGTGCGTAATATAAGCCTGGGCACTTTTATAATAATCCCGGATACATGTCGAGACAAGTCCATTTCCATTGGAGACATTGAAACAAGCTCAGACACGAAATAAAGAATTTCTATTAATCAAGTATAGTACTAGTTTTATCATAGCGTCTACTTCTTAACACAAGCTAACTATTTTAATACTAATAATAAAATTGCATGCAAAGTCTATTATATAAAGTTGAAATATATCTTTTAAAAAAATTGCAAAATAAAAACACGTGAAAAAGTATTATACTCTCAAAATCGTCTTAATTTATCGTTACAGGTTAAAACACGTATGAAATAATTGTTTAGTAAAAAAGTAAAATAATAAGCTTTCAAAGCGATTCAATGCTAATAATTAAATTAGTCACACACACACACATTTATATATATAGTGGACGAAGCATAATTATTAATTGAAAAGTTTTTGTTTTGCCGAGGGTAGCAAAGTTGTTGATTCACAAAGAGGTTGTCCTCTGCTTGATGCAAATAAACATACACACATATATATCGAAATTATATATCTGTATATATATATATATATATTATTTATTTGTTTGAGACTATAGTTTCAAAGACTTGGCCTTCATCATCAGTCTTTTTTTAATTATAAATATTGTTGTTCAGTTAAACTGGCTCCCAGCTAAGTAAAGGTCGAAAATTTTCAATATCCATACGATATTGACTCCATGAAAAACAATATTTATAATTAAAAAAGACTGACGATGAAGGCCAAGTCTTCGAAATTAGAGTCTCAAACAAATAAATAATATATAATTTCGATATATATGTGTGTATGTTTATTTGCACCAAACAGAGGACAGACAACCTCTTTGTTTCTCTTTGATAATTATTTTTTTGCAACGAAATTTTCTCTGGAGAGGGACGGACTGGTAAAACTTTTAATTGAATGTAATGGAAGGCAGCCCAGGGGTAGTGAGGAAAGAAAAAAATAACACATATCAAAAAAGGTCTAATTTATTGGACTCCTTCCTCCTTTCCTTTCAAATCGACGTTTCGGAGGATTCTTCCCTCCTTCTTCAGGATTTCAAGAATGAACAAAATAAATAAAATGCTACCTTCCTCTCTCCACAGCAGTGTTCAAAACTTTTTTCTTCTTTAGCAAAGCCATAGAAAAACAATTTTTTTTCCTCCTTTTCTTAATTAGAAACGTCGGTTTGAAAGGAAAGGAGGAAGGATTCCAATAAATTACACCTTATTTGATATGTGTTAATTTTTTCTTTCCTCACTACCCCTGGGCTGCCTTTCATTACATTCAATTATTAATAATTATATATATTCAATTTTTTGAATTCAAGGTACCTAAAAGATTGAAAGAAACATCGAATTCGAATTATTTTACGACAATGAAAAATTTAATATTTTTGATTTGAAAGTTCTATTAGTAAATTAAACCAATGTGCTAATTAAGTTAAATATTCTATTCACAAAAGTAAAACAAAGAGGTTGTCCTCTGCTTGATACAAATAAACATACACACATATATATCGAAATTATATATCTGTATATATATATATATATATTATTTATTTGTTTGAGACTATAGTTTCGAAGACTTGGTCTTATTCATCAATCTTTTTTTAATTAAAAATATTGTTTTTCATGGAGTCAATACCTTAATTCAATACTATTCAAAATTAAGCCAATACCAATAATTAAAAAAAGACTGATGATGAAGACCAAGTCTTCGAAACTATAGTCTCAATCAAATAAATAATATATATATATATATATTATATTATATCAGATATATATGTATGTATGTTTATTTGCATCAAGCAGAGGACAACCTCTTTTTTTCTCTTTGTGAATCAACAACTCTGCTACTCTCGGCAAAACAAAAAACTTTTCAATTCAATGAAATACTCTATGTCTAATATTACATTAGAAATAATAATCCTATAATTAAGTGGACGAAGCATAATTATGAATTATTTTTCGAAAACTAGTAACAAGTCGTGAGCTCACCTGATGACTATTTGGAATTTTCTTGATTCCTGACGACTCGGAAACCAACTCGAAAGATTAATTAAAAGTATGGCTACACTTTAAAATAATTGAACTAATTAATAATCACGAATTAAAACCATAGATGAATTGGATTAGTGGGGAGCTCATGTTCTCGGTGTCGCGTACAGAGCGGGACTGATTTGGCTCGAAACAAATCTAGGGACATCACGTGACCTCTTATTTCACTAATATCAAAACTCGGGCAATTATTTAAAAAATAATTACATTCAGTATATTAAAACCTATTATTTACATAAAAAAAATATATAATATTATTTTTTAAAATTGAAAATAAATTATATAGATAGGAGGTTGGTCGAGTGGATAACGTAAATTCCTTCTAATCAAGCTAGCCCGAGCTCAAGCCCGAGTCGCTGCAATCTGACTTTAATCTGATCCCTACACTAATTTATACACACACACACACACAATGTCCATAATGGACTATAGTTTCCGAAGGCCATTAAAAAAAAAAAAAATTATCGTTATATTATATACAATTCTTTTTCTGATTTTAATTTTAATTTACGGCAATTATTATATATATATATATATATAAATTACCCAGCCCCCCCCCCCGAGAAATTCTAGGCCTCTGGGCAAAGATGAGTAAGGGTCCCTTCTAATGTATAATGCTCCATATGTTGGAATAAATGAAAAATGTTTGAATGTTTTTATGTTGGATAACTTTAAAATAAACTACAGTAATGTAATTGAAATTTAAAAACTGTTCATATCCAGGACGAAATTTATTTTGATATCGGGTGTGAATAAAATTTTATCAGAATTTTTTCAATAAAACCTAAAAAAAATTTATTTGTAGATGGGTGTCAATAGTCTACAATACTCTTCTTGTTTTTCCTATGGGTATCACAGTTAACCAATAGTTATTGTAGTTTAAAAAAAATCAACCTCTTGCCCAGGCCCCCTAAAAGTCCGAGTCCCGGGACATCATTTGACCCCTCCCCCCCCCACCGCAGTGATGGGGGCGAGGTGCGTGGCTTCGGGGGAGTGGGGGTCCAGGGGGGGTGTATTATATATATTTGTGTATTTTTTTTAATTTGGTTACCGTGCATCGCTCGGTGGCTCAGGTACTAATGTATTATGTTTTGCTAGGGCGGATCCAGGGGGGGGGCGGAGGGGGCGACCGCCCCCCCATACAGGCCCGTGCCTGGCGGGAGTGCAACACGTGCGTCGCACGCAGAGGCCAAAAAACGGCGGCCAAATCGACAGGGAATTTATAACAATTTTTTTTTTTACTTTAATAAACTTAAAATATATATGAGATATGAAATTTGTAAAAAAAAAATATTTTTTTTTAAATTTTAAAATTGAAAATAAAGTTCTATGTGTGTGTGTGTAAGGCGTCTCTGCCCCCCCCCCCCCCCCCCCCCCGCTTGGACAATTCGACCGCGACACACTTTCGAGATAAAAAGTAGATCTTACATACATCGGCCACCTTATATACATTCTTCCCCCCCCCCCCATAAAAAATTCCTGGATCCGCCCTTGTATGTTTGATAAATATTCTAATATATCACTGTATATTAGGCATTAGCCGTTGAAATAAAATAAATAAAATATTTTCCTTTAAAATATGTAATATATAAAAGTTTATTTTATTTATTTGCTATTTATAATCTTTATTTAAAAATGTACATTATATTTTTTAGCATGAATCTCTGGCAGGGTATCGTGCTTATATCCATGGAATTGTCGGATTTTTTGTCGTCGAAGATCATGTCCTCAATACTGGAAACGGTCTTGTTGATAGGCAATATTTAGATGAAGTTTGGGCAATGGCGTTAAGTAAAATTGTCAATTCTCTTCGAACACATTCCGTAAGTAGTTTTATTTTATCCTTTGAGTTAATTTAAATTATTTCTTTTGTTAATGTTCAAGGGGCTTTTTTCAAAATATTTTTAATTAAATCATTTAAGATAGTTGATTCGCGACAATACTAGCAAAAAGTTAATGCTAGATAGAGTATATAGAACAGACAATAAGGATTCATAGTTCACAAGCCCAAAACTTTTTGCTGTTTATGTACCAATTCTAGCCAATCCCGTGCTCCTTTGACAAATTTGGCACCATTGTAAGAGATTGAATATTTTTATATTAAAATGACAGATAAAATACATTTTAAAGGTCAATTTATTTCTATAAAAATCGTTTTGTTATTTTTTAACTATTGTAATCAACGCCTACGTTACACCTTATGAAAAATTATAATTTTTGAAAAAATCTAGCGCATGCGCGCTTTATACATCTTTCGCTGGTTAAATAAATGCGCTGTTGCCAAATTGTTTTTAGTGTAAATTTTTCATTATACATTTTTCATTATTTATTCATTATTATCTCAGAAACTGTGTTGTAACTATGAATCAAAATTGTCTTAAAATATGTATTGGTTATTGTTTAATGTTGGTTTAGTTTTTTATAAAAATAGTAAGAAGGGTTTCTTAATTATAATTAAATATGTATTTAAATTTTCCGATATCCCGTATAGTACAATGTATAAGAGTCTGAAAAACTCGATTTTTGAAATTTAATATCTCCGGAACTGTATTGTTCATAAATTTCGATTTGCCACCAATCGATGCAGAAGTATTTAAATAATAATCTGTCTAAATTTCAAAAAAAAATTTAAGAAAACGCATTTGGCGGAACAACTACCTTAAATATATTATTTTTTATTTATATTTATTTATCATACGGTTGATTGGATTAACTTCAGAAGTAATTAAAGGTTTTAATTTTCAGAATTGCCAATAAAAACCTCATTCTTTATTCACTTTCATAGATTTAATAGATATTGATTAACACGCATATAATTTAAAATTTAAACTTATTCATCCCTCAAATTACAAAATGATCTCATCTCTCTTTGAATATTTTAATTTATTGTCATGAGATTCTCCATCTAATTAAATTCAAAGTGTACCTGTATCAAACTTATTTTATCGATATTATATAGTAGGTATATAAAATATTCTAACATCTAGTCAGTATGGACCTTCCTTTTGCTGAGACAAATCCGAATTCGGAACAAACAACGCGCCATCTTACGGAACAAATGGTCGGGTTCAAATAAAAATTACAATTTGAAGAAATTAGAATCTTAAGATGTACCTTGTAATTTTTTATTTTACCATACAGGGTATGGTCAAGTATTGTAATCGTGTATGAAAAAAGTGTTTTTTCCTTCTTTTTTTCGAAATATCTTAAAAAAGGCTGAAACTATATTGATTAAAAAAATTGAGCGAAACCATGGCATTTCGCTCTACAAAAAAGTCCTAATAAGTGAACATCGAAAAAATTATATTTTTCGAGATAATAATTGTTTTGTTAAAATGTCTGTTAGTTAGTCTGTCTGTTATCAAATTTTTGTGGACGAGCTAGCTCAAAAACTAGTGTGAATATCGAAAACAAATTTCACACTTAGTTTTGGTCCATTGAGATTAAGAGCTGATTAGATTTTGGTGCATATCGACCCAAAATTAAGGGGAGTGGAGGGGGGTTAAAAATTAAAAATCTAGGCCATTTGGGCAAACTCAACCAAATTTTGTATACATAATCAGTGGGACCCCAGAAGTCTAAAATGCAAAAACTAACCACCCAAAATGCCGGGGTGTATGGTCAAAAAATGAAAATCTAGGCTCTTGTACCAAACTCAACCAAATTTTGTATATATAATCAGGTAATCTAAAAATGCAAAAACTAACCTCCCAAAATGAGTGGGGGGGGGGGTCAAAAAATGAAAATATAGGCTCTTGTACCAAACTCAACCAAATTTAATTAAATATTAAATATAAGTGAGGGGCCAGGTTGTATGGTAAAGTCAAGTGGATGGCCACATCAGACCACTTCAGCTTATTTAAATAAATACCTCTCAAAATTGTACCTAAATACATACAGATAGAAATTTTCCACATATCTAGAAACTCAACTAGATACTCAAAAATGTATCTATAGTTATCTAAATACTTGTATCTAGGTACTTAACACTACTTTTAATACATAATAGATTGGAAAAAAAATTTCAGTAATTGTTCTTGTATAATAAACAGCTTTGTTCCTAATAATTTTTATTTTAAAACAATTAGATCTATATCAGAAATAGAAATATATAGAAAGCGATAAACTTAAAACTTCATATTTTACTTTCTCACCTATTTAATATATTATATTTTTATATAATAATAATAATTTATTTTATTTTTAGGCTTATTGTACAGATGCTGCATTAATGTTAAAGATAAAAAATTTAATTATGTTATTCAACACAACGCTTAGGGTAAATCAAGAGTATTACTAAATCTCTTCAATCCATTTAGTGTTTTAATAAATTATGTTCTTTTAAGAATTATGGTTACCCTGTCCAACAACTACAAGATCTACTTCAAGAAATTCGTGATCATTATAATGAAGTTCTTATGCAGAGATGGGTTCAAATATTCAGAGAAATGCTTGATGGTGAAAGTTTTCTGCCTATTCAGGTACCATATTTATTTACTTATATCTAGATACCGGATTCCTATGCAATTGCATATTTTGTTTTCCGCCACATACGACCCAGGGGATCAATTATCTATCCGAATCATGCATCTAGGATACTGTGGGTAAATTTTATACTGCAAATTTTTGCATATTTGAAGGATTTTTTGTCAAAATTGCCTATTTCGCGCCAAATACAGATTTTTTAAAAGTAAATTTTCGGAAAAAGAATGAAAAAAAATGAAGAAATAAAGTTCCTTAAAATTTGCCCCCATTACATTTCAGGATTTGGAGCGCTCCTTTTCATTGTATAAATCAATTTTAAGTGACCGTAGACATAATAACCTGAAGATAATTTAGAAAAATACTTGTAAACATAAATTATTCACAATTACAATCAAATTTTAATTATTTTTGAGATCCTTTGTTAATTATTTCTTTATTTTTATTTATTTATTTTTTTAATTGCCTTCGGTAACTATAGCCCATTTTGGCCATTGAGTGTTCGTGTGTGTGTGTGTGTGGAAGTGTGTGTAAATTATTGTAGTGATCAGATTATAGCCGGTCAAATATTTGCATTATTTTATTAGTTTATTATTTGTACGTCAATAAGAAAAGCTTGTTAATATAAAAAAATAAAAGCAATACAATACAATCGTGTCTATTAAATAAAACTACCCCCCACCCCCGTATTTTTTCGATCACATTTTTTGAAACATTATTATATTTATTATGTTGATTTTATTCAAGAGCACCTATTATTTCTTTGAGTTTAAAGATTTTTTAATATATTAAATATAATGAGAATTTTGTGAAATTTTTACTCAATAAAAGTATTTACATATTTGACACTTGGTGTCTATAGCTTACTTTATCATTTTATTTCTTTCATAGCACTCCTTCAAATATATAGTCTTTTTGTTTTCAATTTTAATTTTTTAGTGCATAAAAAAATTTATTTTGTCAATTTTTACTGAATATATTTACATATTTCAGCCTTTTTAACTGCAAATTTTATGGTATATTTTGTCAGTTTTTTCTGCATAAAAATCCGGACTCTACTTATATCTTAATTGAAGAAATAAGAATGAAACAAACTTGATTTTTCAGGTTGCAAATCAAGATGAATATGATAAAGTGTTGGCTTCGTTTCCATTTCAAGATGCTGCACTCGAGTCCCTTCCATTTCCAAAACGTTTTCCTTTTAGTCCTTTAGTACCAAATGTCTACCACCAAGTAAAGGAATTTATATATGCCTGTTTAAAATTCTCCGATGATCTCAATTTCAGAGTGAAAATTAATTTTTAATTATTGTAAGTATTTGAAAGAATTTTCTTGCCTAGGGTAGCAAAGTTGTTGATTTTAAGAGGAAATCATACAAGGGCGTTCTCTGCTTGATGCAAATATATATATATATATCTATATATATAAAAATCAATCTGTGTTCGTTGGTTGGTTGGTTCAATGAACTTCGACACCGTTTATCCGATTGAGATGAAATTTTGAACACATATTTATCACAGTCTATAGGATGATGATGATATAGTTTCATCAATTTAAAATTAATTTCATTTTTGAATTTTATTTAAAGGCCATAAATTTTATTCAAAGCTCTAAAAGGGTCATGAAATAATGAAAAAGGTTAAAATGGTCAGGTCGACAAACAAAGAACCCCTCTTCACAAAGGAAGTTAGCATTTTTTTTTCATTTTCTTTTTTTTTTAAAGTTTGAAAATATCATAGAGAGATATATATATATATAAAAATCAATCTGTGTTCGTTGGTTGGTTGGTTCCAATGAACTTCGAAACCGTTTATCCGATTGAGATGAAATTTTGAACACATATTTATCACAGTCTATAGGATGATGATGATATAGTTTCATCAATTTAAAATTAATTTCATTTTTCAATTTTATTTAAAGGCCATAAATTTTATTCAAAGCTCTAAAAGGGTCATGAAATAATGAAAAAGGTTAAAATGGTCAGGCCGACAAACAAAGAACCCCTCTTCACAAAGGAAGTTGGCATTTTTTTTTTCATTTTCTTTTTTTTAAAGTTTGAAAATATTTATAGAGAGATTACTCATAAAAAAATGACACACGTTATAAATGTATAGCAATATAGTATACATATAAGTTAAAGGTATAAACAGGGCCGGGCTAAGAGAAAATTTTACTACAAGCATGAAATATTTTTGCGCCCCCCCCCCCCCAGCAAATTTAGCAACAATCATAATAGAACAATATACATGTAGAGGTATATAGTATACATATAAGTTAAAGGTATAAACAGGGCCGGGCTAAGAGAAAATTTATATTTTTGCGCCCCCCCCCCAGCAAATTTAGCAACAATCATAATAGAACAATATACATGTAGAGGTATATAGTATACATATAAGTTAAAGGTATAAACAGGGCCGGGTTAAGAGAAAATTTATATTTTTGCGCCCCCCCCCCCCAGCAAATTTAGCAACAATCATAATAGAACAATATACATGTAGAGGTATATAGTATACATATAAGTTAAAGGTATAAACAGGGCCGGGCTAAGAGAAAATTTATATTTTTGCGCCCCCCCCCCAGCAAATTTAGCAACAATCATAATAGAACAATATACATGTAGAGGTATATAGTATACATATAAGTTAAAGGTATAAACAGGGCCGGGCTAAGAGAAAATTTATATTTTTGCGCCCCCCCCCCCCCAGCTAATTTAGCAACAATCATAATAGAACAATATACATGTAGAGGTATATAGTATACATATAAGTTAAAGGTATAAACAGGGCCGGGCTAAGAGAAAATTTATATTTTTGCGCCCCCCCCCCCAGCAAATTTAGCAACAATCATAATAGAACAATATACATTTGGGCCAGTAAAATAGAATCTTCAAATATATCTATTCAAGACTTTATTATAGAATAACAGTACTAATAAAACTTCAATAAACAAGTTGCGTGGGGGTCCAGGGGCAAAGCCCCCTGGCTAGCAGGGCCCGCCGAAGGCGGGCCTCACAGCTAGTATATATATATATATGAATATAAATATATATTTACGTATATCGTATTTACCGGGTGAGTTTTTTATCTTGAGACAGTCTTATAACTCAAAAACAGTGCATTATATGAAAAAAGTTTCAAATATAAGTTTATTTATATCGAGGGGGAAACTAAAGTGCGCTATTGTTTGTCGAACTAGAACAAACTTTTAAGGGTATTTCGAGGTCAACTGTTTTTTAAATGGAAACCTATATATTTCTTTACGGATCCTTAATCTTCAAAAAAAAACTAAACAACTTTTTTTTAATGATAATGATGAGAGAAGGAGTTACACCAAAAGGTGCAACCCCTAAAGGCCTGGGTTGGCCCCTCCATCGTGAAAAGAAGAAGAAAGAATTTTATGGGTTGGGCGGGGGGTCGAAGGTATCTGTGGATACGGGTCTTAAATAGCTGAAGGTTATAAGTCGCGGGAAAGATGGTGGCAGAGAGCGAGTTCCAGTCTCTGGAGGTCATAGGGATAAAAGAGTTGGCGAAAGCGCTTGTTCGACTTTTATCCAATTTGACAGCGAAGGGGTGCTGAGCGTTAGAAAACCGCGTGTTTCTCGTAAAGGGGGGATAATCGATTTCAGCTCGACTGAACAGACACCGTGATAGTATCTGTAGTACAGGGAAAGGGCAGAAACGGTTCTTCGGTGAGCCAGGGAGTCGAGTGAGTTGGTTAGAGCCGGGTCTCCTATTAGTTTAATTGCTCGCTTCTGAATTGCATCCAGTGTTGCAAGAGAATGCTTGGATGCACCCCTCCACAGATGAGAGCCATATTCGAGACAGGGACGAATTTGAGCCTTATACAGCATAAGAAGTTGACTGGGAGTATAACAGCGTCTAGACCTAAATAGGAGACCAAGCTGCGCGCTGCAGCTTTAGCAGTGGTTGAGATATGGTCATTCCATGAAAGGTCAGACCCTAGAGTTACGCCTAGCATTGAAATTTTATCCCTGAATTCTAGTGAGTTTGAGTCGAATGATATGTTTGGGAGGTTTCTGTCGACGCGCTCTAGAAATAAGGCAACACTGAGTTTTCCCTGCATTGAAGTTAACTAAGTTTTGGGATCCCCAGTTTTTAAGTTTGCAAGCAAGTTCTAAATTAATTGAAGGGGCAATGTTCTGCACGGTTTTTATGCGATGCAGGGGCGTTATGTAGGGTGCTGTCGTCTGCGTAACAATGTACCGGATTGGAGGCGCGAGTTTAGAAGGTCGTTGATATAGATAAGAACTTTTCATAAGAACTATTTTTTTATCCGACATCAAATAAACAAAATATTAAATCAATTATATCTCCAAAAAATTTCTAATAATTATTTCAAACAATTATTCAATTTAATTATCCAAAAATAATGATCAAATATTTAATTATTAAATAAATAATTTAATAATAATTAATATTTTAATAATTTTTCTTCGCTTGTCTGTGACATTCCAGAGTGTATCCCAAGTCTTCTGGATGAATTCCAGTTCCAATTTCGTTATTTTAGCCTGTTGTAGTTTCTTCGTAGCCTTTACACTTTCTGTTTTTTTTTTTTTTTTAATAGATTTACAACACAATAAAATGAAGCTTGTGAGCGTGTATCCCTGTCAGGAAAACCCTCGGCATCCATTTTCAATGGCAGCCTAGGGGACATTTCTTCCACATTCACAATAAATTAAGACCATTTCACAAAAAAATGCTCCATTTTTATTATGGAAATACAATATAACTATCTACTGGATTGACACGAGAAATAAAGTCTTTTAAACTCAAAAATTTTAGCTACGATTCTATTAAGTAGAAAATAATCTCTTCAAATCTGAGTAAATCGGAGTGTTAATATCATTATTAAACACTTATTTTTATTGTTGTGACTTTTTGATTTAATAATTATTTATTTAATAATTAATTACTTAATCATTATTTTTAAATTAAGTTGAATAATTGTTAAAAATAATTATTAGAAATTTTTTGGAGATATAATTGATTTAATATTTTGTTTATTTGATGTCGGATAATAGGGTAGTTCTTATGAAAGTTGTTTAGTTTTTTTTGAAGATTAAGGATCAGTAAAGAAATATATAGGTTTCCATTTAAAAAACAGAAGTTGACCTCAAAATAGCCTTGAAAATTTGTTCTAGTTCGACAAACAATAGCGCAGTTTAGTTTCCCCCTCGATATAAATAAACTTTTATTTGAAACTTTAATGCACTGTTTTTGAATTATAAGACTGTCTCAAGATAAAAAACTCACCCGGTATATGAGATTGAAGTAGACAATAAAAGAGTCTGTCTTCTCCTGGAATTATAAATTTTATTTATAACGAGACTATAATTTCGAGAGCTTTCTCCTCTTCATCAATCTATTACAATTAATTCACAGGAATTTTTTTTTTAATGCAATCGAATGCAAGAAGGGGTGCGCCAGTAAAGATGCAGCTCCTATGGATCTCGAAAGACCCTTGCATTACCGAAGAGAAGGGAAAGTTGATTAAGTGAGAGGGTGTAGACGTAGGTGTCTATGCACCCCGGTTTTGAAGGTTTGAAGATTATAGGTGCTGGGAAAGACGGAGGCTGGGAGAGAGTTCCAGTTCCTTGAAGTCATGGGGATATATGTATTGGCGAATGAAGTGGTCCGGCACTTTTCCAGTTTGACCGCGAAAGAGTGTTGGGAGTCGGCAAAACGCGTGCTACGTGCAAAGCATGCTTTGGGGGGAATTATTGATCTTATCTCATCAGAGCACCTGCCGTGATAGTATCTATAGAAAAGGGAAAGGGCAGAGACATCTCTTCGATGAGCCAGCGAGTCGAGGGAGTCGGTGAGGGTAGAATCGTTAATTAGCCTGACGGCTCGTTTCTGAATTGCATCCAGGGTAGCAAGAGAATATTTTGAGGCTCCTCTCCACAGATGAGAGCCGTATTCGAGACAGGGGCGGATTTGGGCCTTGTAGATGGTGAGAAGTTGTGGGGGTTTGTAAAATCGCTTGGACCTGAATAAGAAGCCAATCTTCCTTGCTGCAGATTTCGCCACAGAGGAGATGTGTTCATTCCAAGACAGGTCAGATGTGACTGAGACGCCCAACATGGATAGGCTGTCACACATTTTTAGGGTATTCGAATCGAAGTGAATATCAGGGAAATCTTTATTTTCGCGCCTAGAAATTAGACAACATTGAGTCTTGTTTGAATTAAAGTTAACTAAATTTTGAGAGCCCCATTTATTCAGTTTGTCTAGGTCGAGAGTAATTGAGGAGGCAACATTGATTCGATTATTCGGGAGTGAGGGTTTGCTGTTTAGAGTGCTATCGTCGGCGTAACAATGAGTGGGGTTTGAGGTTTGATCGATAACGTCGTTTATATAAATTAGGAAGAGTGTGGGGGAGATTACAGAGCCTTGGGGAACACCAGCGTTTGTGGAGAACGATTCAGATGATGTTCCATCCACCACAACTTTTATACTTCGGTTTGTCAGAAAGCTTTCTATCCATTTGCGAAGTGTTGGTGTGAATCCAAAGGCTGGCAGTTTGGCAAGAAGATTTTTGTGCCAAACCTGGTCAAAAGCTTTGGTGATATGGTGAATTAATGTATAGTAAACTATAGTCTCCTTATAAATAAAATTTCTAATTCCAGCAGAAAACAGACTCTTTTATTGCCTCCTTCAATTTATAAAAATTCTGCTACTCTCGGCAAAAAACTTTCAATTTAATTTATATAAGAGATGTTTGAGTTTCGAAGAAATATAGTGTGATTTAATTTTTGTGTTCACTCCTTCAGCCTAAAAAAAGGATGACTACTTTAATTTAACATTTCACTTAAAAGAATGATTTTTTCTACGTTCAAAGGCAAGTCCGAATCATTTAGAAAAAAAATAGCCTGAATTAATTTTTGTGATCAGCCCTTCACTCTTTAAAAGGATTAACTGCCCTTAAAAAACCCCAAAATGATGTTTTTTGCAGAATTTAAGATAATAACTTTCACTAATCCCGAATATAGTCAGAATTCATTTTTTAACGCCCCTTCCCTTAGTCTCAAATTATATAAGACTACTTTATAAAATTTATCCACCTCGAAATATGAATAAATTCATGTTTGATAATGAAATGAATATTTAAATCATTTACATTAACAAAATTTATATTTGAAAAGATTTTGTTTTGCCAAGAGTAGCAGAGTTTTTGAATCATAAAGAGAAACAAAAGGTTGTCCTCTGCTATGATGCAAATAAACATACACACACATAAAGGACCAGTTCACTGCCCAAATCGATACACTCCATAAAATTGGAGAAATGCGATGAAATAATGTAACATAATAATGTTACATTATTCATTATTTATTATTCAATGGCCAAACTATTTTGTCGTTTAATGATGTTAATCTTTATTATTTTGGAAATTATTTAAAAAGCTATTACTGAATCAAGTGCTTTAACACTTAAATTTAAGATATTTCAAAAAGTTGAGTTTGTCGATTTGTGCAGTGAACAGCTCATGAGGTGGCATGAAAGGGACACATATTGAAAGGGATAATTCAATTAACTCGCTAAACAAAGGTAGTCTCGAAACGACATTATTTTTGTTATGTGGCTACTCCAAAATACATACATTGACATCTTACTTCACACTTCTCTCATTTCAAGGATGCCCTTGAAGTGCATGTGTTTGTAATCGTGTACCAAATTATTTTTTTGTCTCTTCTTTAGAAACGTTTTTTCCAGTAGTGTAAACTGTTAATTAAACAGTTTAGCTTTGTTTATAATTGGTGATTTACATGCAGATACGAGAAAAAAAAGATCAGTAAACTTTTATTTAGAATTGTAGATTTTGTGGTCATGTTTTTAATTTTTTTTTGATAGTTATGAAAGGGACACAACTAACTGTTATGAAAGGGACGACCATTTCATGACTAGTATTTCATAAATAATTGTTATTGTTACTTTTTACCACATAGAAAAAACAATTATTTTAAAACAGAATTATTACTATTAATATTAAAAGATCTATGATTGTTTTGTTTTTTGAATTATATGAAGGTAAATGTTTATTTCCATGTTAATTATCTTTTAAGATGAGAAATTTAAGACCAATATGCTATTAATTACTTTCAAAGATGTGATTTTAAACTAAAGATAGTTAATTATATACGTGCTTCCTAATATTTAGTATGTGTGTAGCAAAGTTTACGGTGATTGCTGTCCTTTCAATACAACCCATTTTTGAAAGGGACAAAATACACTTTTTTTTTTAAATGCGAAAATATAGTACTAAGAACAATTGAATGTGTTTTATTGTATTTTATTTCGATAGCCAATAAATTGAAGTTTTTAATTCTATTTTTACTCTCTTTAAAATGTTATCATTGATGATAAAATAGAAATGTATTCAAGTGTCTATATGTGTAATAATGGCAGAGCTTAAAAAATTGACAAAGTGTTTAGAGCTTTATTTATCAAGAACCTGAAGAAGCTGCAATAAAAGTGGCAAAACGTTGCAATTGATAAGTCGTAAATAAACACATATTTTGTTCCTCATCCTCTGATAAACAAAAATTACATTAAAATGTTATATTATTTATTTGCTAGAGAAATGTCCCTTTCATGCCACCTCTCCCCTATGGATTTGAGTTGTTAGCTTGCCATGATAACAAATTTTCAATATCCAAATTGTGATTGACCCCATGAGAAATAATAGATAAAATATGTCTAATTAAAAATCAAATCATGATAAAGGCCAAGCCTTTGAAACTATACTCAAACAAATAAATATATATACATATTTATATTTTATATATATGTATAGGCTTATTTGCATCAAGCAGAGGACAACCTCTGTTTTTATTTATGAATGATAAACATTTAATGACTGCTGAGTACATAGTTTATAAAAATAATATTATATACCTATACTGCCACTAAAATCTCAATTTACAAATAACATTTATGTTAATCATAATATTTTCTTTGTATTTACTCATGTTTAATTATTTATGTGTTAATTTTCAGTCAGGCGGAAGTGGACGATATGATTCGAAAGTCGACTAATTTGCTGCTCACGCGCTCCTTTAGCGGTTGCTTAGCATCTCTATTTAGAAGGCCTAGTCTAGCTCTTAATCAAGTGATTCAAATTATTATCGACACTGGATACCTTGAGGATGCGGCTCAATTTCTAGACGAATTCGTCACTAATATCACAGGGTAATGACTTTTTTTTATTATTTATCTTATACTCTTACGTTATATTTAAAAATTAAAGTATAATAAAGTTCCAAATAATAACATACAGTCACGTTATTATTTATTTATTCCATTCATCAATAAAACAAATCCACGTCTAGTGTGAATAATACCCAACTAATTTCATGTTAATCATAATCATATGATACCGCTTCTTTGTAAGCATTTCTTAATAATTCATAATCACATGATAAAAATAAAATTAAATAGTAAATAAAAAAAATTCAGGTAAATATACGCGCAATGAATAGATTAATCTTGTTTATACACGAGTTTAGGCAAATCTTTATTTACTATTTACTATTTATTCTATGATCATGTTTTTTGTTAATGAGCATACATTTCTATTTTTTTTTCTTTTTCTCGTTTGTTGATTGTTAATTTCTGTTAATTGATTTGTATTTATGTTTTTTAATTTCTGTAGTTAATTCGTATTGATGTATTGTTGACCTAGCCACCGAGGACTTGTGCCTCTAAGGGCCAGCTGTACAGTCGGTTGGTAAACTCTTTTTAAACGTTGGCAAAGGGTAAGACCTTAAAATTCACCTTGTGCCCGGTGGGATGGCCAATCAGATGAAAGTGCCTGTCATCTGATTGGCCATCCCACCGGGAAAGTGCCTGTCATCTGACTGGCCATCCCACCGGGAAAGTGCCTCTCATCTGATTGGCCATCCCACCGGGAAAGTGCCTGTCATCTTGATTGACCATCCCACCGGACACAAGGTGAATTTTAAGGTTTTACCATTTGTCAACGTTTAAAAATAGTTTACCAACTGGCCCTAAGTAGGTCGAGTAATAAAGATGTATTTATTTATAAACAAGGTCATACGGTCATAGCTAGGAGAGCGTGAATGTGTGGGTTTCCGAAATTTTGGAATAAATAAGATTTATTTTTATAGGGTTTTTCTGTCATTTTTTCGTGATGTTTTTCGTGTTGATTTCTTATGGGTTACCTCGCTATAAACCTTTTCAATGTTAATAAGATTGATAATGTTTAGATTGTTGAAAAATGCTCTCTTTTTGAAGCTTCAGGAAACTCACTTGTTACTCAGAAAGCTCGTTTGGCCGAAATATCTAGACACGGCAGTGTGTCAGCCAAGTTCGGAAAAACGGGGGACGCACCGGCCATGTGTATATTTACACGAACCATTTCAAACTACTTTCGACCCCCCCACTAACTCAAAAACTATTAGACTTATACACTTAAAATTTTGCATGCCTAATAAGACCCACTAGAACACCTAGAATCCCAAATTTAATGAATAAATCTAATATAAGTTCTTGAGTTATTAAGCTCTGAAAACTACCATTTTTAACACTGACTGACTAACTCACTCACTCACTGACTCATTGACATATCAAAAACCTAAAGTACTTTCGCTGATCCTAGAGTTTGGGCTACAATTAAAGGGAAAAATCGAAAAAGCGAAACTTTCCCTTTTTCAGGACCTAAAATGAAGGGGTGAAATTGATTATAGGCTTAATTAACATATAGTGAAAATACAATCAAGCTAGAATTCTGAAATTTGGCATACTGGTAAAGCTTGGAACATTAATAAAGGAGGAAATTGAAAAACCGAAACTTTCCCTTCTTCGGGGTCCGAAATGAAGGGGTGAAATTTATGAAAAACCGACCGGGTTTTTAACAGATATTTTATGAGAAATATTTAATTATTATTAATATAAATGTTTAAATGTAATTATTTAGATAAATTAAAGGATAAAACTTTTCAAAAATTAATGATATCTGACCAAAAACATAAATGTGAAAAAGGGGCCAAGTTCGGTACCAACGGCTTCGCCGACAAAAGAGTTGAGATCTAAACGGGTACCAAGTTCCATAGCAGTTGCTTAAATCATAGCTATAGGGATGAACAACGATCTTCAATTGATTTAAAAGAAGATTTGTTACGTTCTTTGATATTAAATTTATAACTTGACAAGTTTTATATCCAACTAAATTGTTTGTAGTATAAAATAAGAACAACTAGATAAATTTTAAGCTTGTATTAAATATCAACTTCACACTTCAGCTTCAGAACAAATAAATTCAGATTCAGAGCGGGTGGCTGAGAGAGCCAGGATTAATCCTGACTCACATTTTACATTTCTTTTTTTTTTTTTTTTTTTTTTTTTGTATTTACAATTAATAATCATTCGCCACCCGTATCGTTCTGCTGAAAGTGTAAAAATTAAGGAGAGATCCCCCATCGCCCTATATGTCAAATTGTTTATTGTTTTTGGGATATACCCAGGGCGATGAGGGGTCCCACCTGCTTTTATGCCACCACACTCCTTCCCACGAGAGGTGGATGGCCTCGACCCTGACCGAGCCCGCCCCGACGCCAAATCGCTCCGCAATATTGTCCACCAGACTGGAGTTGCCCATATATTTTTCCATTTTGTTTCGGTGGGCAACCCAGTCCTGCAAGCGCGGAGACGATCTGGACGTCTAAAACCCACACCACCTCCGACGCATCCTTTGCCACGATGTCTGGCTTTCTCTGACGCTGCCGAGCTGGAGCGCAAGTACTCCAACTCGACACGCATTCCCTTTTTGATCAAATCATATTAAAGAACGTAACAAATTTTCTTTTAAATCAATTGAAGATCGTTGTTCATCCCTATAGCTATGATTTAAGCAGCTGCTATGGAACTTGGTCCCGTTCAGATCTCAACTCTTTTGTCGGCGAAGCCGTTGGTATCGAACTTGGCCCCTTTTTCACATTTATGTTTTTAGTCAGATTGAATTCACTCGAAACTTTTTCTTAAAGATGACTGCTGTGAGTCAAATCATTACAAGACATGATTTTTTTTCTATCTCTCTCTCTCTGTCTGGATTTCAATACTCACCGATAACTCAAGAGGAAGGTCAGAAAATATTTATTCTGGTGTCAAAATATTTGTATTTCCTAAATAAAGAACTCATGAACTCATTAGATTTGTAAAGAAATCACGAGAGATTATCATCTACTAAATCCGAACTATTATGGATAATTTCTATTACTTAATACATGTCCCAAGGGTTGCATTTACCTTCTCGGGAATTGAATCCGAGTGTCAAAATAAGCTGACGTGTTCTGATGTGGCCATCCACTTGACTTTACCATACAACCTGGCCCTCACTTATATTCAATATTTAATAAAATTATTTATAATCATGTAAGGGGGGGGGGGTTAGTTTTTGCATTTTTAGACTCTTGGGGGTCCACTGATTATGTATACAAAATTTGGTTGAGTTTGGTATATGGCCAAGATTTTCATTTTTTGATCCCCCCCCCCATTTTGGTCGGTTAGTTTTTGCATTTTTAGACTTCTCGGGTCCCACTGATTATGTATACAAAATTTGGTTGAGTTTGCTCAAATGGCCTAGATTTTTAATTTTTAACCACCCTCCACCCTCTTAATTTTGGGTCGATATGCACCAAAATCTAATCAGCTCTTAATCTCAATGGACCAAAACTACGTGTGAAATTTGGTTTCGATATTCACACTAGTTTTTGAGCTAGCTCGTTCACAAAAATTTGGTAACGCACAGACTAACTACTAACAGACATTTTGACAAAACAATTATTATCTCGAAAAATATAATTTTTTCGATGTTGACTCATTAGAGCTTTTTTGTAGAGCGAAATGCCATGGTTTCGCTCAATTTTTTTAATCAAAATAGTTTCAGTCGTTTTTGAGATATTTCGAAAAAAAAGAAGGAAAAAAACACTTTTTTTCATGCACGATTATAATACTTGACCATACACCGTATGTTAAAGTAAAAAGCAATCCGGGCTATTGACTGCCCTTCAAAGTGACATATCTATCGCGCTAAATATTTCACTCAAAGATTTAATCTTCATTTATAAAATTTCGCGGTCTAGTGATTCTAAATTTTAATACATAGCTATGCCGTATATGGTACAATGGGTGGCCAAATTATTATTGGTACACATTTGAAAAATTATATCTTTCATACGTTTTTAAGGGTTTAGCCTACTATTAAACTCATAATATCGTTTCACTGTAGTTTAAATAAAGATTAGACAATTTTTATATTCATTAGATTTGGGCTTTATACCTTCAAAACTTCCGGTTCGAAAATGAAGAAAATGATTTTGAAATTCCATTGAACGGCAACCAAGGTATTTCAGGCCAGAGGCCCGACACTCTAACCACTGACCCACAGTCGCCTCTATAGTTCAGGTTAGGAACTAAAAATAATTAGATCAACTATCAGATATTTCATATTTTATTATGGTCAACTTCTAAAGCATTCAAAAATTCTTCTAAAATTGTTTAATTCAATAGTTTTAATTTAATTTCATACATAATTTAATCGAATTTTATCCATTCGATATTAGTGATAAATTATTATCATTTCCGTCCATAATTTAATTTATAATTTGAAAAGTTTATATTGGGAAAATAAGGACAAGTTTTTATGTGTGACTTTTTTTATTTATCCACCAACGTTTCGTCGACTTTGCCGACCTTAGTCTTCAATAGTCATGTCACACATTCGTTTAAATTTTCTTATACCTTCGTTACCATTGAAGATCATCAGAATACAATTTTCAAGATTTGGCACATTCACAAAACACAATTTTTTTCCCTTTTTAATAACAACCTTATCAAATACAGAACAGAAATCAGCTTCACTTACAAAAAAGAAAAATGATTACTGTTCTGTTCTGTATTGATAAGGTTGTTATTAAAAAGGAAAAAAATTGTGTTTTTTGTGAATGTGCCAAATATCTTTTTGAAAATTGTATTCTGATGGCCTTCAATGGTAACGAAGGTAATGAGAAAATTTAAACGACGTGTGACATGACTATTTAAGTCCTGAAGAAGTCGGGCAAAGTCGACGAAACGTTGGTGGATAAACAAAAAAGTCACACATAAAAAACTTGTCCTTATTTTCCCAATATAAACTTTCAAATTATTAGTGATAAAAGTAAGTGATTTTTCTTAAATAGTCAACTCTACTGGTGACCTTACATTAACTAGGTAGTGATTATAGCAATCTTCTTCTTCAAGTGCCATATCAGGGCTCCTTGACGTTTTGGCTCCTCTCCACATATACCTGTGTTTAGCTGTTTTTACACAGATATACGGGACCTACTTTTTAACGCCGGTTCCGAACGGCTAGTTTGAAGAGGTTACTAGGCAATTATACTCTTGATAGGTTGCCATTGCTTTCCAAGAGGAGGCGGCTCAGTCTCGAACCAGCATACTTCGGGTCACCGGCCCGACACTCTAACCACTGACCCACAGTCGCCTCTAAAAGAAATTAATATTAAAAATAGAGCAAACTTACAAAAAAGTAAAATCCTCTGAATTTATGTTTTCCTAATTATTCTACCACCTAGCTAATTGCATAGATACAAGCACATCCACGACAGAAAAATCTTTTCTAATTTTTTTCACCCAAACAAGATTTCCAGTTTCTTTTTGTTGTTATCTAATAGAAATAAAAATGATAAAAGAAAAGTCTAGCATTGAGTAAATGATTCATTAATTATCTATTTTAAGAACAAAAGTTAACAATTGTCTGGCAAATCTGTCTGAATCAGATTATCTTTGAATTATTTGATAATGATCTTAAATTAGTAGTAGAAATTTAATTGCAGACAATTAAGTTCTTTGATTAAATAATATCTTTAACTTATATAATAAGAATAAATGTTTAGGCGACTAAATTGATAAGTATATACACGAAAAACTTTTTCTCTATTAAAAAATAATCACTACCTATAATAGTTAATGTAAGGTCGCCAGTAGAGTTGACTATTTAAGAAAAATCCACTTACTTTATCACTAATATCGAATGGCTAAAATTCGATTAAATTATGTATGAAATTAAATTAAAACTATTGAAAGCATTGAATTAAACAATTTTAAAAGAATTTTTGAATGCTTTTAGAAGTTGACCATAATAAAATATGAAATATCTGATAGTTGATCTAATTATTTTTAGATCCTAACCTGAACTATAGAGGCGACTGTGGGTCAGTGGTTAGAGTGTCGGGCCGCTGGCCTGAAATACCCTGGTTCGAGACCGAATCTCGGCAGTTATTTGCAGTCGCCTCCTCTTGGAAAGCAATGGCAACCTACCAAGCGTATAATTGCCTAATAACCTCTCCAAACTAGCCGTTCGGAACCGGCGTTAAAAAGTAGGTCCCGTATATCTGTGTAAAAACAGGTAAACACACTCAGCGCAGGTATATGTGGAGAGGAGCCGAAACGTCAGGGAGACCTGGTATGGCACTTAAAGAAGAAGAACCTGAACTATAAACCTTTTCTTAGCAAAACTTTTGAGAAAGTATCAAAATAAAGCTCAATCGCCCACTAGCATGCAGTCAATCAGCCATTATTAAACACCTATAATTCATTATGTATCTCAAAATTCAAAGAATGATAGAAGATAGCTAACTGGGATATTTGCAGTATACCATAAGTAAATGACCGCTTAGGAACCTTATTTTTAATATTTTTCTTTTAAGTGGCCAACTATAAAAGTACATGGTCAACTACCGGTGCCTTTAACTTACTGAATTTATATAACAAATTTATAATAAGGTGAAAGTTTTAAATGTATATAAAACAACCAAGACGATTTCAGCTATTAAATAAGCTGACGTGTTCTGATGTGGCCATCCACTTGACTTTACCATACAACTTGGCCCCTCACTTATATTTAATATTTAATAAAATTATTTGTAATCATGTAGGGGAGGGGGGTTTGTTTTTGCATTTTTAGACTTCTGGGGTCCCACTGATTATGTATACAAAATTTGGTTGAGTTTGCTCAAATGGTCTAGATTTTTTAATTTTTAACCCCCACCCCCTTAATTTTGAGTCAATATGCACCAAAATCTAATCAGCTCTTAATCTCAATGGACCAAAACTACGTGTAAAATTTGGTTTCGATATTCCCACTAGTTTTTGAGCTAGCTCGTCCACGAAAATTTGGTAACGCACAGACAACCTGTCAGACTAACAGACATTTTGACAAAACAATTATTATCTCGAAAAATATAATTTTTTCGATCTTCACTTATTAAAACATTATTGTAGAGCGAAATGCCATGGTTTCTCTCAATTTGTTTAATCAAAATAGTTTCAGCAGTTTTTGAGATATTTCGAAAAAAAAGATGGAAAAAACCACTTTTTTCATGCACGATTACAATACTTGACCATACCCTGTATGGTAAAGTAAAAAGAAGAACCAGAAAATAACAGTTTTATACAGTGGTCCATCTCCACCAGATTACTAATTTAAACATATATTCAATATTAAATGTATATTATTTATTTTTTAACCGACTTCAAAAAAGGAGGAGGTTCTCTATTCGACTGAATTTTTTTTTTCTAGAGCTCTTCGAGATGGACCAGCTGCAGCTCGAGGAGGAAGTCAGTCTGCTATGTTTAGAGTCGCTCGTGATGAAGCTGAAAAACAAATTTGTGAAAAACTAGTACAAAAATTAAATGAATTTCTTGAATTAGAAAACTATGATTGGTTATTAGGAGAACCTAAAGGACATGCTTCTAGTTTTATTACAGATTTGATTGCATTTTTACATAGTATATTTCTTTCATTTACTAATCTTCCAGTAAGTGGCAACAGAACAATATAATTTGAGACTCATTTTTAATATTCAATCCAATTACTGCATGAAATTCAGACTTTTTTCTTCTTCACATTTTTTGAATTTCTAGTTCATTTATATTAATCAAAAGAAAAAAAAAGTATTATATTATAATTGTATTTTTATTTATTATTTTAGAGTGAAGTTGCTCAAGAAGCTTGCAAGTCAGCTTGTGAACATATAGCTAAATCAGTTCTAGCCTTTATGCTTAGTGAAGATGTAAAACAAATTTCAATGGGTGCTCTCCAACAGATTAATTTAGATACAATCCAATGCGAGCGTAAGTTATTTTTCAATCATACTATAAATTCATTTTTTCTATATATATAAATTTTTTTAAATTAAATTAGTAAAATATTGATTATTTAATATAAAACAAAATTGAGTTAACCTCATTTAAACCTTACATTTTGTTAATCATAAGTTTGCTGTATTTGATTCGATCGCGAATGAATGCAGATGATTTTCGTCAAATATTAAGTGAAAATAATATCCGAATTTATATATTTCTAACTTGAAATACTGAAGTTAATTTTCTCATTAATATATAAAAGAATAATTAACGCATTAACGAGAATTGTTTTTGATCGCGCTTTTTAAACAAGATATATATCGCGAGACTACTGCTGGTTGAGGCTATTGGAGTCTGCTGAGTCTTAAGTCTGGACCAAGAGAGAATAAAAAAGATGTGATCCATTTGGCTATAATCCAGCATCATTTCGCGAGCCAATCGTGAAAATAATATCCGAATTTATATATTTCTAACTTGAAATAATGAAGTTAAATAAATTTATAATTTTCTCATTAATATATCAAAGAATAAATAACATATTATCAAAGAATAATTAAGATATTATCAAAGAATAATTAACATATTAACGATCAAAAACAATTTCTTCTTCTTTTTCACGATGGAGGGGCCAACCCAGGTCTTTAGGGGTTGCACCTTTATGGTGTAACTCCTTCTCTCATCATTATCATAAAAAATAAATAAAAATTCTCGTTAATGTGTTAATTAATCTTTGATATATTAATGAGAAAATTAACTTCATTACATTTTGTTGTTTCCATGATGTAATGTATTTTTGTTGAGATAATCCCTCAAAAGTGTAATAGAACATTTATCAAAATTGCCTTTCAACTAGGTAGGTACACGACTTTTCGGGGAATCAAGTAAATCATTAATAGAACATTGAAATATTTCACAAATATACAATACACTCAGAAGGACATTAATTTTATAAGATTCAGAATTAATAGAAAACTTCTAATTTACTTCTCCATACCAAAGATATGGCATAATTCAAAACAATATTCCAACTTAATAAAATATATTTATTTATTTATTTTAATTCTAGAAATTATTTATTTTTAGAATTTGCTGCGTCTGAACCAGTACCCGGCTTAGCAGAAGGTGTATTACTTCAATATTTTGCTGATCTTAGACAACTCCTTGATCTCTTTATGACTTGGGATTGGCCGACCTATTTCCATGATTATGGCCAAGAGAATAGCAAATATCAACAAGTGAATCCAAATCATGCGATCATTCTATTAGAAAAGTAAATAATCTTATATTCTTTGATATTAATAAAATTAATAGAAATTGTGGTGTTGGTGCAAGGTGAAACATCTTTAATAAAGATAAAAGTAAATAAATATTTTATGACTCATTTTACTATGAGTAAATTTTTTCAATATTTACTTTTATCTATATCTTTGATATTATTTGAATCGCTTAATTTAAAAAAGTGTTAATTTAATAAGTATTTGTATTATTCTACTATTATTCACTTAGTCTAACAATTATTTGGGGGTTTCCATTGAACAAAATTTTAATTTAAAAAATTAACATTACATTTATTTACAATCTTATACCATTGAGAGACACTTCTCAATTCCATTTATAAAACAATACATTAATAATTTCAATAATTTTACTATTTTGTGGGAAAAAATTAATTGATTAAAGCTACGTGAAGAAACCAACCGAGGATCGACCTCTTCTGGTTTGTTTAACTCTGTCTTTGTGTTTATTTATGTTAGTTAGGTATTCAGCGTTTTTAATTGTAGTAATGGAAATCTCTTTTTATTTATCTCCTAAATATTATTAATATTAAGATAATTTAAATTTTATTAGGGATTTTGACAAAAATTAAATAAAACAAACAATTCACTTGTAGCCAGGTGTTTCATCAATTTTATTTCGATATCTCCAGCATCTATAACACTACAAAAATTCTGATTGAAGCTACTAAAGAATATCCATACAATAAAATTATAGCTAGAATGTTAATGTCTAAATATTATAAATAAATTATTTTGATGGGCATACATTTATTGTATCTTATAGCCATCTACAGGGGCAAATTAATTTATATATGAATATTATTTATGGTAGTTCTTTTACAAATGCAAAAATTCAAGAAGTCTTCGAAACTTGGAATATAAGTCATTAAAAGCATAATAAACACACTGTTAAAATTTGAAGTCGATTTACCACACCAAACAAGAAATAATTGCAATTAAAAATGAAATTTTTTACATATGGTAGATTGGGAAAGGATGGGAAAATGATCATTATTTTATTTTTTTCATTGAAGGACTTTCACCATCTTGATGAAAAACTAATATTTGTTAGAATAATATATTCGGAGTAACTTAAAATAAGCTGACGTGTTCTGATGTGGCCATATACTTGACTTTACCATACAATCTGGCCCCTAAAATTATTTATAATCATGTAGGAGGAGTTAGTTTTTGCATTTTTTTACTTCTGGGGTCGCATTGATTATGTATACAAAATTTGGTTGAGTTTGGTAAATGGGCAAGATTTTCATTTTTTTGCCCCCCCCCTCCCCCATTTTGGGCGATTAGTTTTTGCATTTTTATACTTCTGGGGTCCCACTGATTATGTATACAAAATTTGGTTGAGTTTGGTGAATGGCCAAGATTTTTCATTTTGGCCGGTTAGTTTTTTGCATTTTTAGACTTCTGGAGTCCCACCGATTATGTATACAAAATTTGGCTGAGTTTGGTGAATGGGCCAAGATTTTTCATTTTGGGCGGTTAGTTTTTTGCATTTTTAGACTTCTGGAGTCCCACTGATTATGTATACAAAATTTGGTTGAGTTTGGTGAATGGCCAAGATTTTCATTTTGGGCGGTTAGTTTTTTGCATTTTTAGACTTCTGGAGTCCCACTGATTATGTATACAAAATTTGGTTGAGTTTGCTCAAACGGCCTAGATTTTTTAACCCCCCCCCCCTCCACCCCCTTAATTTTTGGTCGATATGCACCAAAATCTAATCAGCTCTTATTCATACCCTGTATGGTAAAGTAAAAAAAAATTGAAATTATTTACCTCGTAGTTTTGATAAAAAATTAAAAAAAAACATATTTGGGTGATTATTTTTAGTGGAGGGGATATAAGATCATTGGCTTGGAAACAATCCATTCATAAAGAGGATATAGTAATGTGAGAAGTACAGTCACGTTAAAAAACATAACCTAAAAGTTTACCACCGTTCATATGTATAGAGTGGTTACTAGGCTAAAACTTTTTGTATGGATTGTCGCGGAAGAACTACCTTAATAGCCACTATATCATAATTCTTATATTGTATATTTTAATTACTAAAGAAGTAGAAATAGAATTAAAGAAACGTCTGATTACAATTAATTGATTGAATCATTTAATTTTTCTCCAAATCCCTATGAAAATTTAAATTATCTTATAATTACTATGAACCCGAACCAATTTATACTATTAATATCCTAAATATGGATTTGCCGGTATTTAGATTTCAGATAATTTAAAACAAAATTAATTTATAATATTTCTGGTAAGAATTAGGAGACCTTGGGGAACTTTTGAAGATGTAATCAAAAATTATAAAATAAGGGAACAACAATCCAGAAACCTCTATTGATTTTGAATTATATATTAAAATTAATTTAATTTAAAAGTTTCATAATTTTCATTTGAGACTTTTTAAAGACATTCTAACAATAATCAAGTGCCAACCAAATTAATATGTTTTATATCAATTTCGATTGATTAACTATGTACATTTATAACAATTTAAAAGCTTGGAAAAGTCTCAAATAAAAGCGACAAAACGTTGCAATTAAATTAATTTGAATTTGTTTTACCTTAAATCTAAATAGATACGAATCTATATTTATTTTTAAAAAGTTGGGACACGAAACATATAATAATACGAGGATAAGTCAAAAATTGCCTACACTTTTCGTTCTACAACTTTATTAAACTAAGATAGGAGGCGGCCGAATGCGCATGCGTTGAGTTGGTGCGTCTGTGGTCACGTGTGCGGAATTTAATCACGATCGCGTCAGTTGTCGTCTGGCTACAACAGCATAAGCATGTCAGCTCCGCTATCAGATTGCACCAAAGAGAAGCAACGAGGAGTGGTCAGAGGGTGTGAAAGGTGCTGAAATTCATCGGAGACATTTTTCACAATACGTGGAAAGTGCTTTATCTCGTAAAAGCATTTTTTTATGGATCGAAATGTTTAAAAGTGGCCGAAAGGAAAAATTCAAGACCTCACCATCGGCTGGGAAGGTGATGCTAACCTCGTTTTGGGACGAAAAAGGCCCTATACTGGACGACTACTTGGACAGGGGGACTACCGTAAATAGTGCGAGGTACAGTGATTTGTTGGCCAATAATCTGAAGCCAGCGATTCGAAACAAATGCTGTGGTCTACTCTCAAAGAAAGTTTTGTTGTTGCAAGACAACGCACGGCCCATCACACCATAGAAACAATAAACAGGTTGGGCTTTGAGACCCTGGAACACCCTCCCTACAGCCCAGATCTCGCTCCCTCAGACTTTCATCTCTTTGGACCGCTCAAGGAAGCTTTAAGAGGTCGTCGATTTGCCTCAGACATGGATGTTCGGGATGCGGTGCAAAAGTGACTTCATGACCAACCGAAAACCGTCTACCAGGAAGGCATCTGGAAGCTTGTGGCTCGCTGGACCAAGCGCATTGCTAAAGGTGGAGACTATATCGAAAAATAATGTATCTGTTGTACACCTATCATAGTTTAATAAAGTTGTAGAACGGAAAGTGTAAGTAATTTTTTACTTATCCTCGTAATATTCCTGGCGCTACTGATCGATCTTAGCAGTCGATGCGCCTTTAAACCCCCAATAATAATAATAATTAATATCCTTTCAACTATATTTTATAAAAAATTAATCAAACTTAATTAAGATTTAATTTAATATGTAAAATATTTTCTAGGCTTCGAGAAGCGGATAAAAAAACAGTTTTCTCAGTACTAAAGAAAAGTGAACGAGACAAGAAAAAGCTCCTAGAGACTGTGCTCAAACAATTGCGTCAATTAGCAGTAACTGTAAATCATCAATAGGGTGATCCACTAATAAACTAGTAAGTAATATATAAATGCACAATTGTTGTGTAAACTATTTATTCATTTTAAATTATTATTAAAAACCATTATAAAAGCAAACAGATTAATTTAAAATTAATCTGCCTTAAAATAGATTTTAATTTATTAGAAATAGACTTCATTTCTATAATACAGTTCATTTTTTAATTATCTTTTATTTTTATAAAACAAAGATTTTTTTTTACTTTATTTTGTTAAAATTTTATTTTCTATCATGTTATATCGATTGATTTAATATATAATGTAATATATTAAGTGCCTTTTTAAGGCGCGCTTAGTTTTTTAACTCAAAGGGCTCCTAGAAAAAATTGTTCAAGAGATTCAGCATTTCATTTCAATTCAGGCATTGAAAAAAAATTAAATACAAATGAAGCCCCTGATTAATTAAGAACAATTATGTAAATGCTTGCTTATACTTTTAATATGTAAACATTGTAAATTATTGTAAAAATGTAGGCATTTTTAGTTTATATATAAATATTGTATTAAAGAAAGAATCACACTCACTTTAAGCCCTATATTATTTAATTTTTCATGTATTTAATTTAATGTTGCCATTCTACATTTTTCTTTGCAAGACACTTCATAGAAAAATATCTTTATTTATTTCTTGCAAAAGTTATCGGATACCCTACTAGCCTTTGATCATAGTCTAAACCAGGATTGTGGAGTCAGAAACCGAAAAAAATGTTCCGACTCTAGACTCTATGTTTAAATTGCATAGAAATAATTAATTATCAATCAATTGTTTAAATATTGTTTTCTTTTTACTTGACCATGCAGGGTATGGTCAAGTATTGTAATCGTGCATGAAAAAAGTGGTTTTGTTTCGTTATTCGAAATATCTCAAAAGCACCTGAAGCTATTTTGATAAAAAAAATTGAACGAAACCATGGCATTTTGCTCTACAAAAAAGCTCTAATGAGTGAACATCGAAAAAATTATATTTTACGAGATATTAATTATTTAGTGAGGCGACTGTGGGTCAGTGGTCTGAGTGTCGGGCCGCTGTCCTGAAGTATGCTGGTTCGAGACTGAGTCTCGGCAGATATTTGCAGTCGCCTCCTCTTGGAAAGCAATGACAAACTACCAAGAGTATAATTGCCTAGACAACCTCTCCAAACTAGCCGTTCGGAACCGGCGTTAAAAAGTAGGTCCCGTATATCTGTGTAAAACAGCTAAACACACTCAGCACAGGTATATGTGGAGAGGTGCCGACGTCTGTTCGGGCATGGCACTATAAGAAGAAGAATTATTTAGTCAAAATCTCTCTTAATACGTTAGTGAGTGTTCAAAATTGGCACTAATTTTTCACACTAATCACGTGACTATACACCCAATCTTGGCACTCAGCATCTATGGGCCGCTTTTACAAGTTCACACCCCCCCACCACTCATTTAGTCCAGGCCCTAATAGCTACTATCGAAGCACATTTTTAAATAATAAAGTAAAACACAGCAGCCTTTGAGGATTACGCCCCTCATAAATCAAAATGGCGCGATACTTTCAATACAGCTTTGGGCGTCTCAGTCACATCTGACCTGTCTTGGAATGAACACATCACCTCTGTGGCGAAATCTGCAGCAAGGAAGATTGGCTTCTTATTCAGGTCCAAGCGATTTTACAAACCCCTACAACTTCTCACCATCTACAAGGCCCAAATCCGCCCCTGTCTCGAATACGGCTCTCATCTATGGAGAGGAGCCTCAAAATATTATCTTGCTACCCTGGATGCAATTCAGAAACGAGCCGTCAGGCTAATTAACGATTCTGCCCTCACCGACTCCCTCGACTCGCTGGCTCAACGAAGAAATGTCTCTGCCCTTTCCCTTTTCTATAGATACTATCACGGCAGGTGCTCTGATGAGATAAAATCAATAATTCCCCCCAAAGCATGCTTTGCACGTAGCACGCGTTTTGCCGACTCCCAACACTCTTTCGCGGTCAAACTGGAAAAGTGCCGGACCACTTCATTCGCCAATACATATATCCCCATGACTTCAAGGAACTGGAACTCTCTCCCAGCCTCCATCTTTCCCAGCACCTATAATCTTCAAACCTTCAAAACCGGGGTGCATAGACTACCTACGTCTACACCCTCTCACTTAATCAACTTTCCCTTCTCTTCGGTAATGCAAGGGTCTTTCGAGATCCATAGGAGCTGCTGCATCTTTACTGGCGCACCCCTTCTTACATTCGATTGCATTAAAAAAAAAACAGTGAGTTACCAAATTTTGTGTATGCTCTAGCTCAAAAACTAGGGTGAATATCAAAACGAAATTTCACTTGTAGATTTTTTATATTGAGATTAAGAGCTGATTAGATTTTGGTGAAAATCGAACCAAAAATTAAGGGGAGGGTATCTTAAAAAACTCACTTGTACAAACCATTTCGCTTGATCAATTTCTTCTTCTCTTCAGTAATGCATGGGTCTTTCAAGATCCATAGAGGCTGCATCTTCTTGGTGCACATTAGATTGCATTAAAAAAAAAGAAATATAAGTATAATGTATTCACATTAAGGGGTTTATGACTCTTTTATTTAAATTTAATTACTAGATTTCAATTTAGTTTTTAATTTTTAAAATTCATCAAAGTTCAGATGTCAGTAAATGAGTATGATGAACAGGCTAAAGTTCAAACCTTTATTTTTTGTATTAATTGCAAAACTTTACTTATTTTATATATTTATCTGTATTTCCTCTTTCTGTGTGAACTAAGGCTTAGTTGAAAATATCCGAAAACTATTGCGAAAGATATTTTAAAATCAACAATAATTATTATTAGTATGATAAAATAAATAAATAAAAACCCCCTTAGAATTTATGTAATCCAACCAATAATTAGTTTAGAAAACCAGTCTTTGTGGTTGACAAAAGGTCTGCTGGCAACATTAATTTATACATATTTAAAGATTCATTCATTATATATATTATTATCAAAATAAAACACCCACATATATGAGTCGCACAGAAGCCAATCCGATTAAGTCCACTATTAGAAAATTTTTAAATTTTCGTAAATTCTTATCTAACAAGATTTATTTATTCTTTTTATTAGTACAGAAGATTTTAATCCTTACTTTGATAGGGCCTAATATTTATTTTGTCTGAATATGTTTTCTAATGGGGATGGGATTTAAAAAACATGTATCGATTGTCATTTTACGGACTTAGGGCAGTTGTTTCGCGACAATACTAGCAAAAAATTAATGCTAGAGTATATAGAACAGACAATAAGGATTCATAATTCATAAGCCCAAAACTTTTTGCTGTTTATGTACCGATTCTAGCCAATCCCGTCAATCCCGTGCTCGTTTGACAAATCTGGCACCATTGTAAGAGATTGAATATTTTTATATTAATATAAAATCTAGCGCATGCGCGCTTTATACATCTTTCGCTGGTTAAATAAATGCGCTGTTGCCAAATTGTTTTTAGTGTAAAAATTTTTTTATACATTTTTCATTATTTATTCATTATTATCTCAGAAACTGTGTTGTAACTATGAATCAAAATTGTCTTAAAATATGTATTGGTTATTGTTTAATGTTGGTTTAGTTTTTTATAAAAATAGTAAGAAGGGTTTCTTAATTATAATTAAATATGTATGTAAATTTTCCGATATTCCGTATAGTGTAATGTTAAAGAGCCTGAAAAACTCGATTTTTGAAATTTAATATCTCTTCAACTGTATTGTTCATAAATTTCGTTTTGCCACCAATCGATGCAGATGTATTTAAATAATAATCTGTTTAATTTTCAAAAAAATCCTAAGAAAACGCATTTGCCGGAACAACTACCTTAAGCGCGTTGGCTTCTGATTGACCTATATAAATATATACATATTATACATTTTATTTGGAATAGTAGTATGTATTTTAAATATAATTTTAACATTTGATATTTTATAAATAATTATCTTTTTTTTATAAGATCTATAATTATATAATAATTTAAACAAGGGCTAACTCAGTGGAAAATAATATATTTCTCTCTTATAGTAATAAATAATTCAGGTAAATTAAATACTATTTTTTTATTATAAAAAAAAAACAAATAAAAAAAACTAGCACTGATTCTAATAGCTTGAGCAATAGACAATAAAAAAGTGTCGGAATGAGAATTTTTATCATTCGACTAGTCATATGTATATTAATAATAATAAAAATGAAAATAAAAAAAAAGTAAATAAATCCATTATATCATTCAAATATCTTTTCAGCTTTATATAATCTAAAATCTTTTTATAGCGTTTCTCGTTAGGCGGTTCAGTGTGCACATTTTTCTGCCCTCAGTGCTACAGTTGCCTTGCAAACCTAAATAAAACAAAGCAATCTTATCAGTGCCCTCATTTAAGACGCACTGGAGTCCGACTGAAAACGCTATTAGTGCGTTTTTAACCTTTTTTTTTATTGAAAATATTTTCAATCCTTATAAATACTAGCACGAACCCCAGTGGTTAGCGAAGTAGCTTATGTTTTTGTGTTTCTTCTAACTATTCTTTTCATAGATCAATTATTTAGGGTTTTAGTACTTTTCTGGACTGACTAACTACTATTTAGCTACCCTTTGTATTGGAGAACTAAATAAACCTCACTAAATTATAGTCCCTATGACGTCAGCACTCTCTTTCAGTGCACATTGGGGTCCAAAAAAATATATAATTTATGCATAAAGAGAAACAAAGAGGTTGTCCTCTGCTTGATGCAAATACACATATATATCTGTATATATATTTATTGCTAATCAGTTCCATTATTAGAATTAGATGTGACAAATCAGAGGAAAAAAGGTTCAATTGTAAACAGTGTTAAAACATGCGATCAATTGCGACGTTTCGCCAATTTATTATGGCTTCATAAAACAGCTGGTCATTTGTTTTCTTACTAATTAGAATACATATATATATATTTACCAATATGAACACAATTATTTATACAACAATATTAATTGCTCAGAGTAGCAATAGATTCAACCAGACTAGCTGTACACTTTCAACTTTTAACACTGTGTTTATAATTGTTCCTTTTTTCTTCTGATTTGTCACATCTAATATATATATTATTTATTTGTTTGGGACTATAGTTTCGAAGGCTTGGCCTTCATCATCAGTCTTTTTTAATTATAAATATTATTTTTTCATTGGGTCAGTATCGCATGGATATTGAGAATTTTTTGATCTTTAGCCGAGAGCCAGTTGGAATTAAAAAAAAAAAACCTATTCTAACTGGCTCTCGGCTAAGTAAAGATCAAAAAATTTTCAATATCCATGCGATACTGACCCCATGAAAAATAATATTTATAATTTAAAAAGACTGATGATGAAGGCCAAGCCTTCGAAACTATAGTCTCAAACAAATAAATAATATATATATTAGGGTGGGTCAAAAAAATCCATTATTTTTTTTTTACAAGTGACACGGAAAAATGGGTTGCTAGACACAAAAAATTCTTTCTAAATATGATATAATTGTTTTGTCAAAATGTCTGTTAGTATGTCTGTGCGTTACCAAATTTTTGTAGGCGAGCTAGCTCAAAAACTAGTTGGAATATCGAAACCAAATTTCACACGTAGTTTTGGTCCATTGAGATTAAGAGCTGATTAGATTTTGGCGCATAACGAACCAAAATTAAGGGGGATGGAGGGGGGTTAAATCAGAACACGTCAGCTTATTTGGCGCTGTTCTAACAAATATATTGAGAATTAAATGCTATAACTCAAATTATTTTATTTTTCCTCACTGTAAAACACCCTATTATAATTAGTTAATAATTATATTAAGACCTTGTTTAGTGCTTCCTCGAATAATGCTGGATATAACACAGTCTGCCTAAAAAGGCTCTAAATTTGGCAAGAATTAACTGATAAATACAAGAACGGAGTGTGGAAGAAGGTATTTTCAACAAGAACCCATTGCTAACCAAATTGTCAAATTAAGGGATACAGTAGAATTTGTTGATGTAGATGAGCAGAATATTAAGGTGTTACTGCAGGTTTCTAGTAAGAAGGGCCTTATCAACTTCCTTTAAGGATATTTCGATTAGCGCTTTGTCCAATCATACATCCTAAGCGCTTAACGAGGTCTTACTGTATTAATCGTTTTCTTAATCCTTAATATACTAATCAATTCCAAAATTGAAGAGATTAGGGATGCGTTTTAAAGTAAAATTGAGAACTGGCTAAACCCTAATCATAATTCCTAATTATATGAGATATTTGATTTATTTTTAATTTTTTGAAAATTAAACATTTTCTCCGAGGGGTGAACCGCGATTGTAATTAGATGTACTCCGTCTTTGGAATTACTTTGGAATTCATTAGATAATCTATTGTCATCTATTGTCTTCTACTTGGAAATGGAAGTGGAAGTAGGTGTACACGGTTCACCCCTCGATTTTTACTTATCACAAAATCGTATAATTTATGAAAATAATCTTAGTTTCTAGATTTATTTTGTTCTTAACGCAAAGTGGAGAAATAAAAAAAGATTTATGTATAAGGACACACTTGCTTTTAAGTTGTTTCGTAAAATCTTTCGAAATATTATAGGTTGATTCCTTCTTAAGATTTTCTAAATTAGTAGCTGGGGGGGAATTTTTTGTTTATTTAGTATTTAAGTAATCGTTTTTAAGGAATTTGGTGTTGGTACTTGGTGAAACATTTTTTTAAATTATTAGATAAAAATACTTGGTAGGTTTCACATTAATTCACTTAATGTGAAACCTACCAAGTATTTTATAAATATAATATTATAATATAATAAATTTAAGTAATCGTTTAATTAATCATTTACATAACTCATGGGTTGACTGTTGGGTGTTCAACACTTCTTTCTATTTTGTTAAGGGAGAATGGTGTAGGTTCTTGGTGAAACATTTTAAATAAAGTAAAGAAATTTTTTTTTAGAAACTTTAAAATTTAAAATATAAAATACTAGATAGGGTACTATTAATGTTTTAAATTAGAAATTTGGTGTTTGATGAGGCTCTTGAAAGCCTTGGAAATAGGTGGAATGTCTTCGTTAGGAAGGAGAAATACAAGATTTCCTTATAGTCTAACCATTTATTTTCCAGAAAAACTTTTGAGACGTTTCAGCGGATATTCTCACGCCATCCTCAGTCCTGGCTTTTCACAACATAGTACATTTTTCTATACAGAAATTTATTCCTTTTCCACAGTTAGCACATTATAATATGTATTTTTACCAACACTGGAGAGTTTTCTTAAGTTAAAATTATTATTAATATGAGATATGTCCATACAATTGAATATACTATATATATAATGAAATGTTTTTAAAATATTTTCCCTTAAAATGCTTTTTATAATTATCATCTTTTAAAATACTTAACAAATTTAAATTTTTAATAATTTTTCTAACTGATATAACAAAGAATAATTGACTTATCAATGAGAAGTGTTTTGACCGCGCTTTATTTGAAAAAGATATTTTATCACGAGACTATTGCGGATTATGCTATTAAAGTCTGTGGAGTCTTAAATCTGGACCAAGAGAGAAAAAAAGATGTGATCCACTTAGCTACAATCCAACGTCATTTTGCGTATAGCCCGCTAGACATTCGGATGGATCACCAAGTGAAATTGAGATCTCAGATGTTATATATTGAATCAAATGTAGAAAACATTCGGTTAACAAATTTACTTATTTGTGAAAAGCCAGGACTGAGGATGGCGTGAGAATGTCCGCTGAAACGTCTCAAAAGTTTTTCTGGAAAATAAATGGTTGGACTATAAGGAAATCTTGTATTTCTTTTTCCTAACGAAGACATTCCACCTGTTTCCAAGGTTTTCAGGTGCCTCATCAAACACCAAATTTCTAATAAAATAATAGGTAGGTTTCACATAAATAAAAGATCAGATGCTTGTTTAGCATGACTATATATATTTCGGGGTATAAGCCCATCTTCAGGAGTCCTTTGTAAACTCCTGAAGATGGGCTTATGCCCGAAATATATATAGAGTCGTGCTAAACAAGCATCTGATTTTTTAATATATATAAGTACTAGCTGTACCATGCGTGCCTCCGGCACGCCTGTCCCAAATAATGTGTACAAAATTTCATCTGAATCAGACAAATGGTGCGGAGTCCATTAACTTCAAATAGAAAGACAGACAGACAAACAAACATTCAAATTTATATATATATAGATTAAAATAAATAATTTCAAAAACAATGTGTAATTATAACAAAATCGTTATTTAAACAAATAATCTGAATGAATAGGTCTGAAATAGATTTTGGTGCATATCGACCCAAAATTAAGGGGATGGAGGGGGGTTAAAAATTAAAAATCTAGGCCATTTGAGCAAACTCAACCAAATTTTGTATACATAATCAGTGGGCCCCCAGGGGTCTAAAAATGCAAAAACTAACCCCCCTCCCCTACATGATTATAAATAATTTTATTAAATATAAAATATAAGTGAGGGGCCAAGTTGTATGGTAAAGTCAAGTGGATGGCCACATCAGAACACGTCAGCTTATTTCAATTTCTTCTAAGACTCCCTTATTTATTCTTATCTTAAAAATTAATAAACAGCAAGTGGAGTGAAATATTGATTGCTCTTATCGGGTAGCATCTATTTGATTTCTCATAGATAAACTTTAAGAAAAAAGTTTTTTCTATTTTCATTTCTAGTCAGAATTTTCTAAGTTAATTAAAATAAAAAACAATTTGTTCCATTAGAATTGGAATTTTTTATTTAATTCTTTTTCATCCACTCTAATATACAAACCTAGATCTTATTTTTTTTTTTAATATAAAGCTGAAAGATAAATCATTTTTAACACATTTCAATTGCATACTACAAAATAATTTATAATCCATTACAAATCTTCAATGTGAAAAATTAAAATATTAATTTTATAATTACTGCCAGGTAATATTTTAATCTTAAGTTATATATAACATGACATCATCTTAAATTGTATTTAGATTTAGATATCATTTAATTTCTCTTCATGCCCCATGTTTGTGCCTTTCATATGGCATATTACGGTCATATGTCATGTAGAAACAAATGTTAATTTTTTTTTGTATACAATCATTAATATATAATGCCTAATTAGTAATGTAATGTTAATGGATTAATGCTATTTATTTTTTATATAAAAAGTTAAAATACTAATAATAAAATGGCTTATTAAATAATTTTACGAATTTATTTTCTTATCCTTATTCCTTTAAATTTTCATTTTTTTTTGTTAATAAATAAATAATCAGTCTTGCAATATTCATTTTATTAAAAGTACTATCTATTTATATTCAAATTTTATTCAATTATTATTTTTTATTCAATTTTTAAAAAATATTTAAATATAGAAATAAAAATTGGTTCTTTTAAAGTTTTAAGTCACTGTTTAGATTTTTTCAATTTCTATATAAGAAAATAGATAACTGTAATAGTTATTAAAGCTATATATCTATCTTAATCCTAGTAATCCTAGAGACGCGCAAACTTTTTATACCTGCGGAGTCTAAAAAATCTGGAATACTGTAACCAAAATAAATTTGGCGCGGTTATGTTCCGGGAGCCTAGTCTCGAGAAAGACTTTGAGCTCTTTAGGGCCGGTTGTATGTCGCAAAGTAAATGCGACATATAACCGGCCCGAAAGGAAGAGAGTAATGAAGACGTGGAGGTTTTTAACAAGAATCGTGGCAAGAGGGTCAAGTGAAGAAAAGTGCTCTGTTTTTATCGTTTATCTTTGGATTATTATTGATTTATCGTTTCGTGTGATTAAGTGCCGTTGTTGTTGCTAAGTAGTCAACAACAGAATCAAGAATAATTCTTTCTATATCTTATATTTTAAATATCAATAAATATTTAATTTTATTTATACAGAGCCGAATTTTCTAAGTACAAAATATTGTTTCGATAATATCATTATTTGTTGTTTGACTTTAAATTATATAACTTCATTTGATTAATAAAATTCAAGTTTGTTTAACCGCATTGTTATACACTAACACAAGACCCGGATTAAATAATTATACTATTTTAATTAACAAACAAATATTTGATTTATTTATTTTTGCCATCAAGAGCAAATTGATCATTGCTGAATTTTCTAAACAGTACAATACTTCTAGAATTGATAGTACAAAATATAAGAATCGGTAAAATAAAATTGTATATTTCATATTTTCGACACTTATGCCGAATTCAGGAAGAAAACCCGTTATCCACTTCGGCTTGATCGTTGCCAAAAAATAACCAGAAGGTCAATGGCTGTTTATTTATTTTTTACACCCCGGTCAAGAAGTGGATAACCCGCTTTGTTTCTGAATTCGGCTTTAATTTGTTTAGTTTTTACACAAATTGCACATTAATCATAAAATCTATTTAAATATTTAAAACACTGGATTTTGCAAATTCTTCTTTTAAGTGCCATATCAAATATCCCTGACGTTTCGGCACCTGTACCACCATATACCTGTGCTGAGTGTGTTTAGCTGTTTTACACAGATATACGGGACCTAACGGCTAGTTTGGAGAGGTTGACTAGGCAATTATACTCTTGGTAGTTTGTCATTGCTTTCCAAGAGGAGGCGACTGTAAATATCTGCCGAGACTCTAATGTCGAACCAGCATACTTCAGGACAGCTGCCCGGCACTCTGGCCACTAACACACAGTCACCGTTTGCAAATTAAGAAGTTTAATAAAACTTACAATTAAGAGAAAGTCAACAAATTTTTGTGATATATTTTAGTGTCTAGACAAGACCTCTAGATCCATAGTTTGCGCGCCCTTATTATACGCTTCTTTATATTCAGACAGACTTATTAAGGGGTTGATTTATAAATTTTCAGCTTATTAGAATTAAAATAATAATATAAAATAATTAGGTGGAGTCAAAAAATAAAACAGGTGAGTATTTAAATTTTTTTAACAATTATCTACTTTTCAACGGTTTATTTCTTCATCAGAACAAATTTGTAGAGACCAATTAGGCTCATTTTTTTATAAGAATAAATTTTAATTTTTTTTTTCTATCACAATATGCATTAAGGTAGTTCTTTCGCGACAATTCACAGAAAAAGTTTTAACCTCGTAACCACTATATACAAATGAACGGTGCTAAAATTTTAGGTTATGTTTTTTTAACGTGACTGTACTTCTCACACTACTAAATCCTCTTTATGAATGGATCGTTTCCAAGCTATTAATCTTATATCCCCTCCACTAAAAATAATCGCCCAAATATGTTTGTCTTTTTTATTTTTTATCAAAACTATGAGGTAAATAATTTCAATTTATTTTTAAGTTATTCCGAATATATTATTCTAACAAATATTAGTTTTTCATCAAGATGGTGAAAGTCCTTCAATGAAAAAAATTAAAATAATTATCATATCCCCACCCTTTCCCTATCTACCCTATGTAAAAAATGTCATTTTTAATTGCAATTATTTCATGTTTGGTGTAGTAAATCGTCTTCAAATTTTAACAGTATGTGTATTATGCTTTTAATGACTTATATTACAAGTTTCGAAGACTTCTTGAATTTTTGCATTTGTGAAAGAACTACCTTAATATGAGATTTTTAAAAACATATCTGAATTATTTAAGTACAGATTTTTATGGGGAACTGAAGAATTCTTTCAATTTGGGCTACTCATGAAGAAATTAGAAACCTGGGTCAGACACTGCCTTCTGGTTTATTCACAGAGTTAAAGATTTAAAATTGTCTAGCTGTTTTGATGTGATATAAATCGAGTTAACTGAGCCATCTTCCTTTGTTAAAATCAAGTTGTTGATGTAAGCGTTATTTTATTATTGACATAAACCAATATCCCTTTAAAACAGGTTCAGAATTAGAAGCCGAAACATCGTGAAAAAAACTAACATATTTTAACAAATTGTATCATTCTTGATGAGTGGGCCAAGATATGAGGATTTTTCAGTTAATCAATATATCCTATAAAACCCCTACACGAATACTTGACTGTCTTATTTTTTGACTACACCTTATCAAATCGCAATACTAATTTCAAGTTTTGAAAAATATTATAATTTTATTTTATTTTGGCACTTAAACAAAATTTATTTTCTAAATATAATCTTAAAAATAAATATTGAGAATCTATTTTTTTTCTCAATTTGGGGTTAAATAAATATAGGAATTATTCACTTTAAGATAGTTGTTTCGCGACAATACTAGCAAAAAGTTAATGCTAGAGTATATAGAACAGACAATAAGGATTCATAATTCATAAGCCCAAAACTTTTTGCTGTTTATGTACCGATTTTAGCCAATCCCGTGCTCGTTTGACAAATCTGGCACCATTGTAAGATTGAATATTTTTATATTAAAATGACAGATAAAATACATTTTAAAAGTTAAAAAATTTCTATAAATCGTTTTGTTATTTTTTAACAAATGTAATCAACGCCTACGTTACACCTTATGAAAATTATAATTTTGAAAACATCTAACGCATGCGCGCTTTATACATCTTTCGCTGGTTAAATAAATGCGCTGTTGCCAAATTGTTTTTAGTGTAAATTTTTTCATTATATATTCATTATTATCTCAGAAACTGTGTTGTAACTATGAATCAAAATTGTCTTAAAATATGTATTGGTTATTGTTTAATGTTGGTTTATTTTTTTATAAAAATAGTAAGAAGGGTTTCTTAATTATAATTAAATATGTATGCAAATTTTCCGATATCCCGTATAGTGCAATGTTAAAGAGCCTGAAAAACTCTATTCTTGAAATTTAATATCTCCGGAACGATATTGTTCATAAATTTCGTTTTGCCACCAATCGATGCAGAAGTATTTAAATAATAATCTGTCTAAATTTCAAAAAAATCCTAAGAAAACCCATTTGGCGGAACAACTACCTTAAATAAACAGTTATTAACAATTATTTCTTTGAGAAACTATAGTTATTGCTAAATTAGGTACTTTGATATGCACATAATTTTTAAAGAATTATTCTTTTTCTTTATTATAAAAGTATTGGGTTATTTATTATAAAGTCTGAGGATTTATGGAGAAATTATATAAATAAATAAATTATTATTTAAAAATCACGTATTATTATTAAGACGGAGTGAAGGTATTTACAATTATAAAAAAAAAGAAATATCTCGCTATAAACAAAATCTAGAGAGACAGGGAGAGAGAAACTTTCCTCGATTAAGAATTATAAAATAATCGGATTATAAAAGTCGATGGTCTTTGAAGAATATCACACACAATTAGTTCAATTAAAAAATTGTTTTTAAAAGTTTTTCGTTAAAATTCGCATTAACTTGTTATTTTCTTTCAACTTCTTTAGAAAGCTTTTTTATTTCTTTGAGGCAAAATTGAGTCTTTGGCATAATTAAAAAATGATAAGAGTCCATATTTTTTTCCTTTTCTTGAAAAATAATTAGTTACTACATCATTATCATCTGAAAATATTTAAAAAATAATAATTTTTTTTGGAATTATGGTATATTAATAATTTATTATAATGTTTGAATTGAGTAATTTATTTTACCTCCGAGTAGAGGTCTTGTTTCTGATAATGTAGGAAGCACGTTTTCATTTGCAGATAACGATACAAATAGTGAAAAAGGAACAATCCAGAGACATAATGTAAAAAAGCCAATTACCTGAAAAAATAGAAATAGATTAAGTTAAATAATATAAAGGAAGCTAAAATATTTTATAACCAAGAGCTTAGAGTGGCCGTTTTAATGAGGTTCTTTCGCGACAATACATAGAAAAAGTTTTAGCCTCGTAACCACTCTATACATATGAACGGTGCTAAAGTTTTAGGTTATGTTTTTTAACGTGACTGTACTTTTTACACTACTATATTCTCTTCATGAATAGATCGTTTCCAAGCCATTGATATTTTATCTCCTCCGCTAAAAATAATCGCAAAAATATGTTGTTTTTTTTTTATTTTTTATCAAAACGAGGTGGTAAATAATTTCAATTTTTTTTTAAGTTACTCCGAATATATTATTCTAACAAAAATTAGTTTTTCATCAAGATGGTGAAGGTCCTTCAATGAAAAAAAATAAAATAATGATCATTTTCCCACCCTTTCCCAATCTACCATATGTAAAAAAATTCATTTTTAATCGGAATTATTTCATGTTTGGTGCGATTAATCGTCTTCAAATTTTAAGAGTGTGTTTATTATGCTTTTAATTACTTATATTCCAAGTTACGAAGACTTCTTGAATTTTTGAATTTGTGAAAGAACTACCTTAAAACGACAGTGTGAGAGAGCCCCTATTTGATTTCTCTTTATGAAACGTTTTTCTTAAATTGAAAGTTTTAGTGCCGAGGGTAGCAGAATTTTTATATATTGAAGGAGACAATAAAAGAGTGTGTCTTCTGCTGGAATTATAAATTTTATTTATTTATAATGAGACCATAGTTTCGAGGGCTTTGCCCTCTTCATCAGTCTATTACAATTGATTCACAGGAATTAATTTAATTAATAATTCTAATAGACTGATGAAGAGGGCAAAGCCCTCGAAACTATAGTCTCGTTATAAATAAATAAAATTTATAATTCCAGCAGAAGACACACTCTTTTATTGTCTCCTTCAAAACGTTTTTCTGTTTAAAAGAATTTAATCATTTATGCTAGTTAAGGAGGTTCTTTCGCGACAATCCACACAAAAAGCTTTAGCCTCGTAACCACTCTATAAATATGAACGGAACTAAAATTTTAGGTTATGTTTTTTTAACGTGACTGTCCACTCACACTACCAAATCTCTATATGGTACACACATACTTGCTGGATCGTTTCCAAGCCATTGTGCTTATACTTATGCCCTCCACTAAAAATAACCGCCCAAACATGTTTGTTTTTTTGTTTTTTATCAAAACTACGTGGTAAATAATTATATATTATTCTAACAAATATTAGTTTTTCATCAAGATGGTGAAAGTCCTTCAATGAAAAAAATTAAAATAATGATCATATCCCCACCCTTTCCCTATCTACCCTATGTAAAAAATGTCATTTTTAATTGCAATTATTTCATGTTTGGTGTGGTAAATCGTCTTCAAATTTTAACCGTATGTGTATTATGCTTTTAATGACTTATATTCCAAGTTTCAAAGACTTCTTGAATTTTTGCATTTGTGAAAGAACTACCTTAAGTAGATATTATTTACTTACCTCTGAAAATGTATAATAATTACTTCCAAAATATTGGAATGCGAGATAGTGATTGATGATTAGCATAATAATTGCTAAGAAAAATCTAGTAGAGAGGATCATAACAAAGGGAAATGTCTTCAGAAGAAAGAGATGCGAAATTTGACTAATGAGGCCACAAACGATGAGCGAAATGGGAAATTCTTCAAACGCAAAGATTCCCAAGTAAATTAGAATAACAACCTGAAAAAGAAAAAAAGATAGAAAATCAATTTAAATGGGTTAGACCACATATGGAGTAAATACTAAATTTCCTGGTTTTATTCCTTATTTCAAATGTATGGGAGGAAAATAAGGGTTCGGCAGTGTGTCATTTTGGGTTAGACTACCCGTGATTTAAAATCTAAAGTTCTAATTTTTATTTCTTATTTTAAATGTATGGTACGAAACATATATTTACGAACAGTGTGGGATTGTGGGGTTAGACCACCCATGGTGTAAATATAAAATTCTTGTTTTATTGCTTATTTAAAGAAACAAATAATGTATGATACGAAAAATATGGGTTTTGCAGTGCGACATTTTGGGTTAGACTACCCCTGATTTAAATTTTAAAGTTTTAATTTTTATTTCTTATTTTAAGAAATAAATGTATGGTACGAAACATATACTTACGAACAGTGTGGCATTATGGGGTTAGTCCACCCATGGTGTAAATATAAAATTCTTTTTTTATTGCTTATTTAAAGAAACAAAACAATGTATGAAACGAAAAATATGGGCTTGGCAGTGCGACATTTTGGGTTAGCCTACCACTGATTTAAATTCTAAAGTTCTAATTTTTATTTCTTATTTTAAGAAATAAATGTATGGTACAAAACATATATTTACGGTGGGACATTTTAGGGTTAGACCACCCATGGGGTAAATCTAAAATTCTTGAATTATTGGATAAAATATACTTGGTAGGTTTTACATTATGATATAAAAATAATACTAATTTATTTTTGGAGAGACTTTAATAGTGTGAAACCTACCAAGTATTTTTTATCCAATAATTTAAAAATGTTTCACCAAGTACCAACACCAAATTCCTTAAAAACTACTAAAATTCTTGGTTTTATTCCTTATTTTAATAAACAAATAATGTATGGAACAAAAAATAAGTGTTCGGAAGTGCGTCATTTTGGATTAGACTATCCATAGTAAAGTTCTAGGTTTTATTTCTTATTTAAAGAAATAAATGTCTGGAACAAAACATATGTGTTTAGACAGTGTGACATTTTGGGGTTAGACCACCCTTGGGGTAAATACTAAAATCCCTTAATTTGAGTATGGAACGAAAAAATATGTTGGGCCAGTATGACATTGTGATTTTGCTTATGCGATGAGTGAGAGAATTATGAATTATTCTACTTATATTATATTTATATTAAGGGCTTTAGATAAAATATGTCTGTTTATAATAATTTGGTAATTTCTCCAGCCCCTCCTTTTATATCCAGAGTTGATATTCAAAATTTGTAACAACAGAGATGGTAAAAAAAGTAATAAACAAAGAAGGTAAAGGTAAGTAGGAGGTAAATAAAAAATATTCACTATATTAATCTTATTTTCCGTTTTATTAAGGGATTATACTCAATCTACTTTATTAATTGATAATTTATGTATTGAGAACTTTTTGTTTTACTCTTTACTCTGCTATCACTGGCCAAATGATGTCCTTTTCTTAGCCAGGATTTAACATATGTTGCATGGAGTTTTTTAGGTGTATAGTCCTTTAACATAAGGGAGTTCGGGACAGCTTATCTATCTGGTTGATGTTCGAAAAAATCGTTTGTATTTCTGCAGAGTGACAACGTCTGCCTACTAAATTTTTTAAATAAAAAAATTTGTTAATAATGAGGTTAATTTCGAATAAAAATCTTTGTTTTGATAATATTAATAAAAAGAATATTGAGATAAATTTTTTCTCATTATAAAAACATTTACTATATTTAACACAAAAACGATTTCAAGAAATAGAGTTGGAATTCTACACTAGTACTTTTGTTATATTCTGTTGGCTGCAAATAACTTTTTATTTTTATATTTCTGAATTATTAATTAACTACTGTCAAATCTAGTGAAAAATATACCATTCGATTCATAAAAGTTGAATTATTGATCTCTATAAATTTGTTGAAAATACTATAATTTGTATAGAAGTTATAGTCCTTTTAAAAGCTCGGTTCATTTACTTCCATGTTAAAAGAACAATTTTCAATAATTTATTTCTCGGTAATGAGAAAGACGATAAACTTCAAATTTCGGTAATAAATATTTAATAAATCAATGATTCGATGGTAAAAATTTGAGAATTTTCTTATAAAAATGAATAACAGTCACGAATCCCCTTAAATTAATATTTTTTAATATAATAATCAGCCCTGGATATGGAGATTGGATAATTCCTCAAAAGATTATCAGCTTGGTAAAATAAATGAATGATAATTTATTAAAAATTAACACCATAATAATTATATTCCTACTCATCTTTTCATAGGGTAAAAAAACCAACGAACATGAATAAATTAAATAAAAGTTGATTGTAAAGTTATGCATTTCTGTTGGCTACATTCCGAAAGGCTTGATTTATTTCTTGGTGAACTCCAACCTCTGAACACTATACAAATGTTTGCTTGTGTGAATAACGTATCATGTTTTCTGCTTATCCATGTAAATAACACCTACTAGCTAAATATTTCGATAAATAGTTTGTTTTTTTTCAGAAAAGAGAGTCAGGCCTAAAGCGTGTGATTCCCCCACTCTTCACTATTAAATTAATGAAAGTACTAAAATTTCGTAACTTGTGACGTAGCTTGTTTTTGAATGTGTGAACGTGGGAAGAGCACGTGCTGATTAAGTCGCGTTATTTGAAATCCACTTGGTTCCAAGCAATGCCGGATTCGATGAATATGAGGCTCTAGGCAATAGAATTTACACCCCCATCCCATTTTTACTTTACCATACAGGGGGGTATGGTTAAGTATTATAATCGTGCATGAAAAAAGTCGTTTTTTGCTTCTTTTTTTTCGAAATATCTCAAAAACGGCTGAAACTAATTTGATTTAAAAAATTGAGCGAAACTATGGCATTTCGGTCTACAAAAAAGCCCTAATAAGTGAACATCGAAAAAATTATAATTTTCGAGATAATAACTGTTTTGTCAAAATGTCTGTTAGTCTGGTTGTTAGTCTGTGCGTTACCAAATTTTTGTGGACGAGCTAGCCCAAAAACTAGTGTGAATATCAAAACCAAATTTCACACGTAGTTTTGGTGCATTGAGATTAAGAGCTGATTAGATTTTGGTGCATATCGGCCCGACATTATGGGAGGTGGAGGGTGGTTAAAAATTAAAAAACTAGACCCTTGTACCAAACTCAACCAAATTTTGTATACATAATCACTGGGACCCCAGAAGTCTAAAAATGCAAAACTAACCGCCCAAAATGGGTGGGTGGGGGGATCAAAAAATGAAAATATAGGCTCTTGTACCAAACTCAACCAAATTTTGTATACATAATCAGTGGGCCCCCAGGAGTCTAAAAATGCAAAAACTAACCCCTCACCTACATGATTATAAATAATTTTATTAAATATTAAATATAAGTGAGGGGCCAGGTTGTATGGTAAAGTCAAGTGGATGGCCACATCAGAACGTGTCAGTTTATTTTTTTTACTTAAGAAAGTTAAAATGTAAATAAATATAATAAGATCAATATTGAAATTTTGGTTATATTATAATGCACATTCAAAATTAAAACAATAAAAAATAATCGAAAAATTTAATAAAACATGTATATAAGATTATATAATATTATTATATTATTATTATTATTATTATATTATAAGACCAGGGCTGAAAGTGGTTGGTATACGGCGGTAATGTTGCAAAAGTTGCCTAATAAAAAGTCTATTTATAATATAAAATCTCAGCTAAATCAAATTAAATCTTAAGATGCCCCTTCAAGTGTGTATTGCGCCGGCTCGTCGTGAATACCACCGAAAAAATGCCGCGCTACTCAATAAAAATGCACATTGCAGAAACTGGAAATAATTTTAATCGACGTTAAGCATTCCAAATAAGAGTTATATGAGTTTTCGACGGTTTCTGGCTGTGGTAAATTTTTGAGGGACTAAAAACTACGAAAACTTTGGACTTTTTTCATATTTTGCTTATAACCCGAAAATCATGCGTCCTACAGAAAATTTTACTCTTATCAAAATGAAAGAGCATAACATTATGCGTCGAATAATCTACTTATAAGTTAAAATTGCTTCAGCCGTTTAGCCACAATCGATCGTCAGAATAGGAAATTTTTACCAATTTTTACCAAAGTGAATTATGCTCATTAGGTAGTCACAAGAAACATTTCTTCAAATTTTTGCGGCGCTGACCCCAGGATTGTTACCAATTGGCTAAAAAACGAGATTGGCAATCATTCATCTTAATTGGACAACGGTAACCCATGCCGCAATGAGGTTGAAAAAATTGCAGTTTTTCATTCATAAAATGAAAACCACTCATCCTAGAAACTTTATTCTTGTCTCATTTTATAAGAAATTTTGTTGTCTTGAAGTTTTACTTGAGCCACTTTTTTGTTAAAACTTTTAGATTTGAAGATATACAAAATTTTCCAAGACAGGACATGATCCGACCTTATTGCGAAACAGGTTATCGTTGTCTAATTTAGATGAAACTTTACCAATCTCATTTTTTAGCCAATTGGCAACTATTATAGGGGTCAGCAGCAAAATTCGAAAAGGGGTTTCTTGTGATCACATAATGAGAATAATTCACTTTTAAGTTGATAAAACTTGCCTATCTTTGACGATCGATTGTGGCTAAACGGCTAAACTGATTTTAACTTTTCAGTAGGTTATTCAACGCGAAATTCTATGCTCTTTCATTTTGGTAAGAGTAAAATTTTCCGTAGGACCTATGGTTTTCGAGTTATAAGCAAAAATCTGAAAAAAGTCCCAAATTTTCGTGGTGGCAAAGGGGCACCTTAAGATTGCATCGTAGGAAGTTCAAATTTCACACACATGATTACACTTAGAGGTGGCAACTTTTCCGCATACAGCCTAATAAATTGAGAAAAAAATGGGGGGGGGTGCTTTTTCGCTCCACACTAATGTAGGGGCCATGGCAAGTCTCGGGGCCCCCAAACTCCCCTTATGTAGGTATCTAGGTGGCATTTAAACCTTATAACAACACCAAATTATATATACACTTAACCCCCCTTTTTGTACTGACCCCGGAGCTTATATAACACGGTTTCACACAACACAGCATTTTCTAGGAGCCTATCTAGCGTGTTATAGGAGGGCAACCTGTACATAATTCAGACACAGCTACATAGTAATAGGATGTGGTTCGAAAAGAAAAATTGTAATTTATAGGGGGGTTCAATCCCCTCCCCCCCCCACCTAAGTCCTGGTAAGGTAAAAGATGTTGCGTATTATTTAAGTTAAAAAAGGAATAAAAATTTGTATTTTATAAATATTTTTGATTCTCAAAAATCATAATAACAAACTAAATATTTATTTTTATAAATTGATTCTTCTTACCATTGTGAGCCACCATATTATTCTTTTAGTAATTACGGTATATTCTTCTACCAATTCAGCTAAATAATATAAACCAGCCGCTAAAAAAATGAATATATTATACTTTAAATGAGATAATATTCAATTCTAATCTTACTTACCTATTGAAAATACCACAAAAATTATTTGTATAATGGACGCGATAAAACTTAGGAAATATATAAACCACATGGTAAATGAGATTTTATAAAAAAATAAATAAGTGATTAGTAATCTTTCAAATTTGACAGAGATAACCTAATCATTTTCATAAATATGATAAATTATAATTCTTTTAAATTGGAATGTCATTCAAAAGTCTTGCAGAGCGGAGCGCTTGCGTAGCTTCCCGAAACAGGCGCTCAATTTAAGCTGAAGAAGGAAATGGAATTCGGTATCAGCAGAGACGTCTTTAGGGATGCCTAGAGCCAGGGGTCGGCAACCTGCGGCTCGCGAGCCAATGTGATGTCAAGATGGCGGCTCTCCAATTGCATGCGCAAATATTAATAATTATATTATTTTTTGAAAAGTGAATTTATTTTAATTGAAAGTAATGGAAGGCAGCCCAGAGGTAGCGAGGAAAGAAAAAATTAACACATATAAAATAAGGTGTAATTTATTGGAATCCTTCCTCCTTTCCTCTCAAACCGACGTTTCGGAGGATTTTTCCTCCTTCTTCAGGGTTTCAAAGGGTCAATGAATGAAACAAATAAAATGTTTCCTTCTTCTCTCCACAGTAGTGTTCAAAAACTTTCTTCATTTGTAACAAAAGGCATAGAAAGACAATTTTTTTTCCTTCTTTTCTTAATTAAGAAAAGAAGGAGAAAAATTTTTTGTCTTTCTATGCCTTTTGTTACAAATGAAGAAAGTTTTTGAACACTACTGTGGAGAGAAGATGGAAACATTTTATTTGTTTCATTCATTGACCCTTTGAAACCCTGAAGAAGGAGGAAAAATCCTCCAAAACGTCGGTTTGAAAGGAAAGGAGGAAGGATTCCAATAAATTACACCTTATTTTATATGTGTTAATTTTTCTTTCCTCACTACCTCTGGGCTGCCTTCCATTACTTTCAATTAAAATTTCTACCAGTCCGTCTCTCTCAGAGAAAATTTCGTTGCAAAAATGAATTTATTTTTATTTAGGAAACAAATCAAAAGATTTTAGTAGAAATATTTTTACATTGCATATCAGAGGGTTTCGTCCCCTTGGGAATCGAACCCAAGCGCTAACTAAGCTTGCCGGGCTGTTAGCCAAACCCTTAAGACAAATCTCTCTCCGATATGCAACATATATAAGAAATAAACAAACAAATTTTTCACTCCATTTGTAGCTTTATTTCTTTTATATGTTGCATATATCAGAGAGATTTGTCTTAAGGGTTTGGCTAACAGCCCGGCAAGCTTAGTTAGCGCTTGGGTTCGATTCCCAAGGGGACGAAACCCTCTGATATGCAATGTAAAAATATTTCTACTAAAATCTTTAATTTGTTTCCTAAATAAAAATAAATACACTTTTCAATATTATATAATTGGGTTGATTTTTGAAAAATTCAATCTTTTTTCAAAAAGAAACTCAAAAAAGATGAAGGAATTATTATTTAACGGGTTATAGTGGTGTTTCACAAAGAGGAAATAAAATTAAAAAAATTAAAAAATCTTTTAAATTATTTTGGAGATTTTTTATTTATCTCTATACATATTTCGTCGTTAAATAATAATTCCTTTGTTTAATATGTTTCACTATAAACCAACACCGCCTTCCCTAAACTTTATCAAAAAAGATGCTTAAATCTTTACATTAATCATATATTATTTTATTTTCAAAACTGCAAGGCAATGGGATCCCAGCCTATGTCTTGCTTGAAGAAGTTGTTTGTTTCGAAAATAAATTACTTCTTCTGAAATTCAACAATTCTGTTGCTTCTTTAATAACCTATGATTGAATCAATCTAAAACGAAAAAATTCCACTATGTCTCAATTATTTTTATTGTTATCTCAACCAATGTTGCTTTAACCAATTGAGGTGAGTCTTGTGTAAGAATAATGTTGTTTTTATAATATGTTGTATTTTGGATTGTATATATATTTAGTTAATTTGTAATACATTTTGGGTTGTATCTATATGTATAAAATTAAGGTTTTGTCTGTACATTGCTCCAAATCACGCCAAATTTTGGTTGCACGCGTTTCAAGCAAAGTTTTTAACGAAAACACCTTCAACAAAATTCCTGTCTGTATAAACCGAATGTTTTCTACATTTGATTCAATCACGAATCAACTGTAGGGAATTTTTGTCAAATATTGAGTGAAAATAATATTTGAACTTATATATTTCTAACTTGAAATAATGATCTTAAATAAATTTTTTATAATTTTTCTAACTGATATGACAAAGAATAATTGACCTATCAATGAGAAGTGTTTTGGCAAAGCTTTATTTGAAAAAGATATTTTATCACAAGACTATTGCGGATTATGCTATTAAAGTCTGTGGAGTCTTAAATCTGGACCAGGAGAGAAAAAAATGTGATCCACTTAGCTACAATCCAACGTCATTTTGCGTATAGCCCGCTAGACATTCGGATGGATCACCAAGTGAACTTGAGATCTCAGATGTTATATATTCAATCTCCCAGTACAGAGCGCTCTGCCTATTAGCATGTATGTTAGATGCCTGCCATAAATTAACCGAATGTTTTCTACATTTGATTCAATTTTTGTCAAATATTGAGTGAAAATAATATTTGAACTTGGCGTTGGATTGTAGCTAAGTGGATCACATCTTTTTTCTCTCCTGGTCCAGATTTAAGACTCCACAGACTTTAATAGCATATTCCGCAATAGTCTTGTGATAAAATATATTTTTCAAATAAAGCCCGGCCAAAACACTTCTCATTGATAGGTCAATTATTCTTTGTCATATCAGTTAGAAAAATTTTAAAAAATGTATTCCTGTTTGTATGTCTGTATGTCTGTGTGTATGACTGTCTGTATGACAGTCTGTTTCAGTGGTTTCCGCGAAAAGTTGCTCACGATTCACGTCAAAACGGCTGAAGCGATTATTATGAAATTTCATATTTGTATCAGATGTCTTCTAGCTTACGCTTTTAGCTATATAACGTTTTGATATTTTGACCCCAAAAGGGGATTCGTGGGTTAGGGTGCGGATTGAGTGTTGGGGCGGGGATTGGTCATGGTCCGGGTGAGGGGGTGCTGGGTGGGCTTCGGAGGGGGTGGGGGGTGTCCGTGGACTGGGGGTCCAGGGGGCGTGCTCCCTGGCTAGCAAGAGGGCCGCCAAAGGCGCGCATTGCTTCTAGTAACCTATATAATTGTAAAAGACTTTCACCTAATAGATCTTTGTCCTTATTTGCAGTGCTTGAAAAAGTCTCGAGAGGGACGAAACGTTGTGCGAAAATTGAATAAGAGCATCAATAAAAAACATTGTCCAATGAACTGTTAATTTTTAATCTACTAATTATAATTTTTATTTTTTAATGATATTGATGTGAGAAGGAGATACACCAGAAGGTCCATCTCCTAAAGGCCTGTATGGGCTGGCCCCTCCATCGTGAAAAGAACAGTATTAACTTGTAAACTCCTGATGATGGACTAATAATCCGAAATATATTGAGTTTGTATAAACCTCTTTGAGTTTTATTTCATTCACTGTGAAACTACACACCCTTTACTCTATTAACTAACATCATGTTTCACCTAAAACCTACACCACTTTCCATAAGTAAAATTGAAAAGAACAGAGTAGAAGGAAAAGAAGCCGGGATCACGAGACAATCTCAGAAACTTAGATACAATCCAATATCCAATTTACTAAGGTTTTAGGGGCTTCGAGCAGTGGTAAATAAAAGTAAATAAAAAAGAGTGTGTCTTCTGCTGGAATTATAAATTTGTAATTTATTTATAACGAGACTATAGTTTCGAGAGCTTTCCCTCTTCATCAGTCTATTACTATTGATTCACAGGAATTAAAGTATGTAAGTGAGATTTGGTGATCGAGATTTAGGTCGGAGGTGGGGGTCCAGGGGCATAGCGAGGGTGCGGTGGTACGGGTGTGGTTGTCCAGAGGGTGTGGCGGGGTGTATTGTACAGGGGTGGAACGTGGCGGGGGTCCAGGGGTCTTAGCGGGGTCGTGTGAGGGGGGTCCAGGAGGGGGGTGCGCGAGGGATGCAGTGACTAGGTGGTTTTTATCAGAATTTTGAAAAAAATATTAATATATAACTTTTAACTGAAGCAAAAAATTGCCGAGCATCGCTCGGTGGCTCCAGGTACTTAAATTATAATGTAAAAGATATCTGTATGCTAGAGCAGTATTTTCCTAACTTTTCCACATAAATTTCACCATTAGTGTCTAACCCTTTGAGGTAGACAATATTATATAATTAACTTTATTAAAGAAGATTTAATTTCCAACAGAAAAGTAATAAGAGTGAAATATCTAAAATCAATAGTTTCCGAGTTAAAAGATATTCCAATATTGTAGAGTGAATGGACTTGAATTGATCGAGACATTTCTCTCGAAATAACAGCAGAAGAATTATAAATGAGAAAGAAATCGATGTTATTTTATCGATTTCATCTATCTGGAGGTTCGTTGTACCTTTTAAACTTAAGAAAATAGCATTTTATTTAAGAATTTTGTAGTTTAAAAGAAAATTTTATGAAAAGATTCAATTTCTTCTCTCCGGGAGCGAATCAACTTGAAATGGCAAAAAGTTTTTTTTTTCTCATTACATATTTAATTAAATCTATTGAAATTCCATACCTGTGTGTACTGTTCATTTATCTTTTATATCAAATAATTATTATTAAGAAATTTGCATTTTAAAGAGTAGTTTATTTGAAGTCAAATTAAAAAAAACGCTAATAACTCCGTTGAATTTTGATTTTAAAATATGAAATTAATATATCTTATAAAAAAATTAATTATTAATAATTTAATTCAATTTTGAAGGAAATCGATTCAGTACTTTTTGAGAAAATCGTCAAAAACTCCGAAAACCGCCTATGAAAGGCCGTTTTAGAAACATTTTAAAATTCACCTCCATGTCACAAGTCAATGTTTCGTTTCATATAACTTTTTAAACTTTTTCAAAAGCATCACGTGCTTTCAAAAAACATCGTTTTTAGACTGTTCACATGGTTTTCAGTACTTAATCAATTTCGTTCAAAATTGTATCACATTATTAATAATTAATTGTTTTATCATATCTATTAATTTCATATTTTTAAAAAAATTTTAACGGAGTTATAAGCGTTTTTTCAAATTTACTTCAAATAAACTTACTATAAAAATGCAAGTATTCTAATAAAAATTATTTGTTATAAAAGATAAATAAAACTAAAACACAGATATGAAATTTCAATGGATTTTAATATATATCTAAAGAGAAAAAAAATAAAAGTTTTTGCCAACAAGAGTTAATTCGCTCCCGGAGAGAAGAAATTGTTTCTTTTCATAAAATTTCTTTTAAACTACAAAATTCTTAATCAAAATGTTATTTTCTTATATTAAAAATGTACTATGAACCTCCAGATAGATGAAATCGATAAAATAACATCGATTTCTTTCTCATTTATAATACTTTTGGTGTGTTATTTCGAGAGGAAGTGCCTCGATAAGAGAGACACTCACATCAAGTCCATTCACTTTACAATATTGGAATATCTTTTAACTCGTGAACTATTAATTTTAGACATTAAGTTTTCTGTTGAAAATTAAATCTTTTTTAATGAAGTTCATTATATAATTTTCTCTACCTCAAAGGGTTAGACACTAATGGTGAAATTTATGTGGAAAGTTGGAAAAATACTGTTCTAGCGTACTAGATATCTTTTTACATTTTAATTTAATATATTTCAATGTACGATTATATAATATAATAAATAAATAAATAAAATAATTTAAGCAAAAAGATATAAAACTATATACAAAAGCCTTTTGGTGGTAACCACGGACCCGGGCTTAAACGAAGAAATTTATATTAATTTATTTATTTTATTTACCATACATCCTTGGATTTTGGTATCTACTACTTTTACTACTTAAGAACGTCTTAGAAAGTCGAATTCGAGATCAGATGATTTACATTTTCTAAAGAAAACGACGAGAGATTTTCATTTGGATTCGAGTTATTAGGAATAATTTTATTACACGATAGAAGGGTTATATTTACCTTCTTCTAAAATAAATCCAAGTGCAAAAGTGCATCCGGGTCAATGGCTGTCCTTCAAAAACCAGTCTGAGATATAATCATCTTTTATATTCATTTCGAGATTAGTCATTGGATTGCTGCTATTCGAGTTTACAAAATTGTATATTTGAACTGAATGCTTAAATTCAGAATCAATTGACCCTGATATATTACGATGAAGATTTAAATCTTTGGCTGAAAAGTTTTTGCACATTCTTATGTAAATGAATGAAAAAATGGTTTCACTTCGAAGGTCAGCCCCGGATTGCTTTTTGACACCTAGGGGGCGGATACAATTCTTCTGACATGTAATCAAATCTAATGACTGGGATTTATTAGATGACACTATCGTGATTTTCTTTAGATGTTGGAAGTTCGTTCTGGTGCCAAAATATTTTTATTTCCAAACAAAAAGAACTTTCATAAAAGAAACAAAGAGGTTCTCCTTTGCTTGATGCAAATAAACATACACACATATATATCAGATATATATGTGTATATATATTATTTATTTGTTTGAGACTTTTGTTGAGACTTTCTTTCTCTTTATGATTCAACAACTCTGCTTCTCTCGCCAAAATAAAAACTTTTCAATTAAAAAGAACTTTATAGGGTTTTTCTCATATGTGTGCCTGGATTCAGATATCCACGATAACTTAAGACCGAAGTCGTATTAAGTTCCTTCTTATGCTAAAATGTGTCTATTTTCAATCCGGAGAATGTATTAGAGTTTGGGGTTTTGTAGCTCCAGATCTTCTGGTTTACTAATTTAAAATTATTTAAAACTATTATTTGTTGAATAATTTTTTTTTTGGAGATATTAATTCGTTTCTATGTAAATAAACTGACACGTTCTGATGTGGCCATCCACTTGACTTTACCCTGGCCCCTCACTTATATTTAATATTTAATAAAATCATTTATAATCATGTAGGGGGGGGTTAGTTTTTGCATTTTTAGACTTCTGGGGGCCCACTGATTATGTATACAAAATTTGATTGAGTTTAGTAGAAGGGCCTAGATTTTCATTTTTTGACCCTACACCCCCATTTTGGGCGGTTAGTTTTTGCATTTTAGACTTCTGAGGTCACACTGATTATGTATACAAAATTTGGTTGAGTTTTGTAAATGGCCAAGATTTTCATTTTTTGACCTCCACCCCCCTTAATTTTGGGTCGATATGCACCAAAATCTTATCAGCTCTTAATCTCAATCGACCAAAACTACGTGTGAAATTTGGTTTCGATATTCACACTAGTTTTTGAGCTAGCTCGTCCACAAAAATTTGGTAACGCACAGACTAACTAACTAACAGTACAGACTAACAGACAACCAGACTAACTAATAGACATTTTGACAGAACAATTATATAGGTATCTCGAAAAATATAATTTTTTTCGATGTTCACTTATTAGGGCTTTTTTATAGACCGAAATGCCATGGTTTCGACTCAATTTTTTTAATCAAAATAGTTTCAGGCGTTTTTGAGATATTTCGAAAAAAATAACGAATAAAAAAACCCACTTTTTTCATACACCATTACAATACTTGACCATACCAAATAAATAATTTTTTTAATTTCTCGAAACTACAAACAGCGTACCGAGTTTTAAAAAAGGGTTTAGTTTTTTCTCTAATTATTATTATTATTTAATGTACTTTATGTTCCCAATCTATAGAAATAATAATATTTGTTCATTTTATTAGTGAAAATTAATCCCTACCGTATTTTCCATTCTTTAAAGAGTATGAAGGTCAATGCTATAGCTTGCACTCTTAGTATATAGGCGTAAGGAAGTGGGTATGAAGATATATATATATGTATATATACATATACATGCTGAAATCTCGTGAATGACTTCAGTAGATTCTTTGCGTTAGCCGCGACTTCTTCGCCAATGTGCTGGTGTTCATTGTATATTTATTTATTTACTTTTATTAAACTTTAATTGTGTTCAATTGTATTTAATAAATCAACAATGCCTCGAATTACTTTTAGTCAGAAGGTGTTGGGTATTAAACAGGTAATTATATCAACTCATTTACTGTTTATATATTTCCAAAATGTAAAAATATTTTTTTTTTAATATATATTTTATTCCCAATAATGACGTGTCGATATAAAGTAATGGAAATTTTATATTCGTGAAAAAAGTTATGATTTTTATAAATTTTTATGTAAATGTCTGTATATGTGTGTATTTAACGAATTTTTTAGCTAGATCACTAGAGATAATAATTATGAAAAATGGAATTAAAAGATTTGAATAAAAATTAAAAAATGTGACATGGACGATTTTTAAATTTATTTTTTTTTTATTTTTTTATTTATTTTACTTTTTGCGTTCAATTAAGTACTTTTCGTATTTTTAGTTTGTAATTTTGTTGAAAATAAATTTCCAGTACATAAATGAATTATCCATTGATATTATACCTTATACATACACATACTCGCTTAGTGCTCTGAATAAATGATTTGTATTTTTCTTTTCTATTACTATACAGCAGATTTCAGAATTTTCTATTCGAATGCATAGCAAATTTTGTTTTATTTGAAAATGTTCGAAATTGTGTTTCAAGCCATCAAAGTCGATAAGGTGTTTTTTAATGTCTGTTTAATATTAATTTGTGGTGAAAATTCGTCCCTTGTTAGTGACCATCTTTTTGTTTTGTTCCGCGAATTTTTATACTTTATATTAAAGCAATAATATTACATTTACATAAATATTATATATCAATGTTGTTATTGTATTGTATTGTATTAGTCGCTAGATTTATAAGTATGAAGGCTATTTCAAGACATATTGTTGGGATTTAAGGGCTTTATGCGACTTTAGGAGAGCCCTATAATCTAAATTGGTCAGGTGTAAATGGCTATGAACACTCTGGGTTGAAGAAAAAATAATTAAGTTAAAAAAACTATTTATTCATAGAAAAAATAATTAAAAATATAAATATAAAATAGAAAATATGGTTCAAGGGTTAAACCTGCCAGGCACGTTTAATATAGTTAAAATAAATTAGATGTAAAAAATATGAGATATTTTTTAAAAGAAAATATCTTGTAATAAAATATTAAGAAAAGAATACTTGCTGGCAAGGATAATTCCTGACCTTTCAAGGTAGAAGTTATATAAAATATATATATAAAAAATGTAATTATGAATCGCTTCGATAAGCTCTGAAAGAAGATGAAGGCTGAGTGAAAGAAAGCAAGCGAAAGATGGCGAAAGTAGAGAGTATTGCGTAGGCGGTCCGCAGGTCTGCTCAAGACTTCAGCTCCTTCTCTACTGCCTGAGCAAATTGTCGCCTCTAGGCTGACTGGCAGCGGACCTGAGATTAGCAACGCTCAGAGCCAGTCTCCAGGCTGCCAACCGTGGAAGGCTTTAATCATCCTATAAAAGAAGAACAAACTTGGCAACGAAGTTGCCCATTAAATGAATGGGGGGGGGTCTGCCCCTTATATCATTACATCCCCCCGGCCAGAAACATTAAAATTGGAACCACTTAAGAAGGTGACAAGTTTAATGCCTCTGACTCCAGGACCGAATATCATCGGCCAGCACCCGCACAGTATACTGTTACCATGAATTTACTGTACTGATGCTAGAATTACCATTAAACAATAAAATAAAAAAATAAACAAATAAATGCATAGGCATTGGATGTCCATGTCCGGGTGTCAGACAGGAACGAAGCTTTCCTGATCTTCCAGTAACATCGGGACAAACCAAGGCGAGCGCACCGCCACGGCTGTAACGTGGGAGTGAGAGATTATTTGCTTACAAGGGGAAATTTAATGACTGTTCAGAGCGCTTTGTCCTACCTTGAGGCCTCTGAAACCTTCAAAGCGGTTACTAGCTGTCCTCTGAACAAGTCGCGGTTAAATGGGAGCCGGAGGGGATGCTGGGCAGCCGTTTCAGACCCCGTGGTGGCCAACCCCAACGTCTTCCATCCAACCCAATTCTTAAGAAAATTACAATACATCGGGCACACAGCCCGGCTCAACACATAGAGGGAATGGCCCGTGCCCAATTGTCCGGGAATTGCCTCGGCGGGTCACCGTCGGCTCATTCCTCTATAAACTACTACCATCAGGCACACAGCCTGGCTCACTTCTTAGAGTGAATGGCCCGCTCCCAATTGTCCGGAAATTGCATCGGTGGGTAGCCGTCGGCTCATCCCTCAAGAAAAACAATGGGTCTATGCCCCGCGGACTTAGCCGCCCATTAAACCTGCCACACAGTAATTAATTCAAAAAGGGGGGGGGAAATTAATACAAAAATCTCACAATCCAACACAAGCCTGTGACAGACGACCGCAGAGGTAGGTCCGTCAGAACTGGCTTCAAAGTCCAGCCACGTCACCATCAGACACACAGCATGAGCCCCCAATGTTTCTCTACATTTTTACGAAGGGACCAAAATTGGCTTTGACTGAAAAATAAAAAAATTAAATAAAAAAATTAATGTTTAGGCAAACTGCAACATTATACTACTTAGGTCCAGCCGATAAGGATCCTTATGGCGTCTTTCCTCTGAATCCTCGACCAGACTCCCGCACGCCATCACGTCACTCTCTCGCGTTTTTTACGCGGCTTAAATATTCATATAAGAATATATATAAAAACTAAAAAAATAAAATAAAACAATAATTAATAAAATAATTATTCGCGACCATCGGCACACATCAAAAAAACAAACAATTCAACGAGCCTCAGGGGCTTTAGATTTTACCATTACAACAAACATACAAACCAGTCACAGACCACAACAAGCCACTAGGCACCGAAAAAGAATTCTCCGAGATGGGGCCCAGACCTTGCACTCACTTTTGACAGGCAACCCGGTTTTTTGGCAACATTACAGAGAGAACACATAAAAAAAATTGCCTAAGAGCATAAAAAAATTTTATTGATTAAAAAAATCAGGTTACTATTAAAGGCAACAGAATAAAAAATTCTGATATCAGAGAGAATGGTGAATAAACTAACCATAAAAAATTCTATCGATAGAAAATACCGAATAAAGGACCTTCCTGTTACAATTTAAGGAACAGAGTTCAACCAATAATAGATCATAGAAAATGATCGCAAAGAATAACGGTAAAAAATTTTTATTAATAGTAATTTCTGAATTAAAAAAATTTAAAATTCCATTTTAGTTCGAGTAATTGTGACTTAATAGGGTCAGTAAAAAAACTCGACTTTGAACTTAGGCAATTGCCAAATGGTGGATAATATTTATATATATAAAAAAATAACCAATAAATTTTATCATCAGAAAATAACCTAGTGGGTCCGTGTTATGATTTATTCGCATTAATACCAAAAAAATAAATGCTAATCATAATTGATTCCAATAGAGAAAGAGCAGAGAGAAAAATGTATAGGAGACTCTGAACCCAAGGACAATAAAGAAATAAATGGCTTCAAGAGTGAGCAAAACGCCGGTTCAATTATGAGAGTGGTTTACAGTAAATAAGAATTACTCTTTGTAAATATCATGGCTGAAGATGGGGGGGGTTTACACACCGAATCGCTATTTTTCTGTTTAAGCAAAGTCAATAGCATATAACTGATTTGCCAGACTAGGTTACAAATAATTATTATTAAAAAAATAATAAATTCAAAAAAATTAACAAGAAATTTCCATTTTAGACAGACCGACAGACGGAAAAACAAACAAAATCATTTTAAAAATAGATTGTGTTTTCAAATAATTAACGCCAAATTAAATCAAATTGAACTAATAATCAATTCAAATTGAATTTACAAAACGATTAAGAGAGAGGATTAAGGATTATCTTTTTATCTATAGATTTGCCTCTCTAATTAATCGACACTAATGATCTATTAGCTATAATAATTACTATTAAATGACTTCAGCTTCAATAAAAAAATAATTAAGAAAACTTATCGGGCTTAATTGACAAAATGATTTAGCGGAATTTCAATGATTTTAATAATTTAGTGACAGACAGATTTTAAATTTTATTTTCTACTATTTCAAGAAAAAAACTTAATTGATTTTTAAATGCCACAATTATGAAGCTTAATTGAATGACAATTTTTAAGAAAAACTACTTTAATTAAGACAAAACGACTTTATTGAAATTTAGCGATTTAAAGAATTGAGCAAAAGAAAGAAGTTCTTTGCTTCTCAATAAAAAAATGATTGGACGTCCTGACGGACTTAAACAAATTACTGAATAGACAGACAGACTAATGAAATTTTCTCATTTTGATAGAAAATTTAATGAAAGAAATTAATAAGAAAATTTACAAAAAAATTTACAAAAAAATATACAACTATTTACAAAAAAATAATAAAATAAAAGAAAAAAATGAAGAGAATAAAAGGTTAGAGGGGGGGAAAATTAAGAGATAGAATTCAACTGGAACAAGCCCCTATGTGGAATTAACACATAGTTTGTAGTTATATTTTTAACTACTGCTCCGGGCTACTATAAAACCGTTTCAACAACCGAGTGTTGAACACACCATGCTTCTTGCCATGGATCGTCTCCAACCCATAAGTTCCTCCGGGACAGATTTCTGCCACTCGGAAGGGTCCATCGTATAGCAAAAAGAACTTGTGACATTTCTTGTCTATCAACTTGGACAGCCGATTGGTGCGGGCCAACACCAAGTCACCCTTATTGAACGGTTCCGCAAAAGATTCTTTTGCTCGTTTATTGTCAATTTGATCATTTCTTTTTGAAATGCGACAAAGAGCCAATTCCTGCAGGCCAGCTATTTGGTCCTGATCAGGCGGGATTAGAGGGGGGTCTTTTCCTAATAAAAAGGTGGAATGACCAGGCTCAATGGTTTGAGCAAGGAGATCACATACCCTTGGTTGAGGTACACCTATACCCATTAGATTTGCAGGGGATATATTCACGGTAGAGTTAGGGGCAAAATTCAACAAATTTTGAATAGAGGGCAGATTTTCATACCAAGAAGGGTGGTTATGGTGGACATAGGCACGAAAAAACCTATTTAATTCCCTCATGGTACGCTCAGCGGGATTAGCCTGCTGATTTCGAATGGCTACAAATTGCAAATTAATTCCCAGTTCATTGATAAAAGTTTGAAATTTATTAGAGGTGAACTGAGTGCCACGGTCGGTTAAGAGCATGTTGGGCTTCTTTCCCTTAGACAAGAATAGCTGAAACACCCTTATTGAGGCCAGAGCAGTAATTTGCTTGGCAGGAATCAACCACACATATTTGGAGAAGATGTCCACAAAAACAAAGATGTAACGATAACCTAAGCGAGCACGGGGTAAATTTCCATAGATGTCCAAACTAACCATTTCGTAAGGACGGGTAGCCGGCACATGAAAGGAACCCTCCGACTGATAACGAGGCGGGAACTTTGATTTTTGACAGAGCAAACAAGATTTTACGATTCTACGGACAATACGTGTCATGCCACGCCAGTAAAAATCACGCAGCAGAAACCAAACTGTTTTGGATACCCCAAAATGACCATAATATGCGTGATATTCTATCGCAACCTCTAACCAAAGGGTTCTTGGAATTACGAGTTTTGCATTAAGGGTGGTTTGATTGCCCTCAATAAATAATATATAATTTTGGGTAAAAAAATGCCTATCTTTACCATTTGCCCCACACCGTTTTATAATTTCTTTGGTATAGTCATCCTTGAGTTGTTCTGAGATTATTTTGGCAAACAGGGGTTGGAGGTCCTTTGACAAGGGCTGCTCAAGAGCAGCAGTGGCAACCAATATTTCCTTAGTGGGAGAGTAGGAGTTGTGGAGGCCAGACAAGCGGCTAAGAGTGTCCGCTACTATATTTTGATGGGCGGGAATATATTCTATGGATAAATTAAAACCCTGAATAAATTCGGACCACCGTGACAATTTGGCATTATGCACCAGCACTGATTGTGACAAGGTTTCTAATGCCCGATGGTCTGTCCTCACAATCACAGGATATCCTAATATTATAGTTCGGAAGCGTTTGAGCGCCCAAACCACCCCTAGTAATTCGAGTTCAGTAGCCGTATTCGATCGCTCATAAGATAACAAACAACGGCTCGCAAAAGAAATGACTTTTTCTCCCCCTCCAGAGCTATTCTGTGCCAAAGCAGCACCCAAACCCCGAAAACTTGCATCTACATATAAAATAAATGGTTGTGCATAATCTGGGAAAGCCAGGAAAACCTCGCGCATAAACTCGCGTTTACATGCCTCAAACTGGGCCGAGAGGATGGGGCTCCACTCCCACCGCTCTCGATTTGCAGCTGCTCGCAGCGGGTCCAGGACTGCCGAGCAATGTGCAAAATAACGCCTATAATAGGAAACTAAGCCCAACCAGGACTTTAGTTGTCGCCGGCTAACCGGGGTGGGCCAATCACGGATGACAGACAATTTTTCCTCGTCTGGTCGGACGCCATTTACAGATAGAATATGCCCCAGAAATTTGACTTCCGTTTTAAAGAAATCCGACTTGCCAAAATTAATTGTAACCCCAAAATCTCGAAAGCGTCCAAATAGCAACCTCAAGTGTTGTAGATGCTCGGCTTCGGAATTGGAGGTGACAAGAATGTCATCTACATAGTTCACAGCAAAGGCCTTTGTATGGGGACCTAATAATTTCTCCATAGCACGATTGAAAGAAGCAACGCTAGTTTTTAAGCCAAATGGTAGTCTGGCAAACTGGTAACTTTTACCATTAAAAAGGAACGCAGTACAAGGACGGGACTCAGGATGAAGCGGAATTTGCCAATATGATTGGGTGAGGTCAATTAGTGAAAGAATTTTTGGATGATGAGAGAGTAATAATAATTCTTCAGGTGGGGGAGGAATTTCGCGCATTGCCTTCATTCGAGTATTTAACATTCTCGCATCCAGGCACATTCTGATTGTATTGTCCTTTTTAAGGACTGTTCTTATAGGACTGACATACTCAGAATTTGACCTTTCGATCACCCCCCACTCTAAATATTTTGCTAAAAGGTCCTCTACTGGTTTCCGATGGGCCATGGGAATAGGGTAAGTTTTAGCTTTGAATGGAAGAGAGTCAGTTAGCTCTATGACATGCTCATACCCCCTCATACAACCTGGCTCCGGGGAAAAGACATCCTGGAACTCGTTTAAGAGTCCAGTAAGTTGGCGTCTCTCAGGGGAGGATGCGGGCTCAAGCACATCCTCCAGGGGAAACAACGATGGAGGCAAACCAGTGGTCCGTGTCTCACTTAAGGCAACTGCACAAGACTTTTGGACTATCGAGGGAACTTCAGGAATGATAAACTCTTGTCCCTTTATATTGACTGACACCAGCGTTTTCTGAAAGGATAACGTCACTAAGTTACTCCGGCACCAGTCAATTCCTAACAGACATTCTAGCTTCAACTGGGGAACAATGAGAAAAGTGGTTCTTATAGAGATATTATTAAGGCTGAAGGACAAGGAGGCCGCGGTGGAAATCTTTTTACTTTTACTGCCCGCCACACCATGCAAAAAAGTTGCCTGAATCTTAATAAGGCTGTGTTTGACACCTTCCGCTACTAGTTTTAAAAATACCCTTTCGCTTAATAGCGTGACTTCACTTCCGGTGTCAATTAACGCAGATAACTTATGAGTAGTTTCAAATGTGATTTCCACCCAAAGGCAATTGGTGGCAGACGGATTGAATTTCCTGATTTCTCTCCCTTCTCCTTCAGCTTTTCCCCGTGTACCCACAGGTAGACAATGAAAAGAATTCTGAACCCCAGCTCCTAGCGCCTCTGGCTGTGGGGTCCCGGAGCCAAAGGGTTGAAGTTTTCCGAACCCTGAGGGCCCCAGTCCTCATCATCAAACAAACGTGTTTCATCGATGCCCTGATGAGCGGTTAGAGCGGCAGCAAATGGTTGCCCTTGATATCGAGCTTGCGGTGGGTTATCCCTGCTAATAAATCTGCCATTGCCCTGGTTTGAACGCCCCCTTGCCCGGAAATCGTTCCCGGAATTATTTTGGTTAAAGGGGTGATTAGGGCCCCTTTGACCAGGCCTTTCGGGTGTGACCCTTCCTTGATTCTGATTAACCCTAGCTTGAGGTCCTTTGTTTTCTAAAGGTGGTGGGTAGGTGGGAATAAAAAGGGCCCCTAGGTCCTCGAGTTTCTCAATGGCCCCGGCTATGGTTGATAATTCCATAGGCAAAGTGACTAATTGAGTCTGAATGTGTAAGGGCAGGTGTCTCAACAACAGGGCCAAAATATGGCTCTCTTCTGACTTAAGATCTAACTGCGCGGCCCATTCACAGCGACCCCTAAGCTGAGCCGCCAGGGGCTCACCCCTGAGAAATTCTGAATGTAGGCAGTTAGACATAAACCGAGCCTGAACTGCCGGACTCCAAACCTTCGCAATGAATAGCTCCCTCAACTCACTAAAGGTAGCCACCTGACCTCGCACAGTAAGGGCCCAGTCCCTAATTGGCCCGTCTAGGCAATATAAAAATGCCTCTATGGACTGCTGTTCATTCCAATTATAAGTATTCCGGATAGTGTGGAATTCAGCCAGAAATACTTTCGGATGTTTATTTCGTACTTTGAGGCTGCCGGTACATTTGGCCATATTTGCGCAGACTAACCGGATTTCTGACAAGGGCATGTAAAACCCTTGTGCACCAGAAAGCATCGTGGTACTGCTGGAGGCTGTGCCAGCGTCAACTCCCACACCCTGCTGCACCCGACTAAGCCCTTCCTGAAGGCTTTTTACATTATCCTGCAGGTTCTGAGTTACCCCGTTGGTTTGTTCTATTTTATCATTGAATGCCCTGTGCATGGCCTCCTCCAACCCCGTCATGGACCTATTGGCTGTTTCTCTTATTTGCAATATTGTTTGATTAAATTTTCCTGTTCGCCATTGTCTATCCTATGAAAGGCTCGGAAACTCAGCTGTGGCCGTTGCTATCTGCGCCTGGTCTATTGGTTCGGCTGGTATTTCCAACCTGGTTGAATGTGCCAATGGTTCTTGATCTTCTATTAATCCCGTGATTCCCGGCATTATAAAAAGGCTGTTTGTTCTTAAAAAAACAAAAAAATAAAAATAAAAAAATTAAACGAAAACAAAAAGACCTTCTCTCACTCAATTATACCCTTCACCCTCCTTAGGGCTTTTCAAATCTCGGTGTGGGACCTCCATGTTGGGATTTAAGGGCTTTATGTGACTTTAAGAGAGCCCTATAATCTAAATTGGTCAGGTGTAAATGGCTATGAACACTCTGGGTTGAAGAAAAAAATAATTAAGTTAAAAAAACTATTTATTCATAGAAAAAATAATTAAAAATATAAATATAAAATAGAAAATATGGTTCAAGGGTTAAACCTGCCAGGCACGTTTAATATAGTTAAAATAAATTAGATGTAAAAAATATGAGATATTTTTTAAAAGAAAATATCTTGTAATAAAATATTAAGAAAAGAATACTTGCTGGCAAGGATAATTCCTGACCTTTCAAGGTAGAAGTTATATAAAATATATATATTAAAAAAATGTAATTATGAATCGCTTCGATAAGCTCTGAAAGAAGATGAAGGCTGAGTGAAAGAAAGCAAGCGAAAGATGGCGAAAGTAGAGAGTATTGCGTAGGCGGTCCGCAGGTCTGCTCAAGACTTCAGCTCCTTCTCTACTCCTCTACTGAGCAAATTGTCGCCTCTAGGCTGACTGGCAGCGGACCTGAGATTAGCAACGCTCAGAGCCAGTCTCCAGGCTGCCAACCGTGGAAGGCTTTAATCATCCTATAAAAGAAGAACAAACTTGGCAACGAAGTTGCCCATTAAATGAATGGGGGGTCTGCCCCTTATATCAACTGATAGTAAAAGGCGATTGAACATTTTTATACTAGAATTTAATAACATACTAAGCTCAGAAGTTCTATTTTTTGAGCATCTCATCACAATTTTTGCCCCAAAAAAAAAAATAATTCTTTTATTATAGGTTTATTTTATAGTATATTTGATTTTTATTGTTTTTTTGTTTTTTAGTTTGAAAATTTTATAATTTTTTTTTAAAACCTCTTCTCTCTTAATTTTTGTTTGGATTTCAACTAAAATCTATTCTACTCTTAATGTCAAATTAAAGAATCTACTTGTGAAATTTAGTTAATATATTCACATTAATTTTTGAGCTAGAGTCTGTCAAGAAAATTTGGTAACGTACTAAAGTACATACAAATAGACATTTTTGACAAAATCATTAATATCTCGTAAAATATAATTTTTTAGATATTCACTCATTAGGGCTTTTTTTGTATATGGTTTTGATCCATTTTTTTTTATCAAAATACTTTGAGCCGATAGAGATATTTTGAAAAAAATTAAGGAAAAAAAACACTTTTTCATAAACAAGAATTTATTTCAAAATAAAGTAAAAAGTAGAAAAAAAATTATTTGTACCTGCTCGAAAAATGTTCACATAAAGAAAAATGTAGCTGTTTATTTTAATTAAATTTAAATTTAACGTATATTGAAATTTATTGGGGTGCGAAGAAAAATATATTTTCAACTTTTGGTGCATTTTAGACACTAATAAATTCAAGGACTCTTATTCTTGAAAAACCCTTTTAATGATTTGTTTTTGCTTTTTTCAAAAATCAATTAATATGCAACATTATCATATCATATACATATAATATATTTATCTTCGTTACATGGTACAAATAAAATTTACACATATAGAATTGATTAATATAGATTTAAACGAATTAAACTACTATTGTACTTCCAATCTGGCGCTACAACAGCCCTTTGTAGGTCAAGGTTTCTTCAAGATAGCCTTTTAAATAACTCTATCATATCAGCAAGCTTTTCTAATTGGTTCATAAAACTTATTACCTGACCATTCGAGAAAACTTGTTTTTCGCTTTAGTTTATAATTAGCCGGAATATTCGCTAAGCAAGGTTGCCTTTCAAACCATGAATCCTTTACATAAAACAATTTTTTTTAAATCCTCTCTAACTATTTTATTATGTTTTAAATGTTGATTCTATTAGAAATTGCATTTAAACCACAAGCAGGCATGAGCTATTATATATTATAAAAATAAATTGTATAGACATGAAAATAATTGTTATCTTGTATTTCGTAGTTAATTGTTATCTTTTAAGTAAAAATTATCAAATACAATATTAAAAAATAATCATTTAGAGAAAAAAGTGAAAACTTATTAAGGTAGTTCTTTCACAAATGTAAAAATTCAAGAAGTCTACGAAACTTGGAATATAAGTCATTAAAAGCATAATAAATACACTGTTAAAATTTGAAGACCATTTACCACACCAAACATGAAATAATTGCAATTAAAAATGAAATTTTTTATATATGGTAGATTGGGAAAAGTGGAAAAATGATCATTATTTTATTTTTATTCATTGAAGGACTTTCACCATCTTGATGAAAAACTAATATTTGTTAGAATAATTTATTCGGAGTAAATTATTTACCATGTAGTTTTGATAAAAAATAAAATAAACTGCAACGGATCGTTGCTAAACTTTATCCAAATTCATTTGAAATATTAATATGTTTGTTCCTTTATTATTAATCAGATATCACTTGCAATTTGTAGTTCATATTGACATTAATTAAAAAATAATTCTCATTTAAGAGTCGAGGAATAACCATTCCACATTGGATTTTTGACATTTCGGTTATTATTTTAACCATTGCTGAAGACATAGAGGAATCGACTTAAAATCAAAAATAGCCATCGATTCTCATCTAATACTTGAGGAATAACAATTCTACATTAGGTTTTTGACGTTTCGATTATTATTGGTAACCATTGCTGAAGACATGGAGGAATCGACTTAAAATCTAAAATAACGATCGATTCTTATCTAATACTAGAGGAATAACCTTATTGCATTCCATTTTTGATGTTTTTGGCAAACAACTCAAGCTTGAGTTGTTTACCAAAAAAGAATTTAGTCTTTTTGATTTTAAGTCGATTCTTCTACATTTTCAGTAGAGGTTTCCATTAATAGTCAAAACATCAAAAATGAAATTCAATAAGGTTATTCCTCTAGTATTAGATAAGAATCGATCGTTATTTTTGATTTTAAGTCGATTCCTCCATGTCTTCAGCAATGGTTACCAATAATAATCGAAACGTCAAAAACCTAATGTAGAATTGTTATTTCTCAAGTATTAGATGAGAATCAATCGCTATTTTTGATTTTAAGTCGATTCCTCTATGTCTTCAGCAATGGTTACTAATAAAAACCGAAACGTCAAAAATCCAATATAGAATGATTATTCCTCAAGAACTAGATGAGAATCAATCGCTATTTTTGGTTTAAAATCGATTTCTCTATGTCTTCAGCAATGGTTACTAATAAAAACCGAAACGTCAAAAATCCAATATAGAATGATTATTCCTCAAGTACTAGATGAGAATCAATCGCTATTTTTGGTTTAAAATCGATTTCTCTATGTCTTCAGCAATGGTTACTAATAAAAACCGAAACGTCAAAAATCCAATATAGAATGATTATTCCTCAAGTACTAGATGAGAATCACTCGATATTTTTGGTTTAAAATCGATTTCTCTGTCTTCAGCAAAGGTAACGGATAAGAAAACAACGCAGTTGCTATGGTTACTCATAAAAATTCCTCCCAAATTTTTAGCATTTCACAGAGAGAAGCCTATCCATTCTTACTTAAGCAAGGCTAAATGAGCTATATTAAAACTTTCAAATGAATAAATTTTAAAGAATTTAAAAAATTAAAAAAGTACCATCTTACTCTAGAGTAAAGTACTTTAAAATATAATTTTACTAAAAACTTTATTTAACCTTTTTTTGTGGTCCCCAAGGTACTTAATTAGGATATTAAATTTCATCAAAATTGGTTAAGTCATTTTCAAGATATTTAGAAAAAACTAAAAAAGTACTGAAATAAAGTACTAATGTTTGTGGGCCGATATGTACCAAAAACTAATCAGCGCTTCATTTTGTTAAACTAATGGTAGGTTTTCAATTTCATTTCAATCGGTGCAACGGTGTGGAAAAAATCGTGGGCCAAAAAAGCGATAACATACATACATCCATCCATCCATACATACATACATACATCCGCACGCACTAAATGAAAAAATCGCACTTTTTGGCCTCTCGACGAGACCCCATGTAATTTTTGGCAAAACCGCCACGTGCTAATATTCAACCTAATTGAATACTACAATTTGTGACTTTAATTGAGTCCATGGGTTCCGTAGTCTTTACCTGAGGACCCTTTGAAGCCACGCTTGCCCCGAGAGCGATTACAATACTTTACCCATGCTTTGCATTGGATAAAGTAAAAAAACATATTTGGGCGATTATTTTTTGTGGAGGGGATAAAATATCAATGGCTTGGAAACGAACCATTCATAAATAGAATATATTAGCGTAAAAAGTACAGTCACGTTAAAAAAACATAACCTAAAGATAAACATAACCTAAACATAACCTAACCATAACCATAACCTATTAAAATTTTAACACCGTTCATATTTATAGAGTGGTTACGAGGCTAAAATTTTTGCGTGGATTGTCGCGAAAGAACCTACTTAAGACCTAATAAGAAGGTCTAGGTCTAAATTTTGCAGATAGTCGAGGAAGGTGAGCTATGGTTAGGGTTGTCCTATATTAAAAATGTAAAAAAGTCTTCTAAATTAATTTTTTTACTTAATTAACTTGTCTTAATTTTAATAAATGTATATGAAAAGTTATTTATAATAAGCGATTAGTGGGTTAAATAAATATATCAGAAGAATTTTCTTCGTGAGAAGGACTGGTAGAATTTGATTGATGAGGCAGCCCAAGAATAATGAAAATAAAATTGGAACATCATACATAACTTGTAAATATCAAGTTTGTATCTTATTTAGCTTACAAGCTATAATTTTTTGAACTCCTTTCACTAAGAGGGTCCGTTTTACTTTTGAACGGAATACGGAATACGAATCATAATAAAAATATCCGATTTAATAGTTGACAATCTCAAGAAATTTTTTTAGAAATCTTAACTTATTTAATATTATATTTGATTTATTAGTATTTTTTTTATTTATTTATTGGCATCGGGTAAAAACCCATTTTGCCAATCAGTATTTGATTTACTAATAATATTATATAATATGTTCTTTTCCGGGTTTGCGGTTCTTCTTTTTCTTCATTTATTTATCCAGACAAAGTAGCAAAAAAAATATTTTTTTTTGTGTCTATGTTACCTGATTTCTTCGCCAATTGTGAACCGATTTTGATGATTTTTTTGCATTGGGTTCAGTCTAGTTTCCGATTGGTAAAAATATAAATTTCATTGGTATTGGATCTTTTTTGTTATGTTTGTTCAGGCATAACTTATTTGTATATATGCACCGATTTTAATAATTCTTTCTGCGTTTGGATCAGTATAGCTCCAAGATAATCTAACTATTTATTTATTTATTTTATGTATGTTCAGCGAGAACTTTTTGCCAAGTGGACCGATTTCGATGATTCTTTTTTATTGGAAAGGGTGTACCTTAGGTAGTCCCATATTAATTTGGTCAAATTCTGATGATATGATCAATGACAATACGTAAATCTCCAATTCTTATGAGCAAATAATCAAAATTATAATAAATAAAATATTTTATAAAAAAAATCTTAAAACATTCATTTAAAACCCGCTAAGCGTTTTGAGATAATTTCTCCTATTTATGAATTGAATTTTATTATCATTTTCTGATTCATTAGCCCGACGCTTTCTCTACGAGATGCATACAAAATATTATCTTAAGTCACTATTAATAACATCACTAAAAAGAGAAAAATAAAAATAATTTTTATTAAAATAAAAGTAAAATCGACTTCAAAAAACTAAATGCAACAAATAAAATAATAAGAACTCAAAAATAAATAAATGACAAAAGTATAAAATAATTATCTAATTTAGTTACAACTAAACCACGAAATATTAACATGAAATCACTTTTTGAAGTCGGTTCAAAACAAACTATATAAGCGAGCGTACCTGCCAAACGTACTAAGTAAAATCCGTCGATTTCGATTCATAAAATGTATATGTTTAACACCGACTCCAAAAAGTGATTTCATGTTAATATTTCATCGTTTAGGTGTAACTAAATTAGATAATTATTTTATCACCTTTTAGTGCATTTTATTTGATTTTTGAGTTCTTACTATTTTATTTGTTGCATTCAGTTTTTTGAAGTCCGTTTTATTTTTTATTTTTTTTATAAAAATTATTTTTATTACCATAGCAAAAGTAATCTATTTAATTTGAACAAGTATAATAATTGAAGATTTAAAATATTTTTAGTCAAGAACAAATATTTTATTACAAAAGAATATGTATCATCAAATTGAATGAGCTATCGAAATAAATTCCCCTCAATTGACAAATTGATTAGATAATTAATATTTTCTTTCTTTCTTTACTCTACTAAAAATAATCTTCTACTAGACATACTATATTTATATTTTATCATTTCTTTATTTACTCACATTGTAATTATTTGAATAGGAAGCTTTTTAAAAATCCGACTAAAGAGAACAGATTAGCGAATGCTTTGTGCCAAATTTCATTGTAAATATTTACGATTAGTTTCTAATCATTTGAACCAAATTCATTTATTTATTTATTGTATTAATACAAAGGAATAATCTCATAATTGTGTGATATACATAATCTCACAAAAGCCTAAGTGCAATAGGTATTCCAAAGTGTTTCTAAAATTTATTTTTTCTACATTTATTTTCGCACTCATTTCAGGGTTCCGTTCAAAATTAAAACCGAACCCTATTAGTGACAATACAATGTTATTCACTTGAACTAAACAAGATACAAACTTAAAATCAACAGTTTATAGAAAAATATAGGGGCAACTCCAGTCTGGTGGATAATATTGCGGAGCGATTTGGCGTCGGGGCGGGCTCGGTCAGGGTCGAGGCCATCACACTCTCGTGGAAGGGAGTGTGGTGGCATAAAGCGGTGGAGTCCTTCATCGCCCTGGGTATATCCCAAAAAACAATAAACAATTTGACATATAGGGCGATGAGGGGATCTCTCCTTAATTTTTACACTTTCGGCAGAAGAACATATAGAGCGGGCGGCGTATGATTATTTTTTGTAAATAAAAAAAAAAAGAGAAATGTGAGTTTATTAATCCTGGCTCTCTCAGCCACCCGCTCTGAATCTGAATTAATTTGTTCTGAAGCAGAAAGTGTGAAAGGCTTGTAAATAAATTTGTGTAATGGTCTTTTGTCTTGTAAGAGGCGGCCCGCTCCTCGGAGGCCCAATAAACAAAATAAATGAATATATAGGTTTACATATATTACAATAAATGCATATATTTTATAAAAACAATCTCTAAACGTTTAACCAAACGAAAACGTTTCGGTAGAAATTCTTCCTTTATCAATAGAAGTTTGAAAATTAAAAATGTTGCTTTTTTTAAGGCTCAAAACACTAAAGAAATTAAATATTTTGAACATAAGCAATGATACAAATAATTGTCTTGGTAACTAAATTACCTTTAATTCAAATAAAAAACATAAATATTTCGAAAAAGTATTTTTCTCTAAAATTTTTTGATAAATATTAGAAATATAGTGAATAACTGATCTTTTGTTAATTGAATTTTTGTTATTTAAAATTTCGATCATGTCTAATAGACCAAGATCCCAGCGGCCCCAGACCCACGTCAAAATATAAAGCCTAAGATTTTTTCTATGGGTAGGTACTATAGTAGGTTATAACCGAGGGGTGAACCGCGACCTAATATGCTGTACACCTACTTCCACTTGTACTTCCAAATTTTTCCAAGTACTTCCAAATATTTCCAAGTTTCAATACTTCCATCAAGCACTTCCAAATTTTCCAAGTACTTCCAAATATTTCCAAGTAATTCCAAATATTTCCAAGTAATTCCAAATATTTCCAAGTACTTCCAAATATTTCCAAGCACTTCCAAATTTTTCAAGTACTTCCAAATATTTCCAAGTAATTCCAAATATTTCCAAGTACTTCCAAATATTTCCAAGTACTTCCAAATATTTCCAAGTACTTCTAAAATACTTCCAAAGAGGTGTACACCTACTTCCCATCGCGGATCACCCATCTGTTATAACGTATGGGTTTTAGCTAACTTGGGTCAGGGGGCTTTGGCAGATAACAGTTACCGAAGAGTTGAAAAAAATGGGTTAATCTACGTCATAGTAACAAAGCTAGTTTTTAAATATGTCATACAGGATAGTATTAGTGCGACCTACAATTACTATTGCCAGACGACTCAAAGATCGAAAAATAGTTTGGTATCAACGCTAAATTATATATATTTCACTCAGAAGAAAATTATAATCCATAAAAATCTGTAAAAATTCTGAAAGATAGTTACTCTTATAAGGATAAAGTCTACAGAGTTTCAAAATTTTTGAACCATTACTTTGGCAAAAAAAAATTCGCTAATTCAATGCTAAAAACCCCATGTTATTTAGATGGGAAACTTACACGCTTGACCAACCCGACCCAGGGTAAGTAAGGTTAATATTAAATAAATTATTAATAAATTTTATTAAAAAAGAAAATACTATTTAAATATTCCAATATATTGGCCTTTTTTATCAATAACCGAGAAATGTCTTAAATTTTCTCTTGTAGTATTCAGGCTTTATATTTTTATGTTATTTATTAATCGTGAATCTAAATTTGATTTTAATTTTTCACTCTTTTAAACTTTATTCAAATATAAATCTTCCACAAATGAATCTACAGATTTCCTCTACGCGAATAGTGATATTCAGAAAGAGACTTGAAACTTGGCAGATTTTTTTTTTCTAATCATATGGGTCTCTGTCATTCAGAATTTTTACAGATTTTTAGCTATTATAATTTTGGGTCTATAACTTACTAACGATAAGATATAGCAATATTTAATCTAGCTGAAACTCCAAAATTATAATAGCTAAAAATCTGTAAAAATTCTGACAGACAGAGGATTATAGGGTTCGAAAAAAAAATATGTTCCCCAAGTTTCAAGTCTCTATCTTAATTTTAACTAAATTTTAATCATGGGATATGTCGCATCATAGCATGTCGTATCAGTGGGCTTCTTGTGAAAAGACACTAAGTACACTTTTACTAGAAAATCATAACACAGGAATTATTTAACGGGTTATAGTGGTGTTTCACAAAGAGGAAATAAAATTAAAAAATTAAAAAATCTTTTAAATTATTTTGGAGATTTTTTTATTTATTTCTATACTATACATATTTCAGGCTATGAACCCTTCATCAGGAGGTTTAACAGAAAACTGAATATAAAATTTGATATTAAATAAAAAAAAAATCTCCAAAATAATTTAAAAGATTTTTTAATTTTTTAATTTTATTTTCTCTTTGTAAAACACCACTATAACCCGTTAAATAATTCCTGTGTTTAATATGTTTAACTATAAACCAACACCGCTTTCCTAAACTTTATAGAAAATCATAAGATGGTGTCATCTATTAAATCCGATGGAATGGAATATTTTTAATTATATGTGAGAGGGGTTGTTTTCACCCCTCGGGAATCGAACCCGAGTGCCAGTAACAGCAATCCGGGCCATCTGGCTCACCTGTGGGTTCGATTCCCGAGGGGTGAGCTAACCCCTCTGACTATAATTAAAAATATTCCATTCCATCGGATTTAATAGATGACACCATCTTATGATTTTCTAGTAAATTTGAATCTATTACCATCGGCAAATTGAAATCTTTCAAGTACACTTTTGCTGGATTTTCATCTAATAGTATGTAGTTTTGAGTTTTGATCATATGTTATAGATATAAAAATACTTGAAGGGCATCAAAATAACGAAAACCCTATTAAACATAAAAAACATTTTCACTAAGTGCACAATGTTCTGATTTTACAGAGCGAAAAGTCATAAAGTCATTAGACAAATTAACTTTTTAAACGTTAGTTTTAATTTTTCTTAAAGCAATTTGAACCGCAAATGTTAAATAATGTAATTAATAATTTCTTATGTTAATTCTACATTTAGAAAATTATTTTCTTATTTTTTGAAAAGGAAAAAATGAGTTGAGCACCAGACAGGTTGATTAATAATAAACAGACTTAAGGTAGTTCTTTTACAAATGTAAAAGTTCAAGAAGTCTTGAAATTTGGAATATAAGTCATTAAAAGAATAATACACATACTGTTAAAATTTGAAGACGATTTATCACACCAAATCTGAAATAATTTCAATTAAAAATGGTATTTTTGTGCATATGGTAGATAGGGAAAGGGTGGGAAAATGATCATTATTTTATTTTTTTCATTGAAGGACTTTCACCATCTTGATGAAAAACTAATATTTGTTAGAATAATATATTCGGAATAACTTAAAAAAAAAATTGAAATTATTTACCTCTTAGTTTTGATAAAAAACAAAAAAAAACTATTTGGGCAATTATTTTTACTGGAGGGGATGTAAGCACAATGGCTTGGAAAGGTCCTTGCAATGCCTGTGTGTATCCTTATAGAGATTTCGTAGTGTGAGTGGACAGTCACGTTAAAAAAAAATACTCTAAAATTTTAGTTCCGTTCATATTTATAGAGCGGTTACGAGGCTAAAACTTTTTGTGTGGATTGTCGCGAAAGAACCTCCTCAAAGATGAGCACGAAAATAAAGTAAACTGGCTTCGAATAAAAATGCCCCAATTTTCGAAATCTATGCCGTCTATAATTTTGAGTAGAGCTACGGCTATGAGGAAAAAAATTATAAAACAATTCGCACATCAGTAAAAGTCCGCCCAATAAAAATAAAAAAGAAATGATTTGGCCTTGCTAAGTTACAAGAAGTTGCTATCCTTGAAAGAAGCTTTGCGAGAAGAAGATTATTTCTCACGAACTTCATCCCTGGTATAAATCCCTTCCGGACGCTTCTTACAAAAGGATTGCATGCCAGAACCTGCACTTGACGATGATGAGGAGAATTTTTTTTTTTTTTTTTTTTTTGGCTTTTTCGGCCATGGTAGCCATAAGCCATTTACGATACTATTTATTTTTATTTTTAAATTTGTCTCTACCTCGGGGGTCAGATTTTAGCCGGATGCCTCGAGCCGGATTCGAACTCTCGGGTCCTCTTGGTTAGCTGGCTGACATGCTACCGCCTAGCCTACCCGCGACCCCCATGAGGAGAATTAATTTTTTATTTTAGAATTTTTTTATAAATAATTTTAGAAAATTGGATAATAAACAATTTTTTCTTTTGCTAAATTTTGTTGTTGAACTCTCTTTTACTATCTTATTATACTAATTGAAAAAAAATTCGACTCACTTAGTGCACTTTACGATAACGTAAAACGAATCACTAAGGGCCAGTTGTATTTCGGTTGGTAAAGTCTTTTTAAAAGCTGACAAAGAGTTTAAAACCTTAGAATTCACCTTGTGCCCGGCGGGATGACCAATCAGATTAAAGTGCGTGTCATCTGATTGGCCAGCCGGCCTGGCACACGGTGAATTCTAAGGTTTTACTCTTTGATCAACTTTTAAAAAGACTTTACCAACCGACATACAACTGGTCCTAAGTGCGTCGGGGTTTTCATTTTTAATTTTTTTTCACTTATTAAATATATGTAAAGTAATTTAAAAAGAGGCGACTGTGGATCAGTGGATAGAGTGTCGGGTCGCTGACTCGAAGTACGCTGGTTCGAGACTGAGTCTCGGCAGATCAGATATTTGGAGTCGCCTTCTCTTGGAAAGCAATGGCAACCTACCAAGAGTATAATTGCCTAGTAACCTTTCCAAACTAGCCGTTAGGAACCGGCGTTAAAAAGAAGGTCCCGTATATCTGTGTAAAACAACTAAACACTCTCAGCACAGGTATATGTGGAGAGGAGCCCAAACGTCAGGGAGACTTGATATGGCACTTAAAAGAAGAATAAAAAAGTAATTTACTCAATTGTGTCAGCTATAAAACATATTTTATAAAACAAAAGCTAAACAATTAAATTCCTACTTAAGTATTTTTAAAACTAATCGTAAGTTTGAAATTGGGTTATCTCAAATTGAAGAAAATGTTTTAGATAATGACTTTTCGCAAGAATCCACATATATATTACATTTATTTCACCTTAAATTTAGGTTGTAAGAAAGTGGCCATTTTTAGGTGATTTTTGTACCTGTTAACGTTCAAAAATGGGTTAACTAAGTTCATAAGTTTTTGAAATTTTTTCTAAATTTAATTAAAAATTTATTTTTGTTATGCGTTTGAATAGTTAAAGAAAAATGTAAGACCCCCTGCAATGTACGCAACCATAAGTACAGCTCCACATTAGGGCAAGGGTGCAACACCCTGAGCCCTCAGCTTGGTCGCTCAAATATTTCTTTGTTCGCCTTAAGGTTGCTCGGACAGTACCCCGCAAGTCAAAATAAAATCTAAATTTTTTTTCGACTAAAATTAAATATTTTAACACATAAATTAATTGAAGGAGACAATAAAAGAGTGTGTCTTCTGTTGGAATTATAAATTTTATTTATTTATAACGATCGTTCCAGCAGAAGACACACTCTTTTATTGTCTCCTTCAATATATAAAAATTCTGCTACTCTCGGCAAAAAAACTTTCAATTTAATATAAATTAATTATTTTACTGTGAAAGCAAAGATTTAAGTATCTTTTTGAGTGTCTTTTTTGAAAAAAGGTAGAAATTATTTCAAAAATCAACCCAGGCCTATAATATTAATAAATTAATTTATCTTTAAGGACCAATCATAGATTTTAGAGAAAATATTCTTACATTACATATCAGAGAGTTTCGTCCCCTTAGGAATCGAACACAAGCGCTAACTAAGCTTGCCGGGCCGTTAGCCAAACCTTTAAGACAAACATCTCTTTGACATGCAACGTATATAAAAATTATACTATAGCTAAAGATTTTTCACTCTCTTCAACTCAAAGGGAAAATCAAAAAACCAGGCTAAACTGAAAAAAGTTTTCAGTGAGGGGCCCTTTAATTTTACAGTGAAAGCAAAGATTTAAGTATCTTTTTGAGTGTCTTTTTTTTGAAAAAAGATGGAAATTATTTCAAAAATAGACCTATAATATTAATAAATTAATTTATCTTTAAGGACCAATCGTAGATTTTATAGAAAATATTCTTACATTGCATATCAAAGAGGTTCGACTAACGGCCCGGCAAGCTTAGTTAGCGCTTGGGTTCGATTCCTAAGGGGACGAAACTCTCTGATATGTAATGTAAGAATATTTTCTCTAAAATCTATGATTGGTCCTTAAAGATAAATTCATTTATTAATTATTTTAATTTAGATGTTAGTTAAAATCATTTTTAATTGGAAATATGAAATAATTTAATTAATAAATATAATAAATAAATGTCACCTGATTTCTTTATTTTTAAGTAAAGCGGACTGATATTTACGATCATTTAGAATTGAATATTTACAAAACCCTGGGTCGGAAAGTTTTTTTTTAAAATTGCCTACGATAATTTATTTATATAAATATAAGTTTTTTGTTTTTGTCTTATCATACGTTTTGGCTAGATTAACTTAGTTCTTTCACTAATGCAAAAATTCAATAAGTCTATAAAACTTGGAATATAAGTCATTAAAAGCATAATACACATACTGTTAAAATATGAAGACGATTTACCACACCAAACATGAAATAATTGCAATTAAAAATGACATTTTTTACATAGGGTAGATAGGGAAAGGGTGGGGATATGATCATTATTTTAATATTTTTTCATTGAAGGACATTCACCATCTTGATGAAAAACTAATATTTGTTAGAATAATATATTCGGGGTAACTGAAAAAAAAATTTAAGAAAAAAATAAAAACCGACTTCAAAAAATTAAATACAACAAATAAAATACACTAAAAGGTATAAAATAATTATTAACTTATTTAGTTACAACTAAACTACGAAATATTAACATGAAATTACTTTTTTAAGTCGGTGCCAAACATATACCTTTTATGAATCGCACTCGACGGATCTTACTTAGTACGTTTGGAGGGTATGCTCGCTTATAGGTATAGTTTGTTTGGCACCGACTACAAAAAGTAATTTCATGTTAATATTTCGTAGTTTAGTTGTAACTAAATAAGTTAATAATTATTTTATACCTTTTAGTGTATTTTATTTCTTGCATCTAATTTTTTTGAAGTCGGTTTTATTTTTTTCTTAAAAATTATTTTTATTTTTCTCTTTTTAGTGATGTTATTAATAGTGATCATATCATCAGAACTTGACCAAATTAATATGGCACCATCCCTAAGATACCCCTTTCCAATAAAGAAAGAATCATCGAAATCGGTTCATAAACAAAGAAGTTAGGCCTGAACAAACCTAACAAAAAAGATCTAATACCTATGAAAAAAATGAGACCAATCAGAAGGTAGACTGAACCCAATGCAATTTTTTTTTCAAAATCGGTTCACAATTGGCGGAGATATGAGGTAACATAGACAAAAAAAACATCAGTCGAATAGAGAACCTCCTCCTTTTTTGAAGTCGGTTAAAAATAGAAATTATTTACCACGTAGTTTTGATAAAAAAAAATATTTGGGCCATTATTTTTAGTGGAGGGGATATAAACACAATGGCTTGGAAACGGTCGGGCAAGTAAGTATGTGTGTATCCGTATAGAGATTTCGTAGTGTGAGTGGACAGTCACGTTAAAAAAACATAACCTAAAATTTTAGTTTCTGTTCATATTTATAGAGTGGTTACGAGGCTAAAAAATTTTGTGTGGATTGTCGCGAAAGAACCTCCTTAATGTCCGAGCAGCCTTAACCGACACAGACAATTCAAACAAAATTGCAAAATCAATGAGCTAATGAAAAAGTTCTACTTTTTAACCGACTTCAAAAAAAGGAGGAGGTTCTCTTTCGACTGAATTTTTTTTTTTTTTTTTTGTTACTTCATATCTCCGCCAATTGTTAACCGATTTTGAAAAAAAAATTTGTATTGGGTCCAGTCTACCTTCCGATTGGTCCCATTTTTTTTCATAGGTATTAGACCTTTTTAGGTTTGTTTGTTCAGGACTAACTTCTTTGTTTATGAACCGATTTCGGTGATTCTTTTTTTATTAGAAAGGGTGTATCTTAGGGATGGTGCAATATTAATTTGGTCAAGTTATGATTATAGGATATCACTATTAATAACATCACTCAAAAGGGAAAAATAAAATTTTTTAAGAAAAAATAAAAACCGACTTCAAAAAATTAAATGCAACAAATAAAACACACTAAAAGGTATAAAATAATTATTATCTTATTTAGTTAGAACTAAACGACGAAATATTAACATGAAATTACTTTTTGAAGTCGGTGCCAAACATTTACCTTTTATGAATCGTACTCGACGGATCTTACTTAGTACGTTTGGTAGTTACGCTCGCTTATAGGTATAGTTTGTTTGGCACCGACTTCAAAAAGTAATTTCATGTTAATATTTCGTCGTTTAGTTCTAACTAAATAAGATAATAATTATTTTATACCTTTTAGTGTATTTTATTTGTTGCATTTAATTTTATTGAAGTCGGTTTTTATTTTTTTCTTAAAAATTTTTATATCATTAAATTTTATAAAATTTTATGATTTTTTTTAATGAAAAAATATAAGAAAAAATACACAAATTAGAATTTTAAAATTAACAAATTACCTAAATATTCTCAAAAGTTTTTACTTAGCAATAGATTGATTTTTATGAATAATATTTCTTTTTATAAAATACATTAGAGACATTGAGGACAATTGATTTTTTCATAGTCCATTGTAATTTGAAATTGAATAGAATTAGGTTGTAAAAATGAACTTAACAAGCGCACTTAGTGAGCGCGTGATTCGCAAATTGTCATCTCGAAGGTCTGTCTGTATCTAAAGACCTATTTCCTGGCCTCCCTATGAAATTAGAAAAGTACTATTTCAAAAAGTTTTTTCCGACTGAAAATGGATATCATATTTAATAGTTTGCCATTTATTCAATTCAATTCTTTTTTAACCGCTGAGAACTTAATAAAGTTGAAAGACTATCGAAAACTTTTCTGTTTTTAAATAAAAATGAAAATTAAATAAATAAATATTTTATTGGTTTAAATTGAAAGTTTCTTTTTGCCGAGAGTAGCAGAATATTTATATATTGAAGGAGACAATAAAAGAGTGTGTCTTCTGCTGGAATTATAAATTTTATTTATAACGAGACTATAGTTTCGAGAGCTTTGCCCTATTCTATTACAATTGATTCAACAGGAATTAATGTAGGTATAATGTATGAATTCCAGCAGAATACACACTCCTTTATTGTCTCCTTCAATATATAAAAATTCTGCTACTCTTGGCAAAAAAATTTCAATAGAATTTTTATAAATTAAATAAGACAATAAAAGAGTATGTCTTCTACTGGAATAATAATTTTTTTAATTTATTTATAAAGAGATTATAGTTTCTAGGCCTTTGCCCCTACTTTTGGGCAATTGATTAGGTACTAATTAACTATTATTATAGGTACGTTTTTAAAAATAATTAAATTTTTAAATTAAATACTTCAGTCGAGAATCTTCATTTTTTTCAGTTTTTTACATTTTTGCATTAGATATATATACATGGCTTAAACCAGTGGGGGTTAGGGTTTAAATCCCCCCCCCTCACCCCCCTCGAAATGTTGAGATAAATCTCAAAATTTTACAAGATATAATAAACATTCAATAATAATTTAATTTGATATTTAATGAGGCGACTTTGGGCCAGAGGTCAGAGTGTCGAGCTACTGTCCTGAAGTATGCCTGGTTCGAGAATGAGTCTCGGCAGATATTTGCAGCCGCATCCTCTTGGAAAGCAATGGCAAACTACCAAGAGTATAATTGCCTAGTCAACCTCTCCAAATTAGCCGTTCAGAATCGGCGTTAAAAGGTAGGTCCCAAATATTTGTGTAAAACAGCTAAACACTCGCAGCACAGGTATATGTGGAAAGGTGCCGAAAGGTCAGGGAGACCTGATATGGCACTTAAAGAGGAAGAATAATTTAATATAAAAAAAAAAAAAATTCTGATAAAAAAACAATTTTAGCATCGCATTTTAAACCATTTATTAAATTGTTAAGTTTAACTGTTATAAATGAATTTAAACTGGATCTGGAATGCATTCCTCCTACGAGTATATCCATACTCCTCTAACCCTTCGGAGGGTAACTATCCCCCCTGAAAAAATTTTCTTTCTACGGCCTTGGTTAAATATATAATACGTTTGTATATAGTATATACATATTATAGTTAGCTGTTTGTCGGGGCACCTTGAAAGTAAAGTTTTGAATGACTTGCTTTCATCTTCATAAGTTAAATTTAATAGCCTTTTAGTCTTTCACAAATAAACAGTCTTTTTCACTATAAGTAAGAATAAAATATTAAATCGAAATGAATATATCAGATTTAGATATTTATCATTTAAGGAGGTCCTTTCGCCGCTAATGTTAAATAAAAAATATTAGATTATAACTATAACATAATTTTTATAATAGTTTAAGTCGCTATCTATGCTTTGGTGAAGTTTCAATCACACTAATCCGTGCAAATTTTTGAAAATAAAATTTTTTTAAAATGTAAACATTTTCTCAGTGTTTTATGGAAAATTAAGATCTTGATACTTTCTCTTGAATTATACTGCTATTAGTTGAATAGATAAAGTTAAAAAAAAACTAAAAATTAGCTCTTTAAAACATGCAGATTTCTTTTTACTTTACTATACAGGGTATGGTCAAGCATTGTAATCGTGCATGAAAAAAGTGGGTTTTTCCTTCTTTTTTTCGAAATATCTCAAAAACGGCTGAAACTGTTTTGATTAAAAAAATTGAGCAAAACCAGGGCATTTCGGTCTACAAAAAAGCCCTAATAAGTGAACATTGAAAAAATTATATTTTTCGAGATAATAATTGTTTTGTTAAAATGTCTGTTTGTTAGTTAGTCTGGTTGTTAGTCTGATGTGCGTTACCAAATTTTGTGGACGTGCTAGCTCAAAAACTAGTGTGAATATCAAAACGAAATTTAACACGTAGTTTTGATCCATTGAGATTAAGAGCTGATTAGATTTTGGTGCATATCGACCGGAGGGGGGGGGGGGGGTTAAAAATTAAAAAGCTAGGACATTTGAGCAAACTCAACCAAATTTTGTATACATAATCAGTGGAACCCCAGAAGTCTAAAAATGCAAAAACTAACAGCCCAAAAGGGGGGGGGGGGGGTGTAGGGTCAAAAAATGAAAATCTAGGCCCTTGTACCAAACTCAACCAAATTTTGTATAGATAATCACTGGGACCCCAGAAGCCTAAAATTGCACAAACTAACCGCCTAAAATGGGGGGAGGGTATAGGCTCAAAAAATGAAAATATAGGCTCTTGTACCTAACAACCAAATTTTGTATACGTAATCAATGGGACCCCAGGAGTCTAAAAATGGAAAAACTAACCCCCCTCCCCTAGATGATTATATGTAATTTTATTAAATATTAAATATAAGAGAGGAGCCAGGTTGTATGTTAAAGTCAAGTGGATGGCCACATCAGAACACGTCAGCTTATTTTGCAATAAAATATATCATTGACCGTGGAATTTATCGAGAAATTTTCTATAAAAAATCACATAAATGTTATGTTTGGATGTAAACATAAACAGTAGAAATACAACTCATTGCTTAATCATACAAGAGTTATTATCAGCTGATTTGAATAAATCAAACTAATTTTTGTATATATTTAATTATTTTTTTTATAATTGTTTTTATTTCAAACATTTACGGCTTTCATACTATTTATTTTTTAATTATTTTTTATAATTGTTTTTATTTCAAACATTTACGGCATTCATACTATTTATTTTTTAATTATTTTATTAAATATTAGATACTACACTTCTTTTGACTCAACTGGATCGAAAGGACCTCCTTAAAATGATTAATTCACAGAACTGCAAAAGGCGTATCGGGTCTTCAAAAAGTATCATTTTTCCCCCATTGCTTATCGAATTGGATAAAATAAGAAGTCCGGTTAGTTACAGTTTACAGTTATAGAATTGAGTAATCTGAAAAAAAACTTTCCCCATCCTCAACTTGACCGCCTGGCCTTGGCTGGCCTTTTGAATATTTATATTTGTAGCCATTATCTTTATTACATATCTAGACAATATATCTTCAACCAACTTCATTCGCTATCTAAAATTTATATACCTGTCGAAGTGTCATCTATATTTAAAGTTAAGTGATATGTATTGGGTAAGTGGCCACATTCATAAAATAGTTCGCGGAGGGGAGGGGGGTGTAGATTAGCGTAATGATATGGAACAAGGGGTCTATAGAAATGTGACGTTCGCAGTTCATCAATTGTAATTTTATTTTATTTTTTAACTTGTTTGTTTTTTTAATTTTATATTTTTTCGTTACGATAGAAAGTCATTCGTTATATTATGTTAACTAGTACTTGGAGCCACCGAGAGATGCACGGTAACCAAAATAAAAAATACAAATATATATAATACACGTCCCCAAAACCACGCCCCCACCACTTTATCCCCCCCCAATCAGCCCCACTCCAACCCCGCCCCACCCCCGATCCCCCACAACTGCACCCCGCCTCCTGCACCTTCCACATCCAGTTTTTGCATTTCTACCTTTCTAGTGGTTCACATATTATGTGTATATTTGTTTATAAAAAAAGCCACTTCAACCACTTTATTTCTAAACACACCTGTTTTGTTATGATTTAGACACCTGTTAATTTAAAAAAAATCCTAATTTTAATATAATATATTAATATTTGTTATAACCTACTAGTGGGTTTTAAAATTAAAAAACCAATTAATAAATAAAAGATAATTGAAAAAAATAAACGCTTTTATTAGATTTCATCTATAAATAATTACTTTAATTAAGAAAAGATCAATTAAGATGAAATTTGTCTAGGTCCAGACATAGCCTGACCGTTTTCTCATCCTCAAAACTTGATAATAGAGTTGGTTTTATCAAAATCGGTAGAGCCGTTTTCAAAATAGTACTAAGATACAAATATATAAATATATACCACAAATATATAAATAAATATATATACAATGTTTGCTCGTTTAATAAGAGTAGATATGTAGATATATATTAAGGTGGCCCTTATTTTGAGTATTTTCGAATTTTTATGCTCTCGGAGACAAAAAATATCCCCCAATTTTCAAGTCTCTATCTCAATTTTAACTTGTACCCTACACCGATACAAATTTTCCATCTCAAGTACATGGGATTTTTGGCATTGAACGGTCAATTTTTTATTCCGGCCAAAGTAATAATTCAAAAAACTTGAAACTCTGTAAACTTTATCCTTATAATAGTAGCTATCCCTCCGAATTTTTTCAGATTTTTAGCTATTATAATTTTGAAGTCTATAACTTACTAAGCTTAAGATATAGCAGTGTTTTATCTAGCTATAACTCCAAAATTATAGTGGCTAAAAATCTGTAAAAATTGTCATTCTCCTCAAACAATAATAAATTTCGGGAAAAAATGATTTTTAATTTTATCTTTCTTTCTAATTTTTTTTTCCTATAAACTTAACAATAACTTAAAAAATACATAGGTATATCTTAATTTTGAAATTTAGATTTTTGTCCGGACAACGAACGCTCAAAAAGGGGGTATAGAAAACATTGAGGAGGAGAGAATTTTTTTCTTATGGAATGTGTTTGGGGTAGTTAAGAGGTAAAAATACTAAAAGTCCCCAGTCATAGCTACCGGGCTTAGGGGTGGAAGGGGGTGGAAATGTCCCGTTTTTGGTTTTTTGCTTATATCTCAAAAACGCTGGGTCAAAGGGATAAAGTTACTCTTAGCAAAATAAAAGCTTATTAAATTTACTATAAGATTGTTCATATTTAATTTTTTCTATTCTTTATGGGTTTTGAGATATTCTCCCGCGAATATCATTTATGTATGAAAAAAATAAAATTTCCTATATTTTTCGTCAAACTTTTGCCTCTAGCACCTCAGCCTATTGTTTTATAGTAAAAGACCTTAGAAAAGAAGTTGTAGAGCATTCAATTTCCATTAAAATGATACATTTACTATTTTATCGGCAAATTGTCTGGAGTCATAGCAATTTGAAATATTCATATTAATGTAGACTCACGATTTACTGATTATTACTCGCTCTAATTAAAAATTGATCAAACTAAACAAACAAAAGAAAAATAATTTCATTGTATTACTTGCACAAATACTTATTGATAGAAATAAATGGATAAGATTTTAACTTTTATGATTAGATATTTTTGATTAATTGATTTTCACTTTGTTGAACTAAATACAGTAAATATAATAAGTTTTGTGTATTCAAAAGTGTGTTGTGAAATGGATTATTTTAGAAAGAAATTCAATATATTAAAATTAATTAAAATATCCCAAGTGAGTAAAAATATTTATTTATTTACTTATGGTATAATCTACAATAAATAATATTTAATAGTACCTACAGATATAAATAAATTTTAAAATGATAACAAATTCATCTATTTAGGTTAAGTATAACCGGTATTAGCGCTAAGTTTCTAGGATGAGTGGTTTTCATTTTATGAAGGAAAAACTACGATGTTTTGCAAAAAACTGCAAAATTCAACCTCATTTCGGCACGGATTACCATTAGTCAATTAAGATGAAACTTTGTTTAAATTGTAGCAAATTTAATCTAGTTTAAAAATGTATAGAGTGGTCTTTGTCGAAAATGTGCTCCTTCATGTCAAAATGGGGAAAAATCGTAAAAAATACGAGTTTTAGGAATATTCAAAAGTGATCCCGGGGGCTGTTTTTTGACAGGCTCTAGTACCAGTTCTTCTTAACCTAAATAGATGAAATTGTTATCATTTTACGGGTAATTCAAAGATATTTAATTTATCTAATAAAAATTTCTTTGATTTGATAAGTCGTTTTAGAGTTATTCAAGAAAAACTGAAAAAACTCCGAAATTGTCTCATTTTGAGGCGCGTAGAAAAATTTCCACAACATAGATTTGAGGGAAAACTTAGGGTAGTAATATTGGAGTACCAATAAAGGTAATCCAGCAATAAAATCTTTACTGGGAATTATTTCCTGTTTATGCCATTTTTTCACGTATTTTGCCTGGACTAAATGGGTAATCTTCACACTTGAAGCTAATAAAGTGAAATTGACACAGAAATTTGCATTAATAACCTTACCATAGCGAGTCTTGATATGGTTTCCACTTTTTTACTCTAAAATTATACTGTACATTTTATCAAATAAAAAATATATTCTATAATAAAACAACACATAACAAGCCCGCGAACTCTCCAAGAGTTATGACAATTTAAGAAGCACTTGATTTTGTAGCTCATATCAATGAGTTTGTAATCACAATTCTTATTTCATTTTTTTTTTAATAATAATCAGAAAGCTGCCGACATCTTATTTTACGTCATGTGATAAAATCTAATACATGCATTCTTATTATATACTTAGTTGATAACCACTGAATTGAGTGTCTGGTTATTTCAGGTAGCTTGAGGTAGTACTTGAAGTATCGGTGAAAGATCAAAGTAATCAAAAATTCCGTGAAGTCACGTTAAAGTATAAAGAATACTAGTTTCAAATTGTTTGTTACCAGAAAAGAAACTCAGGAATTTGTAAAACAAAAGAGAAATTTTGACTGTAACAATTTATGAGGTAGTTTGAAAACTTTTGAGCCATCTCATTAACTTATATCATCTAGTACAGTAGAGTCCCGAAAACTCGGCACTCGATAACCCGGCAGTCCGGATAACTCGGCCCCTCCATCACACCCCTGACAGGGTGAAAAATCGCGCGTGCAGACCCGTTCAGTTAATTTCCATTATAGAGAGCTTTATGCCTTCATAATCAGATAAATTACTGTACACTGTCTATTAAGGTGGTTCTTATTTTGGGTATTTTCGAATTTTTACGTTGACAAGGGCTCATATGGTTCGAAATAAATAAAAAATATCCCCCAAGTTTCAAATCTCTATCTCAATTTTAACCTGTGCCCCCAGCGATTTAAGTTTCTCATCTAAATAACATGGGGATTTTTCCATTGAAAGATCAATTTTTTATTCCGACCTAAGTAATGGTTCAAAAATTTGAAACTCTATAGACTTTATCCTTATAATTGTAGCTATCCTTCAGAATTTTTACAGATTTTTAGCTATTATAATTTTGGAGTTTATAACTTAGTAACAATTAGATTTAGCAGTATTTTATCTAGCTGTAACTCCAAAATTGTAATGACTAAAAATCTGTAATAATTCTGATGGATAGCTTGTATTATAAGGATAAACTCTACAGAGTTTCAAATTTTTTGAACCATTGCTTTGGCCCTAATGAAGAATTGATATTTTAATGCCAAAGGCCCCATGTTATGATGAGAAACTTGGATCACTGGGGGCACAGGTTATAATTGAGATAGAGACTTGGAACTTTGGAGATATTTTTTTTATTTATTTCGAACCATATGAGCCCTTGTCAGCGTAAAAATTTGAAAATACCCAAAATAAGTACTACTGTGTAGGTATTCATTAATTTTCCCTTTCATGTAGTACAGACTCTTGCCTTCATAAATTACGTATTTTTCCTTTGTTTAAGAATATTTGGGCAGTTTATTTTCTGTTGTATTCTCAAGCAAACAATACATACAAATACAGTACTGTATTTTCTGAGGAAATACTCGTACTTATTCTTTTTTTAACCCCATTCCCGATAACCCGGCATTTTCACAATCTCGGCCAGCTTTCGGTCCATACTAGGGCGAATTTTCGGGACACTACTGTATCATTAAGTGAACTTGTTCAATGTCATCGATGGGGGCATTTCGAAGAAACACATTTATCATAATAATAAAATTTTATAAAACAAAATAATAATAAAATATTATTTTACATGAAAATTTGAGAAGGATTCGAAACGAGGAGGGTTCAAAAATTATATTTATAAAATCTGCAAATTTAATAGTTTAATCTAATCATTAATGGATGAAAAAAGGACCTGTGTCTATTAATTGGTAATTATTTATTTATTTATTTGGTTCAAATTTTACAGTACATGCCTGAATGGGGCTTCGATACTTTCTTTTTGCTTTAATACATTAAATGGTAATTTTTTAATTACATTTCATGATTCTATATATATGGTTAATTTCAACTATGTGTATTTTCTTCTTGGTAATTATTAATCGGATAAGACCTTTCGTCTTGATCGTGATTTCTGTTTTGGGATTTGTTGCTAGAATTATTCTCGTTAGGGGGTTCGGATCCCCCAGGCGACTATTTGAGCCCGGTAAAAACAACCCTTCTGATATATATTTAAAAATAATTCATTCTATCTCGGATCTAATAGATGACACCCTCTTGTGGATTTTCTTTTGTTCTTTTTATTTAATTTACAAGCTATACTAATCTGTCAGGTAGTAGGACAGACTGACCTACATTGTAGCGAGATTTATAAATTCCGTTATACTTTTGTACGGAACTCTAAAAATAATTTCGCAAAATTTCAATTAAGTAATTTCTGTAAAATAACAACAATTTGGTTAGAAGGTTGAGGCTATGATATTACTTCATACAATGACCATGGCAAGTCAAGAACCGACCTTGATATTGACAATAAATTATTATTATATTCTCTTCTACACATTTCAAATTCGCGAAATGTTGATGGTGATAAAGATTGTCCATTTGTCCTATTTAAATATTTAATAACTAGTTGTCAGATATGTGGCCTTTCATACTTTACATATCTGGAGTCGGTCAGGTTTATTTTTTTTCACACTAGATTACATTATTTGTATATTCATACGCATATATATATGGATATAGTCGTTACTATTTAATAGGTATAGTAAATAATGATTCATGAAGTGTTTCTCTTTGATAAGTAAAAGTTGAGATGTTGCGACCTAGATTAAGATTTGCAAAGAGATGAGATTTTAAGAGAGGTGAAAGTATATGAATAGTATAGGGTCACGTGAAAGCGAGCATTTGCTTCAAACCAGTCTTCGGACTTGATGAGATACAAAGTATGAATTGGAGGAATAGGTGTAAACTTTTTTATCGCTTGGTATGCTCCCTGTGGGGGGACCTGGTGCCCTAGGCCAGTGGTTCTTAACCTTTTCAAGCTGCGACCCAACGCTTAGTACTTTTCGACCCAAGGAAAATTTAATAAGAAAATACGTGTTTTTAATATGTTTACTTTTAAAAGTATTGAATAAATTAAAATATATTTGTAGATAAACTTGTTTAAAATAAATGTAGTAAAATATTTGGTTAACGACTCTGAGCGATCCAAATTCGGGTCGCGACCCATAAGTTAAGAACCACTGGTCTAGGCCAGTGATTCTCAACCTTTTTTCGTCACGGCACACTTTTAATAATTTAAAAATTTGACGGCACACTTTAATAGAATTTTATTTGGTTTATTGATTGATGTACTTAAAAAATTATCATAGGACATTCTGCGTCCTGTAAAATGTTACTACCTCTTCAGTTCAAATGATCAAATTAATATTTGGATTAAATGTAGAGTCAATTGATAAAGAAATTAATGTAAAAAAAATAAATAATTTTCAATTCAGGAGGGACCACTGCCTAGCAGTGGCGGCACACTTCAAGAATCTCGCGGCACACTAAAGTTCCGCGGCATAGTGGTTGAGAAACACTGCCCTAGACCCTAGACTATTGTGAGCAGAGAATACCACATAATTCAAATTGTAAATATTTACAATCTTTATGTAGTAAAATATGTATATTTGTTAAGTTTTAGAAATTAACATTAATTACCTGGCGGACCGAGCATTGCTCTATAAACTTTTATATTAGTTAAAAGCGATATATTAATATTATTTTTAATTTTAAAATCAGGTAAAAATATAGATTTTTATTTCCAGTTGGAATTAAATAAAATTGAAATATTTTTTTTTTTTTTGCCAACGTTTTGACCCGTTCCTACCACCATAAGGCATCTCTGTACACAATGTTTTAAACTTAATTTTAATAATATTAATATACACGGAGTTTTCTCTGTTGATCCTTTCAAACCCTGAACCGTCGGATTTTTTAAGATGATGAAAATGACGTCCTAATAATTTTTTATTAAGAATTTGAGGTTTTCATTATTCTTGGGCTGCCTTTGCAGCATTGAATTCTATTACTCGGTCTTCAATAGAAAATACTTTTAATTAATTACATTTCCTAATTTTAATATATAATAATATTTGTAATGAATATTGGTAGATTTAAAAATCAAAAATACAATTAATTAAAAAAAGGAACTAAAAAATTTAATTATAGATTTTTATTGACAACCCACCTGTGAATAATTACTTGAATTAAAAAAAATCATTTAAAGTAAATTATTTTGATTAGTAATGTCCATCGATTAAATAATTAAAGTTGTTATAGGGAAATAAGGACTATATCTTTTATTCGGATAATTTATATTTTATTGACAAAGTTTCGTCAACTTTGTTGACTTCTTCAGGGCTGTAATAAGAACGAATAATTATAAAAATGACAAAAATGCAGGGAAGTTAACTATTTGGTATGTAAAATGAGTTTTTGTGTGTGTTAATTTATTCTTTGTATGTATATATTGAGGTGGTTTTTGAGATCAATTTTGTTTTTGTTTTGAAAATATGTTATAAAATTGTATTAATTAAGGCATTATCACTTTTTAGAGCCCTGAAGAAGTCAACAAAGTTGAGAAACGTTGGCAATAAAATATAAATTATCTACTTAAAAGATATACTCCTTATTTCCCTATAACAACTTTAATAATGTAAAGTAAAGTTACCTGAAATTGTATAGATCCATTTGTAGACTCACTAATCTGAAATTTTCATCGAAATCGTTAGAGCTGTTTTCGAAAAATCAATTTTATATAAATATATATATATATATATATAGGTATATATATATATAGAATTGATCATTTAATAATAATATATAGAATAGGCCAGATTAATTTGAAGCAACGCTGACGTAATGCTGCCGACAGGGATCGCTGATGCCGTCGGTATATTTGCGGCAAATTTGAAATATAATCGTAATTTGAACTCGAATTTTGAAATGAAACACTCCAATTGATTTTAAATTAAGAAACATTAAATATATTGATAATTATTCCTCCTCTCCGACCCCTCACCACTCAAAAATTAAATATTCAATTTCCTTTTCTTTGCGCACAGAAGAAGAAATTAATCACATCTTATTTGATTTATATTTGATATATTATTTGTTTATTTTTTAATAATTTGCCCCATTTTTATAATTTATTAAAAATCTAAATTTTGTTATTCTTATTTTTGGATTTTTACAAAATTGAACGACTTAAGATACGCATGCACGAGTTTCTCATGGCAATACTGGAGCAGCCTGTCATACAAACAACCCCTGATCTCTTTTAAATATTTGGAGCCTTATATCGATTATCGATCCCAAATTTTAAAAAAATGATATAATATAATTCTCCTCCTCACACGATACCACTTATTTAAATAAATCTATTTCCACACAAAAAATATCACAATGCTGTAGATTATAGAAAAAAATAATACTTCCAGATTCATATCTAGAGCCTCATTTCTGTAGCTGTGTCAGGACGAAAATGAGGCGAAACTTTTAAGAGAGTATGTATTTTCGGGAGTTTACAGGTATACATTTGGAGTGTGGTTTTTTAAGAGGAATACAATTTTTGGACCGAGACGCCGCCCGACAGGGCACCAACCCGGAGGGCCGAGCTTCGAGGACGTGCCGAAGGCACGCACGAAAACCTCGTATAATAACATTATAATACAGCCACATTTCTCTTTGAGATTAACCCTAATAGCACAGCTGCTCTAAAAAATGTTTTCTAGACACTAAAATATTTTTTAGACATCTTAAAGACAATATGAGTGAATAAGACATATTCTAGAGCGAGTGTGCTATTAGGAGAATAATTCTGATCCAAGCAATTAAAAAAACGATATCCTCATAACAGACGATCCATATGGGTTGCCTTACATCCAGGCGCATCGAGTCGTGTTAAAAGAGGAAGAAATAAATTTATTCGTTTTACCAATTATTATCTATTCATGACTAGAAACAGTGAGCAATATAAATAATGAAATAAGATGCTTTAGGAAGTGAATTGACTCTAAAATTAGAGTAAAGACTGAAAACGTTTTCTGCCTATTTTAGTGATTTGTTATTCAGTCAAATTGTATTTTTATCAGGAAAGTTTTGGGGTAGTTCTGATTTTTTGCATATAAATATTTTTTGGGGCTCTGAATCCAAATCTAGAGGTCTTTCGCCAAAATTTCGTGACGCAACATTGTAGAAAATGCAAAAAATGGGAAAATTTCCATTTTTTGGCGGTTTTTCGCTTTGAACTCGAAAACTATCAAATTTTTGTAAATAACGTTCCTATTCAAAATGAAAGTTCATAAAATTTCCTACAAATTTCATTTTTTTTTATCCGACCAACCGTTCGGGCTCAAGCGCAAAATCCAAGTTTTCAACCTCGGCAGCCCCCCATGGTTCACCCAAAAACTCGCACTTTTTTCGATATTTTCACATTTTGACCATGAAGGAGCACGTTTTCGACAAAGATCATTCTATACATTTTTAAACTAGATTAAATTTTCTACTTTTGAAAACAAAGTTTAATCTTAATTGGATAAATGGTAATTCGTGCCACAATGAGGTTGAAGTTTTGAAAAACTGAAATTTTTTGCAAAATATCGCAATTTTTCCTTTATAAAATGAAAATCACTCATTCTAGAAATTTGATTCTAATTTCATTCTCTAGGAAATTTCGTTGACTTGAACGTTTACTTGTGCCACTTTTTTGTTAAAACTCTTAGATTTATAGATATCCAGCATTTTCCATGACAGGAAATGATCTATTTTTTCAAAAATGGCAGTTTTTCCTTCATAAAATGACAACCATTTATCGTAGAAACTTGATTTCTATCATATTCTCTAGAAAATTTTATTGACTTGAACGCTTACTTGGACTACTTTTTTATAAAAGTCTTAGATTTATAGATATCCAGCATTTTCCATGACAATTATGAAGATACGGATCATATCCTGTCTTGGAAAATGCTGGATATTTATAAAAATGTATAGAGTGGTGTTTGTCGAAAACGTGCTCCTTCATGGTCAAAACGGGAAAATATCGAAAAAAGTGCTAGTTTTTGGGTGATCCGGGGGGGGCTGCCGAGGTCGAAATCTTGGATTTTGCGCTTGAGCCCAAATGGTTGGTCGGAGAAAAACCTAAATAATGAAATTTGTAGGAAATTTTATGTTACTTTCTTTTGATTTTAATTTTGAATAGGAAAGTTATTTACAAAAAGTTGATAGTTTTCGAGTTATAAGCAAAAAACCGCCAAAAAATGGAAATTTTCAAATTTTTTGCATTTTCTACAATGTTGCGTCACGGAATTTTGGTGGGAGACCTCAGATTTGGATTCAGCTCCCCAAAAAATATAGTATAATATGCAAAAAATCAGAACTATACCAAAACTTTTACCCATAAGGGCCCATTTGAGCACAATTTGACTGGACTATAATATTTTTATGGAATCCTATTAATGTCAATAAAATGCCTTCAGAGCTTATAACTAGTAATATAAATAAGATACAAACTAGAAATTTCAAGTTAAATTTCATTTAAGATAACACACTTAAAAAAATAACACAGGTCTGAGAAATTTTACTTTTGAAAAGTTATTCGTATTATTGTGTAATATTCTGCTTCCTACAGACAAATACTGTAGAAATTAGTTTCTGGAAATAATTCCATCAAATCACAATTTGATATGTTAAAAAAAATATTTTAACAATTAATTATTTTTGCTTATAAGTAAGCATTTTGTATATTGGTGGTCATTATTATTGATTGGTTCAATTGAAATCTGCTTATGGTTTTGAAAAAGTAAATTTGGATTTATGGTATGAAACGTCGTATAATAATGAGCTGAAATTAAAAATCTTACTTGCCTTTTTATTTAAATCTGTTAAGAATAAGTAAAACAATTAAAGAAAATTTGCACAGATTCTATACTTGCCGAAACTGGTCAGCGTTAACTGAATAAAGCTTAATAAATTTGTATTTATTTAATTTATTTTGTGATTATTGTTATACGTTCAACATATATTTTGAAAAAATTTCAGTAATTACAATATAACTGTTGGCTATTCGAATTTGCATGAAAATTTCTTTTAATATTCATCAATGGAGGTGGAACTAGATGGTACACTGGCTGGATTGGATTCTCCATCATCTTAATATTTTATTTGTTAAAATAAGCTGATGTGGTCATCCAAATGACTTTACTATACCCCTGGCCCCTCTCTTATATTTAATAAAATAATTCATAATTATTTACGAAAGATCCCCCTCCTTCATAATTTTGGGCCAATTAGCATTTAATAATATTTCCTTTTAATTATTAGACTACTTTATTAGAAATATCAGCTTTCTTCGATTGTTGTTTGAAAATATTTTTGAAGCCCCCCCTCTTTTTGGTAACAATCAATTTTGCATAGTGAGTTATTTTCATAAGGTGTTTTTTTTGTTTTTGTTTTTTTTTTGTTTTTATAATAACTTTTTTATTTAGCAAATTTGATACAATATACATACAGTTTCTTCCCGAGACATGTGGGATTTCTATTTACAGAGTGGAATGAAAAAATCGTATATTGCCTTGCAAAGGGCATTCGCCGATATGCCTAATCGTAAATTTATTTATACAGTAATCATTTGGGAAATTTTAGTCTATTGATTATTAGGTAGAGTACCGGGGGTTTTTGGTTATTTTTATCTGGGAAAATGCTCAGGAAAAAACCCAGTTTTTTAGGATGTTTGAGAGAGGAGGGGATTTTGGAAGGACGAAGGATGCGAGGTTTTTCATAAGGTGTCATATAGGGTGCATGTGCAAAAATTTCGTACAAGTCGATTAAAGGGTCTAGGACTTATATTTATAGATTTTTTTGAACACCTCAATGTTGGTCCTCGGAAAAAAAAATATTACTCTCTTTTTTATAATAGGTTTATTTTATAGTATATTTCATATTTTTTTATTAATAATGTTTAGTTTTCTCAGAAAAAATTATTTAATTTTGAAATTTTCTCTAGCTACTTAATTAGTCATCGGAGCTAATTATAGGTAATGAACTTTCTTTTTGGAAATTAAAATATCAAAATGTTTCTTCATTAGAGTTTTTTTAATATATAGAATATCTATGGCCCTACATCAGTATTTATCCTACTTTCCACATGAATTTCACCATTACTGCCTAACCCTTAAGGTACACAAATTTATATAATGAACTTTATTAAAGAAGATTTAATTTCCAACAGAAAAGTTAATATGAGTAAAATGTCTAAAATCAATAGTTTGCGAGTTAAAAGATATTCCAATATATTGTAGAGTGAATGAACTTGGCGGATCAATAACAAATAATGGTGACACATCCTCTTGGTATAAGAGACCAAAAAAATAATTGTAAATTAGAAAGAAATCGAACTTATTTTATTGATTTCATCTATCTGGAGGTTCATAGTACAATTCTAATATAAGAAAATAGCATTTTGATTAAAAATTTTGTAGTTTAAATGAACTTGTATGAAAAGATTCAATTTCTTCTCTCCGGGAGAGAATCAACTAGAAATGACAAAAGGCTTTATTTTTTTCTCATTACATATTTAATTAAATCTGATGAAATTTCATATCTTTGTGTTATTCTCTTTTATCTTTTATAGAAAATAATTTTTATTGGAATATTTGAATTTTAAAGGGTAGTTTATTTGAAGCCTTATTTGAAAAAACGCTAATAACTCGTTTAAAATAATTTTTAAAAATATGAAATTAATGGATCATATAGAAGAATTAATTATTAATAATTAGATTCAATTTTGAACGAAATTGACTAAGTACTTTTTGAGAAAATTGTCAAAAACCATCTGAACCGTCAAAAAAACGATGTTTTTTGAAAGCAGAGATGCCTTTGAAAAAAGTTTAAAAAGTTATATGAAACGAAACATTGACTTATGACATGGAGGTGAATTTTAAAATGTTTCTAAAACGGCCTTTCATAAACAGTTTTCTGAGTTTTTGTCGATTTTCTCAAAAAGTACTTAATCGATTTCGTTCAAAATTGAATTAAATTATAAATAATTAATTGTTTTATAATATCTATTAATTTTATATTTTTGAAAAAAAATTTCAACGGAGTTATAAGCGTTTTTTCAAATTTGACGTCAAATAAACTACCCTTTAAAATGCAAATTTCCTAATAATAATTATTTGATATAAAAGATAAATGAACATTACACACAGGTATGCAATTTCAATAGATCTAATTAAATAAATAAATAATGAAAAAAAAAAAAAACTTTTTGCCATTTCAAGTTGATTCGCTCCCGGAGAGAAGAAATTGAATCTTTTCATACAAGTTCATTTAAACTACAAAATTTTTAATCAAAATGCTATTTTCTTATATTAGAATTGTACTATGAACCTCAGATAGATGAAATCAATAAAATAAGTTCGATTTCTTTCTAATTTACAATTATTTTTTTGGTCTCTTATACCAAGAGGATGTGTCACCATTATTTGTTATTGATCCGCCAATCAGATAGATGAAATCGATAAAATAATATCGATTTCTTTCTCATTTATAATACTTTTGGTGTGTTATTTCGAGAGGAAGTGTTTCGATCAGAGACACATTATTTGTTAAAGCAATTTGTTATTGTCAAGTCCATTCACTCTACAATATTGGAATATCTTTTAACTCGCAAACTATTGATTTTAGACATTTCACTCATATTAAATTTTATGTTGAAAATTAAATAGTCTTTATTAAAGGTCATTATATACCTACATCTCTCTACCTGAAAGAGTTAGACACTAATGGTGAAATTTATTTGGAAATTTAGGAAAATACTGCTCTAGCATATAGATATCTTTTTACATTATAATTTAATATATTTCAATGTACGATTATATAATATAATAAATAAATAAATAAAATAATTTAAGTAAATAGATATATTATATACAAAATGACTTGGGCTGGCAGCCACGGACCCGAGCTTTAACGAAGAAATTTATTTAAATTATTTTTATATTAGTTAATTAATTTATATCGACCCAAATTAAGGGGAGTGGAGGGGGTTAAAAATTAAAAATCTATTTGAGCAAACAACCAAATTTTGTATACATAATCCGTGGGCTCCCAGAAGACTAAAAATGCAAAAACTAACCCGGGGGGGGGGGTCAAAAATGAAGTCTAGGCCCTTGTACCAAACTCAACCAAATTTTATATACATAATCCGTGGGCCGCCAGAAGTCTAAAAATGCAAAAACTAACCTCCCAAAATGGGGGGTGGGGTCAAAAAATGAAAATCTAGGCCCTTGTACCGAACTCAATTAAATGTTGTATACATAATCAGTGGACCTTCAGTAATCTAAAAATGCAAAAACTAACCCCCCCCCCCTACATGAATATAAATAATTTTATTAAATATAAGAGGGGCCAGGTTGTATGGTAAAGTCAAGTGGATGGCCATATCAGAACGTGCCAATTTTTTTTCTATTGTACAAGAAATGTACGCTTTTTTTGGTTCGCGTAACGAAGTGCTAAAAAAATATAATTCACAATTAACTCTGAAACCATTGAGTGCTACTAGATGGTCAAGCATAGGAGATACGTTAAAACCTTTATACATGTATTTTCAACTTTGCGAAATCTATGATGCATTATTCACAATAATAGAAGACGCCAATAGAGAAGCAGACACTAAAGTAAAAGTAAGAGGGTTAGGAAAAAATACTAAAATTACAAGTTTATATGTGGTATAATTCTTTATCATGATATTTTATATGAAATAAATTCATTCTCGAAGTTATAAATATGTCAGATTATGTAAGGATGTTATCAGTAGAGAGCGGTAAAAAGTCTCTCTTTTCTTGAAAAAAGTCGCCTAAAAAGTCTCACTTTTTTGTATAAATAGTATGCAAAATATGTTACACCCTTACACCAAAGGGAAGCTTTTGCAATTGCCATACATTTTGTCTTGGTGATAAAGACTTGATTGTTTAGCCCAGGGGTCGGCAACCTGCAGCCCGCGGGCCGCATGCGGCCCTTTGCAACTTTTTGCGCGGCCCGCCAAAGCACCAATATAATTTTAGGAAAAATCAACAAACTTAGAGCGTTTTCTTGTGGACATTACAACTTACCTCAATAAATTAAATATAACACTACAAGGCAAAGGAAACTTGATCAACGAGCTATTTACAGAAATCAAAAGTTTCCAGCTTAAAACAAAATTGTTTATTTCTTAACTTGAAAAGAATAATTATTGTCATTTTCCTACTTTGCAATCGTTTTTAACCAAAAACGACAAACAGTGTCCTTCGAATTGAGTCACTAAAAGTACCGGATGAAAATTTTCGTCGTCGGTTTCAAGATTTTTATGCAAAAGAAATGGACATATTAATATTTTAAAATCCTTTAAAATTTGATACTGTAAAACCACCAGAGAATTTGTAATTGGAATTGGAATTGTATTTTCTTTTTTCCCTTTTAATAATTGTAAAATTTTTGTTCTCTGACATTATTGTTATTATAGCATAGCAATAAAAAATAAATTTTTTCTATATTTATTTTTAATAATATTTAAACTCGTATATGATATAAAAGCACTATTTAAGTTACATTTGAATGTGCGGACCGCATAGAAAATTTTATTTTGAAAATGGCCCGTCGTCCGAAAAAGGTTGCCGACCCCTGTTTTAGTCGATCGGAGTTTTCGCAGAATTTGTCCAGGATAATTTTAAGGCCTCTTCCCAGTCCGCAGAGGGGTGGACCGCGACCTAATATGCTGTACACCTACTTCCACTTGTACTTCCAAAAATTTCCAAGTACTTTCAAATATTTCCAAGCACTTCCAAATATTTCCAAGTACTTCCAAATATTCCCAAGTAGAGTTTGGTACAAAAGCCTAGATTTTCATTTTTTGATCCTACACCCCCTCCCCCCTCATTTTGCGCAGTTAGTTTTTGCATTTTTAGATTACTGTAGGCCCACTGATTATATATACAAAAAATTTGGATGAGTTACAAGAGCCTAAATTTTCAATTTTTGTCCCCCCCCCCCCCATTTTGGGCGGTTAGTTTTTGCATTTTTAGACTTCTGGGGTCCCACTGATTATGTATACAAAATGTGGTTGAGTTTGCTCAAATGGCCTAGATTTTTAATTTTTTACCCCTCCACCCACCTTAATTTTGGGTCGATATGCACCAAAATCTAATCAGCTCTTAATCTCAATGGACCAAAACTATATCTGAAATTTTGTTTTCATATTCAGACTAGTTTTTGAGCTAGCTCGTCCACAAAAATTTGGTAACGCACAGACTAACAACCAGACAACCAGACAGACTAACTAACAGAAATTTTGACAAAACAATTATTATCTCGAAAAATATAATTTTTTCGATGTTCACTTATTTGGGCTTTTTTGTAGAGCGAAATGCCATAGTTTCGCTCAATTTTTTTAATCAAAATAGTTTTAGCCGATATTTTGAAAAAAAGAAGGAAAAAACAACACTTTTTTCATGCACGATTACAATACTTGACCATACCATGTATGGTAAAGTAAAAATATACATCTTTTCTCACAATCTATGCGATTTTTTCCAAGTTTTTTTTTTAATGAAATTATTCAATTATTTTAAATTTTAATTTAATTTGTATCATAGGTTTGATGAACTCATTAAATAGACAGATATAAAATTTCAAGTTGCCTAATATTTGTTAAAATTATTTGCACCAAAGTGAGATTTTTATAAAAAGATTTTGATGATCATCGTATCATTCAGTAATGTTTAATAAGTTCATTAAAACAAGATTAAAAATAAATTATCCTCAGCTTCGACTACCACAACTTATATAAAAGAGACTATATAAAATATAAAACACACCTTATATAAAATCGGGCACTCGAGGAGTGACCGACTCGTGTTGAGTTCAGTGTCTCTGGCCAGTGAAGTCGCGAACAGTGTGTGAATTGGTAGCTATGTATAAATGTTTCGAATAATTTTATTACAAAAAATATTTTCGATTTATAGAGAGTACAATTATTTATAATAAGTAAAATATATTTATTTTTCTCACTTATCTAAATTTATTGCGACCGCAGCTCTTAAATTTACAATTTGAGAATTTCTTAAATTTAATCAAATCATTTTTACTTCCATCTATTGAACTGGAAATTTACAATAGCTTTATAAGTTATCATTCAAATTTTCTAGTAAAATATCCGTTTTAGGATCCCATAAAAACTATTTCTAGTGTCTACGCCTCGTGCCTGTGCTTGTGATGTCTTTAAAAGGGTTATAGTATTGCAATGAAATTTCAAACTTAAGCTAGGTGGAAATTTTTCTTGTATTAATTTCATTATATAGATATTGGTTACAGAGAAATAATCAAGTTTTTGGCTAAAATCAGCCCAAGAATACCCTTCAGTTTTTGCCATTAACTCAAAAGACAGCTCTAACGTTGTTTTATTTTCTATTAACAAATCGTTTATTTAAATTTTCTACTGTTATAGTATTGCAATGAAATTTCAAACTTAATCTATGTGCAAATTCTTCTTGTATTAATATCATTAATATCATTATATAGATATTGGTTACAGAACTAATCAAGTTTTTGGCTAAAATCAGCCCAAGAATACTCTTCAGTTTTTGCCATTAACTCAAAAGACAGCTCTAACGTTGTTTTATTTTCTATTAACAAATCGTTTATTTAAATTTTCTACGGTTATAGTATTGCAATGAAATTTCAAACTTAATCTAGGTGCAAATTTTTCTTGTATTAATATCATTAATATCATTATATAGATATTGGTTACAGAGAACTAATCAAGGCTTTGGTTAAAATCAGCCCAAGAATACCCTTCAGTTTTTGCCATTAACTCAAAAGACAGCTCTAACGTTGTTTTATTTTCTATTAACAAATCGTTTATTTAAATTTTGTATACAACAAGAGTCATTGAACAGAAACAAATGATTTATTTATAAAAGATGATTCGAATCAAAACAAGATATCTACATCAAAATTGTGATCATATCATGTGTTTATTGTAAAAATTGTGAATTGAAAAGACGTAAAACTTCGCCGATTAAATATTAATTAGGAGATAATAAAGAAATTATCCTCATAATTTATCTAAATTAGAGTAGGTGTTTTGAATCAATCGGAATCTGAGTTTTTTGAAAAAAAATATTATCTTTCTGTCAACATATTTGTCTCAGGATAAATATATTAATTCATTTACATTAAGATTGAATTTCCCTGAAGATTAAAACAATTGAACATTTCTCCTTGAATTAACCCTCGCGTATAGAACGTGAAATAAATAAAAAAAAGAACCTTCGTCAATTGTGTGCATTTTTCATGCTATATAAATAAATAGCTTTCGAATAACAATATTAGTTATTTTATTTTTGTGTGAATCGTGAAATTAAAAACATGGTTGGGTCCGCTATTGAATACCCTGCTCTCAAGAAAGAAGGTATTGTAGACAAAAGGGATGAAATTGATCCACTACTTGGAATTTTGCCTTCAGAGAAAATTATTTGCAAAAAGAAAAGCAAAACACTACAAGAGATAAATATCGAACAGGTAATAGTGAAATAATTTATTTAAATTATGTGATGGTTTTTACTTTAGTTTATTTTTTACGAATTCACGCCCCATTACTTTACTAAGCTTGTTTTAGCCATTTACAGAATTGATGTTTTTTCTAATATTTTAAAAATATTCTGGAACTGTTTCGTGTAACGCGAGGGGTGAACCGCGATTCGAATTAGGTGTACACCGTCTTTGGAATTACTTTAGAATTCATTAGATAATCTATTGTCATCTATTGTCTTCTACTTCGAAATGAAAGGTGGAAGTAGGTGTGCACGATTTTAGGTCGCGGTTCACCCCTCAGTGTAGCGCCTCTGCTTTTTGAGCAGGAGGTCCGAGTTCAAGCCTCGCTTACCGTAAAGATATGATCAGCTATGATGTGGCCTCTACACCAACCCGAACACATATATTTAAAAAGTATTATAATATCTTAATTAATTAATTTTTACGATAAATTCGTCTTGTTTAGCTGGCGCTAACTATGGCTGCATCTCTTGGATACTTGACGATTGGCTTGGTGAGGGGCTATTCATCTACAGGGGTCCCGTCTATGCAAGATACTGCCAATTACTTGGTTCCAGATGATGATGTTGTATCTTGGGTTAGTAAGTATCAAAATTTATATATTAGGGTGATTGATAAAATTTACCATTAAATTAAATTATTTAAAGCTTTCATGTTACTCACAATATATTTATTATAACAAAAATACATAAATAATTAATAACTTAAATTAAATATAAATAATTCACGAGCTATTTTAGATAGTTATTTAATTATTTTTTAAGGTAGTTGTTTCGCGACAAATGTAACAAAAACAATGCTAGAGTATATAGAACAGACAATAAGGATTCATAATTCATAAGTCCAAAACTTTTTGCTGTTTATGTACCACTACTAGCCACTCCCGTGCTCGTTTGATAAATCTGGCAACACTGTCGAGCTTGTTTATATTTTATCATAGAAATTTCAGATAAAGTACATTATAAAGGGAGATTTATAAAACAAAAAGTTCTTAATAAGCGATTGAAAGCTGTTGAGACAATAGCTGAAGCGAAAAAACGTCAAAAATTTCTAAAGTTAACCCACTTTTTAGTTTAAATAAATGCGTTGTTGCCAGGTTGTTTTTAGTGTAAATTTTTCATTATACATTTTTCATTATTTATTCATTATTATCTCAGAAACTGTGTTCTAACTATGAATTAAAATTTTCTTAAAAAATGTATTAGTTATTGTTTAATGTTGGTTTAGTTTTTTATAACAATGGTGAGAAGAGTTTCTTAATTATAATTAAATATGTATGTAAACTTTCCGATATCCCGTATAGTGCAATTGGTAGGTATAAGAGTCTGAAAAACTATCTTTGGAATTTAATATCTCCAGAACTATATTGGTCATAAATTTTGTTTGGCCACCAATCAATGCAGAAGTATTTAAATAATAATCTATCTAAATTTCAAAAAAAATCCTAAGACACCCCATATAATGAAACAACTACCTTAAGACAATGTTTTTGTTGTTGTTTTTTTAAACAGCCACATATTATTTTTTACTTCTCTGTAATTCTCAGGATAATTGAAACTTAATAATAGTAGTGTCTATAAATTTCACTTTATTCTTTTTTCTCTTGTTAATTCAAAATATTTGGCGGGCTATTATCTGATCCCTACACCAATTTCCACAAACTTACACAAACAAACAGAAAATATATTCATAACTAAGACTAAGTATTAAAATAGGCTTTAGTTCTCGAAAGCCTATCCTCTTCTTCAAGTGCCATCCATACTCAATCCAACGTCGGCGATTACTATGGAGAGTATCCTCTTCATTGTAATTTTCACAAGGGTGGTTTCTGATTGCCTTCCTCTCATTTCAGGCCTATAAAAAAAAATCAAAATCAATATAATATCAAATTTATTCTTTCAAAACTTAAGTGACTACGAATTTAATATTCTTGAAATTTCATGGGTACCACAAATGAAATAAATATAATTTTTTAAATTATTTTAGACAAATTAACTTTTAGACGTTAGTTAGTATAGGTCAGAGGTCGGGGAACATTTTTAGCTATTATCCCAAAATATTTTTCCATAGGTCGCTATTACCCCTACATGAAAAGCAAAAAAAAAGCAAGGTAAATGTATCTTATCTTATTATATTAAACGAGCAATTCTTCTATACATATTTAGAATCGGTTTGTCGAAAAAGGTCTCTAACGATTTGGATGAAATTCACGGGTTAGGCGAGTTTTTGTGTTGACTATTTAGAAGCAAAAAGTTACCGAGCATCGCTCGGTGCTCCAGGCACTTATTTATTATTTATTGAATTAATTGGAATTTACACGAAAACTCTCTGTAAGTAAATAAAAATTGTAAACATTAACATAATTCAAAAGCTTTTACGTTTTAGAAAAATGATGTTGTTTCATTTTCGCTAAAATAACTTCAAAATTAGGACTTTTTGACATGAGCGCAATGTCAAGAATGACGGGTTTAACTGACTGCTTTTTAAAAAGAAAAAAATACACCAACACTCATCATGACAAAAATGCATAACTTTTATTAATGTTTTTATATTTTTTTTAACTTTTATTAATTTTAAGATTTTGAATTCCTAGAAAAGCTATCAAACTAACAATACTATAATAGTTTATAAAATAAAAAAAGTTAAAAAATGTCATTTTTACCCCATTTGGGGTAATTTACCCCGGTTCCCCGACCGCAGGTATAGGCAGAAGCTGACCTATTCTACTTGAGACAGGTCTAGTCTTTATTTTCAGTCTAATATATATATATTTCATATGAATATTTAATCTAATTTTTGTCATCATTGAATTCACTTCTTAAGAAGAAAGATAAATTAAAATGATCAATTAATTACATCACAATTAAATTACAATTAATAAATCCAGACTGGTGGTTGCTGTTTATTTTCTTTATTTTTTAATCTAATAAATAAAAATATTAGGTAGAAAAATAGTAGAAGTAGAAGATATTTATTTCCTATAGATTAAAAATTCTGTTACTCTCAAGAAAATGTCATATTCTTGAAGAAAGATTTGAAAGTTCTTTCTGACCAGTGAAAATAAAAGATTAATTAGAGTTCTCAATTAAAATCACGTTTAGGCCTCTTCTTGGCAAAATAAGTTCAAGAATTTATAAGTAGAGCATGAATTGTTTAAGACATTGAATTTTTTATTCTGACACAATGTTATTTTAATAGAAAAAAATAACTGGTATGGCTAAGAAAAGATTGATTTTAATTTGACAATGTCAAAAATATCCTCAAGTTGATCCTTGAGGTAAACCAGCCATGAGCAAGAATTCGCGGGTAAAAGATATATTGAGGTCGATTGGTTTCACATCAATAATCTTTAGAGTTACAATTCTAGTACCTTGGCATGAAGGTAGTGGAAGGAAAGAAGATATTACGAGTAATTTAAAATCTCAACCAAAACAATCTGTGAAAAAACAGGCCAAGTTCGAAAAAGTAGTGAAATCTAGTGTCTAGCCAAGTTAAATTCGCCAAGAATAATTAAGTTCAGAGATCTACTATTTTCTCAACTTAATTATTATTGGCGAATTTAACTTGGCTAGACACTAGATTTCACTACTTTTTGGAACTTGGCCTGTTTTTTCACAGAATGTTTTGGTTGAGATTTCTCTTCTTTTTGTAAGCTATGAGGAAGCACGTTGGTCCAAGGGGCTAGAATTTTTATTTTTGACCCCCCCTCCCCATTTTGGGTGGTTAGTTTTTTTAGCCTTCTGGGGGCCCTCAGAATAGTAGGTATACACAATTTGGTTGAGTTTGGTCCAAAAGGCTAGAATTTTTATTTTCACCCCCCTCCCCATTTTGGGTGGTTAATATTTGCATTTCTAGCTTTCTGGGGGCCCACAGAATATGTATACAAAATTTGGTCGAGTTTGGTCCAACGGGCTAGAATTTTCATTTTTGACCCCCTCCCCATTTTGAAGGGGTTGAAAGATAGAAAGTTTGGATTTTTGAATTTTTCCTTTGTTTGTGTCCCAAACTCTACTAGCAGGCGAAATTTCATGATTCTGGAATGATTGGAAGTACCCTATAGGTTTTGATGACCTGTCAGTGAGTGAGTGCCAAAATTAGCTATTTTCTCAGGTCCATATCTCAGAATCCATTTAAGTTATATTATTGAAATTTGGTACTCTCCTCAAGATGGATTACATAATTACATGTGTATAATTTCAGCTCTGTATCTCAAATGGATTCCGAGCTGCAGGGGGTGTCGAAATTGGCTCGAAATGGTTCGTATAAATAGCGTACAGCGTGTACGACCAATGGTCGAACTTGGCCTGCGCACGCTTGTCGTAATTAACCGAGTTGATTTTCGGATCGGACAGCTCTAGGAGTGAATTCACTCGAAATTCTTTTTTTTTCTCATTGCGTATAATAATGTCTGAAACACGGAGAAAAATCATTTCCAGGTATGTTTTTTCCTGCATGTTTGATTGTATGTACAATACAATAGAATTACTCAAAATCATAGACTCAGTCATAGAAAGCTTGTTCTAGTTTCAAAATATTTGAATCTCAAATGAAGAGAGCTGATTGGATTTTGTTTTCTCGCTAATTTGAAAGATTCAGTTCGAAAAATGCTGAAAATATCATTATTTTTATGATTTTATTGAGATTTTCAGGAGTTATCATGATAAAGACATAAGCAAAAATAAGCTGACGTGTTCTGATGTGGCCATCCCCTTGACTTTACCAGGGGGGTTAGTTTCTCATTTTTAGACTACTGGGGTCCCACTGATTATGTATACAAAATTTGGTTAATGGCCACGATTTTCATTTTTTGACCCTACACCCCCCTCCCCCCTCCCCCATTTTGGGCGGTTAGTTTTTGCATTTTTAGACTTCTTGAGGTCCCACTGATTATGTATACAAAATATTGGTTGGAGTTTGGTACAAGGGCATGATTTTCAATTTTTGACCCACCCCCTTAATTTTGGAGTTGATATGCACCAAAATCCAATCAGCTCTTAATCTCAATAGACCAAAAACTACGTGTGATATTTGGTTTCGATATTCACACTTTTGAGCTACCTCGTCTACAAAAATTTGGTAACGCACAGACTGTGATATATCAGTTCTTTATTAAATAACACACAGACAACCAGACTAACAGACATTTTGACAAAACAATTATTATCTCGAAAAATATAATTTTTTCGATGTTCACTTATTAGGGCTTTTTTGTAGACCTAAAATGCCATGGCTTCGCTCAATTTTTTTAATCAAAATAGTTTCAGCCGTTTTTGAGATATTTCGAAAAAAAGAAGGAAAAAAACACTTTTTTCATGTACGATTACAATAATTGACCAAACCCTGTATGGTAAAGTAAAAAAGTGTTTTATTTTCATTTAATTAAATTAACAATTTTATTTATTGTAAAATCTAATATTACAAATAATTATCTATCTATTAAAATTAAGAAATTATATTTACGCAAATAAAAAATAAAATTTTAAGTTTATTATATTTAAATTTATTTCTAGGTCAGCAAAAACACTAGGCCCTTATTTAAGTATGTGACATTTTCAATGTAAATAATTTCACTATCTAATCATGTATTTTTTATGCAAAAGAAGTTTGTTTTTTCTTATGAATTTTTCAAATATTTACATTAATTTATAATAAACAAATAATTAAATAAATTGATGTGATTTACATTTCCCAGGAAGTAATAAATTAAAATATAAACCGTTTAAACTTCATTATTATTATTATTATTTATAAGAGGTGAAAGAACGACCGCCAAGTGAATCGGTTCATTAAATAGTTCACTTCGACTCAGTTTTTTAATTTTTTTATCGATGGCCAACTTCTGTTCGCACTGGCAATGCCATTCACCCCTCAAAACGTTACAATTTAGTGGAGATAGAGGGTTGTAACTTGAAGAATTCTATTTTAGAAAACCCCAGTCAATTCTAGAATGATGCAAGCAACCCGACCTCATATAATATGTCATATCTAGGAGACCTATAGGTGTTTAATTAAGAATATAGAGTGTCTACAAATAGATTTATAATTTTTTCATTAATATTTCAAAGAATAATTAACATATTAACGAGAATTGTTCTTGATCGCGCTTTTTAAACAAGATATATATCGCGAGACTACTGCTGGTTGAGGCTGTTGGAGTCTGCTGAGTCTTAAGTCTGGACCAAGAGAGAATGAAAAAGATGTGATCCATTTAGCTTAAAATCACCTGCATTCGATTCGCGATCGAATCAAATACAGGAAACTTATGATTAATTAATAGTAAACACCTAACACACGTGCTAACAGATCTAGCGCGCTGGACTAGGAGATTGAATAAATAACATCTCAGATTACAAAATCCATTTGGTGATCCATATGACTGTTTGATATAAAAAGTATCATGAGGACTAAATGATGCTGGATTATAACTAAATGGATCACATCTTTTTCATTCTCTCTTGGTCCAGAATTAAGACTCAGCAGACTCCAATAGCCTCAACTAGCAGTAGTCTCGTGATATATTATATCTTGTTTAAAAAGCGCGATCAAAAACAATTCTCGTTAATATGTTAATTATTCTTTCATATGTTAATGAGAAAATTATAAATTTATTTAACTTCATTATTTCAAGTTAGAAATATATAAATTCGGATATTATTTTCACTTAATATTTGACAAAAATCACCTGCTTTCGATTCGGGATCGAATCAAATACAGGAAACTTATGGTCTCCAAATAGCATACTATAAATAAATTATACTAAATTTCTATAACCAGATCTATACCTCATATTTCATTCATTTTGATGGTAAAACTGTGATGGCTTGATTGATTCTTGCTGGCTCTATTTAAGTACATTCGAAATAGAAGACAAAAATTCGTGTAAATCACCGTAAATTTTAATTGTTTTTCTTCATTCATTTACACTATTGATCTCTTGTAGAACCTGAAAAATTCCAAATAATTTTTTTAGAAAATTTAATCTATCAAGAAATAAGCTGACATGTTCTGATGTGGCCATCCACTTGACTTTACCATACAACCTGGCCCCTCACTTATATTTAATATTTAATAAAATTATCTATAATCATGTAGAGTAGTTTTTGAATTTTTAGACTCCTGGGGACCCACTGATTATGTATACAAAATTTGGTTGAGTTTGGTAAATGGCCAAGATTTACATTTTTTGACCCTACACCCCTACCCCCCATTTTGGGCGGTTAGTTTTTGCATTTTTAGACTTCTGGGGTCCCACTGATTATGTATATAAAATTTGGTTGAGTTTGATAAATGGCCAAGATTTACATTTTTTGATCCTACACCCGTACCCCCCCCCCTCATTTTGGGCGGTTAGTTTTTTCATTTTTAGACTCCTGGGGGCCCACTGATTATGTATACAAAATTTGGTTGAGTTTGGTATAAGAGCCTATATTTTCATTTTTTGACCCCCCCCCCACCCATTTAGGGCGGTTAGTTTTTGCATTTTTTAGACTTCTGGGGTCCCACTGATTATATATGCAAATGGTCTAGATTTTTAATTTTTAACTTTCCCTCCACCCCCCTTAATTTTGGGTCGATATGCACCAAAATCTAATCAGCTCTTAATTTAAATTAATTTTATGATGCACCCGGACCCGATTAAGAATAATATCTTTATTGAACTATGTAGACTTAGGTCGGGGTCTCTTCCTTCGGCCGTTAGAACAAGTAGGGGAAGGCGGCCGGAGGGTCCACCCATGTGTAGGGCCGGGTGTAGAAAAACTGAGACGACAGGGCATATTCTCCAGTCGTGTGGGAGGACGCACGATGGAAGGCTCAGGAGGCATGATGCGGTAGTGAGACGTCTGGCTGATGAACTTATTAAAAGGGAATGCGGGTCGAGCTCGAATATTTATATCAGAGCTCGGCCGGGAACAGGAAGCCAGACATCGTGGCGAAGGACGGGTCGGGGACGGTGTGGGTTCTGGATGTTCAGATAGTGTCAGCGCTCCTCGGACTGGGGGTTGCCCACAGAAACAAAATCAATTATTATAAGGGCAACTCCAGTCTGGTGAGCAACATTGCGGCAAGGTTTGGGGTGGGCTCGGGTTCTGTGAGAGTTGAAGCCATCACACTCTCGTGGAAGGGAGTGTGGTGGCATAAAGCGGTGCCTCCCCTTGTCGCCCTGGGAATTTCTCAGAGAACTTTATACGATATGACCTTCAGGGCGATGAGGGGTTCATTAATGAATTTTTACAGCTTCAACAGGAGAACTTATAGGGAAATCGCCATCCGCTAGAAATTGTATATAAAAAAGAAAAAAAAAAAAGAATTTTTTTTTGTAAATATATTATGTTAATATACCTATAATCATGTAAATAATCCTGTAATTAAATTCACCCGATAATGTAAATATTTCTTGTTAGTGGAGGCCCCCACCTGCGTGGCCCAATAAACGAAAAATCAATGGACCAAAACTACGTGTGAAATTTGGTTTCGATATTCACACTAGTTTTTGAGCTAGCTCGTCCACAAAAATTTGGTAACGCACAAACTAACTGACAGACAAACTAACAGACTAACAGACATTTTGACAAAACAATTATTATCTCGAAAAATATAATTTTTTCGATGTTCACTTATTAAGGGCCTTTTTGTAGAGCAAAGTGCCATGGTGTCGCTCAATTTTTTTAATCAAAATAGTTTCTGTCGTTTTTTAGATATTTCGAAAGAATAAGGAACCCAGACTTTTTCATGCACGATTACAATACTTGACCATACCCTGTATGGTAAAGTAAAATTAAAAGAGTTTTTGCCTAGCCTAGCTGATTATTTTTTCGACCAAATGGACTACTAAATGAAGTCAATTCAATTTTATAAAACAGATTTTGAATATTCCAGAGAAATGTTTTTAAGAGTAGTAGATTGAAGTTGACGTCTTTGAGACTATAGGGGTAAATTAATAAAATATTCACTTATATGAAATTTTTATATACAGGACAAATAATTCAGCATGATTGAAAAAAATTGTTCACTTCTTTCCAAGATGTTCTTCTTTATATCAAGAAGAAAAGACATTCATTATAAATTAAGGAAAATATAATTAAATTAAAGACATTCAAAAATGAATATTGATTTTCTAATAAAAAATTCAATACGACAAAAGGTTTGTTTCTGTATTTCATGGCCAGCAAAGCTTCCTTCATCTATAGATCCAATTTTATTTGAGTTTCTATTTTGAATTTGTCTAATCTTATTTCTAGTAAATTAATTCTCCTTTATTAATACAATAAGAAATGGCCTTAACCCATTAATAATAATTTATTTATTAAAAATTAACTTTTTTATTTATTTTTTCTCTTTGATATTTTCATTTCAATTATACTTATATTCAATAAAAAATATTCTATTCTTTTGTTTAATATTAAATTCATAATACTTACTTACATAAATAACCTCGGAATATTATTGGTTTGTTTACTTTTTGACAACAATTTATGATTATATCTATACTTTTAGGTCTTTAATCTTTTATTGCATCTGAATTAGTAAAAATATGACTTTGAGGACGAGATATTTTCAAACAATAATATAATAATGTAAAGTCCCCTAAAGTAGAGGTCAGCAACCATAGGATCAAAAAATGAAAATCTTGGACATTTAACAAATTTTTTATACATATTCAGTGGGACCCCAGATGTCTAAAAATGCAAAAACTAACCGCCCGAAATGGGGGGGTGTAGGGTCAAAAAATGAAATTTAGGCCCTTGTACCAAACTCAACCAAATTTCGTATACATAATCAGTGGGCCCAGTGTAATCTAAAAATGCAAAAACTAACCCCCCTCCCTACATGATTATAAATAATTTTATTAAATATAAGGGAGGGGGCCAGGATTGTATGGTAAAGTCAAGTGGATGGCCACATCAGAACACGTCAACTATTTTTTAATATTAGAGATGCAAAAAGTTAGAGCATTTGAAAAGTGATTATTGATGTTTTTAAAGTTCTAGTGAACTATTAGCGAATGTAAATTTGTATTTGTTTGAAAGAGTCAATTATAATTTTATAGTATTTTCATTTAAAATGAATTAACTTATGTACCTATATTTGAGATACCTACTAAATTTTAGAATCACATATTCTCGCGGGATTGCTACCAATATCTTTGTAGTACCATTAATATGAACAATAGAAATTAATTCTAAAGTTTTGAGCATCTTTTTTTGAAAATAGTTGGAATGTTTTTCAAAAAATCAGCTCGAGTTAAAAATCAATGTATACTAAGAGAAAGAAAATTTAAATTTTTAGGAGAAAATCTAGGATTTTAGTAGTAAATACTTTTAGAGAGGTTTTTGTCACGAGTGGTTGACTGCCGGAAAGCTTGTTGGTTCTCAGGTTCAACTCCTGAGAGGATGGATGAATCCCCTCTGATATCGCAATGTAAAAATATTTCTGTAAAATCCTAGATTTTTGTCCTAAAAATTTAAATTCTTCTCTCTTAATAGGAATTAAATTTAATGAATGAATTTCTAATTTTCTCATTAATATATGAAAGAATAATTAACATATTAACGATAATTGTTTTTGATCGCCCTTTATATCGCGATACTACTGCTGGTTGAGGCTATTGGAGTCTGCTGAGTCTTAAGTCTGGACCAAGAGAGAGTTTTATAAAGAACTGTATTTATTGATGGAGGTTCTTTCGCGACAATCCACACAAAAAGTTTTAGCCTCATAAACACTCTATAAATATGTACGGAACTAAAATTTTAGGTTAAGTTTTTTTAACGTGACTGTCCACTCACATTACGAAATCTCTATATGGATACACGCATACTTGCCGGATCGTTTCCAAGCCATTGTCCTTATATCCCCTCCACTAAAAATAATCGCCCAAATATGTTTTTTTTGTTTTTTATCAAAACTACGTGGTAAATAATTTCAATTTTTTTAAGTTACTCCGAATATATTATTCTAGCAAATATTAGTTTTTCATCAAGATGGTGAAAGTCCTTCAATGAAAAAAATAAAATAATGATCATATCCCCACCCTTTCCCTATCTACCCTATGTAAAAATGTCATTTTTAATTGCAATTATTTCATGTTTGGTGCAGTAAATCATCTTCAAATTTTAACAGTATGTGTATTATGCTTTTAATGACTTATATTCCAAGTTTCAAAGACTTCTTGAATTTTTGCATTTGTGAAAGAACTACCTTAAAGACTCAGCAGACTCCAATAGCCTCATCCAGCAGTACTCTCGCGATATATATTATTGTCTAAAAAGCCCAAAAAAATGATCAAAAACAATTATCATTAATATGTTAATTATTCTTTGATATATTAATGAGAAAATTATAAATTTATTTAACTTCATTATTTCAAGTTAGAAATATATAAATTCGGATATTATTTTCACTTAATATTTGACAAGAATCACCTGCTTTCGATTCGCGATCGAATCAAATACAGGAAACTTATGTTTAATGAATGAAATTATCTTTATAATAAATTTAAACTAATCATATCATTATAGATTAGTCTTAAGACTGATTTGACATACTCCCGACTATCATTTTAAAATAAAATTAATTTTTCTTTTCTTTTGCTTTAAGGTTCGATACCTCCAGCAGGGGCCTGCATTGGAAGTCTTGTGGCCGGGCCATTTCTTCAGCGAGTAGGACGCAAAAGAACACTCATTTTGATCTCACCTCTCTTTGCATTATCCTGGTTCATGATTGGTTTTTCCGTCAATACAGCTATGCTGTTAGTCGCAAGATTTCTCACTGGTTTCTGTGTTGGAATAACTCTTCCGTCAGCACAAGTTTATGTAATTATTTTTCACTTTATTCTTCAGTAATATTCCTAGAAAATAAATATTATTGTCAAAATTATTTAATAATTGGATTTAATTAATCATTTTAATTTTTTGGGAACAAGCATTTTTATAAGACAAATATATACGAGGATAAGTAAAAATTACTTACACTTTTCGTTCTACAACTTTATTAAACTAAGATAGGAGGCGGCCGCATGCGTTGAGTTGGCGCGTCTGTGGTCACGTGTGCGGAATTTAATCACGATCGCGTCAGTTGTCGTCTAGCTACAACAGCATAAGCATGTCATCTCTGCTATCAGATTGCACCAAAGAGGAGCAACGAGGAGTGGTCAGAGGGTGGAAAGGTGCTGAAATTCACCGGAGACTTTTGTCACAATACGGGGAAAGTGCTTTATCTCGTAAAAGCGTTTTTTTATGGATCGAAATGTTTAAAAGTGGCCGAACGAGCGTAACACAAAAAGAGGGAGCTGGGCGACCGTCAACTTTGAGACGCTTTGAGACCCTGGAACACCCTCCCTTAAGCCCAGATCTCGCTCCCTCAGACTTTCATCTCTTTGGACCGCTCAAGGAAGCTTTGAGAGGTCGTCGATTTGCCTCAGACATGGACGTTCGGGATGCGGTGCAAAAGTGGCTTCATGACCAACCGAAAACCTTCTACCAGGAAGGGATCCGGAAGATTGTGGCTCGCTGGACCAAGTGTATTGTTAAAGGTGGAGACTATCGAAAAATAATGTATCCTATATTAGTTTAATAAAGTTGTAGAACGAAAGGTGTAAGTAATTTTTGACTTATCCTCGTAATTGTAATTTATAATTTTTATTTGAAGAGAAGTGGTAAGCTTTTTATGCAATAAAAAATAATCATTTTGATTACTCTGACAAAGGAAAAGACATAGGATTTTTGACACGAGGATTCAATCCTGAAGGGAGATTACGACCCTTGTGAGATACAAGATAACAAATAACATACATAATCATCACACCTCGGATTCACTAGATGACAATCACGAAATTTTCTTTAGAAATCTTAACTCTGCTACTTTGAATTTTCATATTTACTAGTTAAAATTTTCTCTATCATGTGTGTGGCTTAATTCATTGTATTATATAAATCATAGATTAGCCATGCAGAACCCAAAAGACCACATTACCACTTTCTCCACAATTATTTTTTTTTCTTTTTTTTGAATTCTTAAATATTGTAGGTATCTTAAAAATATTAATATACGAAACTGAGGAATGAATGAAAGGCAGTCCAAGGATAAATAAAAAGATGATTCCCAATAAAGAAGGTTTTTTGTAAACTTTTAATTAATTTTACACTTTTGAATTGACTTTTTGGAGCATCTTCCATCCTTCTTCGGAGTTCCAAATGTCAATCTCCAAAACAAAGGTTCAAAAAAGTTTCCAATAAATCTTCTTTTATTGTGAATTTTATATTGTCTTTGATTTAATTCTCAGTTTTATATCTATCAGTTTGTCCTCGAGAAAAAATAACTAATATATTAATATCGTCGCTGTTATATCAAAATCTCGTATGTATAAATCAACACTTTTCAGTAGCTAAGAAAAACTTTTGTTTTCATTTATATTAACCCTAAATAGTTTGTTTTGTTTTTAATCTGTAACTTGAGTTCTATCACCTGATTCAACATACAACATACAAAAATTTGAGACCTGATATAGGTAACAAATACAAGTGTTTTTCTTCAATAAATTTTACTTTTCCATACAGGGTCTGGTCAAGTATTGTAATCGTGCATGAAAAAAGTGTTTTTTTTCCTTCTTTTTTTCGAAATATCTCAAAAACGGCGGAAACTATTTTGATCAAAAAAATTGAGGGAATCCATGGCATTTCGCTCTACAAAAAAAACTCTAATAAGGGAACATCAAAAAAATTATATTTTTCGAGATAATAATTGTTTTGTCAAAATGTTTGTTAGTCTGTCTGGTTGTTTGGTTGTCCGTTAGTCTGTCCGTTACCAAATTTTTGTGGACGAGCTAGCTCAAAAACTAGTTTGAATATCGAAACCAAATTTCACACGTAGTTTTGGTCTATTGATTTTTCATTTATTGGGCCACGCAGGTGGGGGCCTCCACTAACAAGAAATATTTACATAGTCGGGTGAATTTAATTATAGGAATATTTACATAATTATAAGAACATTTACATAATATATTTACAAATTTATTAATTAATTAAGAGCTGATTAGATTTTGGTGCATATCGACCAAAATTAAGAGGGGTGGAGGGGGGTTAATAATTAAAAATATAGGCTCTTGTACCAAACTCAACCAAATTTTGTATACATAATCAGTGGACTCCCAGAAGTCTAAAAATGCAAAAACTAACCCCCTCTACATGATTATAAATAATTATATGGGCCAGGTTGTATGGTAAAATCAAGTCATCAGAACACGTCAGCTTATTTTTGTTAATTTTGACATAGGACATTTTGATATAACAGCGACGATATAGAATTTTAAAATTAGTTTTATTTTAACTTATTATGATTTATTAATATAAATTTTGTTTCTCTATAGGTGAGTGAATGTTCGAATCCTGAAGTGCGAGGAATTCTTGGTTCTTTCCCGGCTCTCTTCATGTCAGGAGGAATCCTCATATCCTACGGTCTTGGCGCGTGGCTACCTTGGAATGAACTTGCATATGCATCGGCTGTCTGTCCAATCCTTCTTATTCTAGTATTATTTCCATTACCTGAATCTCCCTCTTGGCTTCTTGCAAAGGGAAGATTTCAAGAAGCGGATAGTGCCATGGCCTGGCTCAAGCATCCGCCGCGAACTCCCGCTAAAGTTGAAGATAAAAAAAATACAAAGAGTGTTTTATCAGATCGGCCTGAATATATTCCTCAATCGTTAGAAATGGAAACTAAAAAAAAAGATATCTACATAATCGAGTCGCCAAAGAAGAAGATTGAATCTACAGAGATATTTGTGAAACCTGCAAAACTTACCATAAAAGATTTCCTCCGCAGACCAGTATTCCTCCCATTTCTCATTTCTCTCATATTGCTTGTTTTCCAGCAAGTGAGTGGAATTGATGCCATAATCTTTTATACAGTGGCCATTTTTAAATCAGCACACACCCCAATAAACGATAACTTGGCTACTATCATTGTTGGACTTGTTCAATTATTAACTAATTTTGTGTCCTTGTTTGTAATTGATAAAATGGGCCGGCGACCTCTTCTACTAGTGTCAGGAGCGGGTATGGCCCTCTCGATGACAGCCCTGGGCACATATTTCTTTTTAGATTCCCAAGGGGCATCTGAAGGGTTGGGATTATTGCCATTGATTAGTCTAATAGTTTTTATGATCACTTTTAGTTTTGGTTATTGTAGTATTCCGTTTTTGCTCATGGGCGAGCTGTTGCCAGCGCGGACACGCAGCCATCTCTCCTCCATCGCGGGCTCGTTTAACCTGGGCATGATGTTCATTGTGATTAAGACATACCACGATCTGAAAGAATTAATGGGCCAGCATGGCACCTTCTGGCTCTATGCAGTGCTGTGCATTTGTTCTTGTGTATTTGTTTTAATATTTGTCCCTGAAACAAAAGGAAAATCATTAGATGAAATAGAAGCTTATTTTGAAGATAAAAATATTCGACGAAAAGAGAAAATAAGACAGAAAAAAGAAGCGAAAGAAAATGAATCATGATGGGAAAATGTTTAATTTGAATTTACAAATCTTAGAGTACAATTGAATTTACAAATATTCCATTTAAATTCTATATTAACTCCTCTCTTTACTGCCGATTGTTTAGTGTGAATTTCTACAGAGGAGAAAATGCATTTTACAAATACCATATTGTGAGGAATTGTGAGAAGAAGGTTACTGTAACTTTCATTTTTTGGATTATAGCTAAAACAGAATAAATAAAAATAGAGATATATTCATCTTTATTAAGCCTTTAAGGTAGTTGTTTCGCGACAATTCTAGCAAAAAGCTAATGCTAGAGTATATAGAACAGACAATAAGGATTCATAATTCATAAGCCCAAAACTTTTTGATGTTTATGTACCACTACTACCCAATCCCGTGCTTGTTTGACAAATCTGACAACACTGTCCGAGATTGTATATTTTTATCATAGAAATGTCAGATAAAATACATTATAAAGGAAGATTTATAAAACAAAAAGTTCTTAATAAGCGATTGAAAGCTGTTGCGACAATGGCTGAAGCGAAAAAACGTCAAAAAAAATACTAAAGTTAACTCATTTTTTAGGTTAAATAAACGCGCTGTTGCCAGCATGTTTTTAGTGTAAATTTTTCATTATACATTTTACATTATTTATCAGCTATTATCTCAGAAACTGTGTTGTAACTATGAATTAAAATTTTCTTAAAAAATGTATTAGTTATTGTTTAATGTTGGTTTAGTTTTTTATAACAATGGTAAGAAGGGTTTCTCAATTATAATTAAATATGTATGTAAACTTTCCGAAATCTCGTATAGTGCAATGAAGAGTGAAAAACTCAATGTTTGGAATTATATTGTTCATAAATTTCGTTTTGCCACCAATCTATGCAGAAGTATTTAAATAATAATCTCTCTAAATTTCAAAAAAAATCCTAAGAAAATCCATATGGTGAAACAACTACCTTAAGACTTTGCTGGTCAGATTGATAAGTTGAGAGATTCTTTCAGTTTGGACCCCCACTGGTGAAAATTTATTAAATTTCATTGTTTTTCATGAAATTTCTTCTTTTATTACTGAATGATTGATGTAGAATTAGCTTAAGTTATTGTCTGTTAGAATTTAAGTTTTCGCTTCACAAAAGTGAAACTTGAACATCGATGAAATATTGTTATGGCTGACAGGCATGTACGTAAATATAAAAAAAAAAAACATTATTTACTATAACAAGATTGAAGTAATTTTTGGAGACGGACTGATAAGTGAATTGAGTGGATATTGATGAGGAAGTCCAAAATTCAAAAAAATCACTACACTATAATTCTGCTGAGAATGAAATACGATACAGAGGATAAATGTCACATTGGATTTCCTTCACTGACCTTTCAAAACCCTGAAGGAGGGAATAAACCTCCAAAACGTCGCTTTATGAATAAAAATATAGTTTTAATTATCTTCATTTTTTTAATTTTGGACTGCCTAAATTTTGGATCCACTCAATTTACTATAACTTTTATCCTAATATTTTTTTTATTTCATAAATTCCTACTTATTCGTAATAAAATTTTAATTTTTTGAGCCCCTCGAAAAATATTTCTGCGTATATGCCTGCTGGCTGAAAGGAATGAAAGACAGTTATAAGAAATAGTCTAAGATCACTTTTTTTATTTTTCAAAATGCCAACGTTTCAGTCTAATTCACCTCTCATCAGGGCAAGATTTATTGAGTCAATACCGAAGATAATAAACATGTATAATAAAAAACAGTCCAAAATGATGCCAATAAAAAAAGAAGCGAAATTTTTGGCTTTTTTTTTACCTGCGGCTTCATAAAAGTCTTCCATTCATGTTATGTTAAGGTAGTTCTTTCGCGACAATCCTCACGAAAAGTTTTAGCCTAGTAAACACTCTATAAATATGAACGGAAATAAAATTTTAGGTTATGTTTTTTTAACGTGACTGTCCACTCACACTACGAAATCTCTATATGGATACACACATACTTGCCGGGTCGTTTCCAAGCCATTGTGCTTATATTCTCTCCACTAAAAATAATCGCCCAAATATGTTTGTTTTTTTGTTTTTGTTTTTTATCAAAACTAAGAGGTAAATAATTTTAATTTTTTTTTTTAAGTTACTCCGAATATATTATTCTAACAAATATTAGTTTTTCATCAAGATGGTGAAAGTCCTTCAATGAAAAAAAATGAAATAATGATCATATCCCCACCCTTTCCCTATCTACCCTATGTAAAAAATGTCATTTTTAATTGCAATTATTGTATGTGGTGTGGTAAATCGTCTTCAAATTTTAAAAGTATGTGTATTATGCTTTTAATGACTTATATTTCAAGTTTCAAAGACTTCTTGAATTTTTGCATTTGTGAAAGAACTACCTTAATATCTATCTTTGCTTGAAGACGGCTCCAGAATTAAATAATCTAACAACGTGGAAAAAGTTTTTATGGCATAGTCTGGTGAAATTAAAAATAACAATTAAAATATTCTAGTATTATCGATCCGAAATTTTTTTTTTTTTTAACTATACCAAATGCAATTTAATATGAAAATAAAAATAACTTGCAGATTACCAATTCAGAATCAAAGCCTTAAATACTAAATGAAAAATAAAATGGTATAATTTACCTATTAAAGAAAAAATGTTTTTTTATTGTTTGACTTTTCAGGTATAATAAATAATAACAGTTTCTGAGGAATTTATCAAATAAATGTACCTATATATTAAAAGTTTTTGAACGCTAAAGAACTGTCTAATGTTTTATAAAATGTTTGTGTTGATGTTGTTTTTATTCCTATATATAGTTTTCAGTTTGTATATTGTCCTTTAATAAATACTTTTTATAAATATTGATTTTTATTTTAAATGTAAGTAAAGTAATAAACCTTTATGAAAGTGTAACTATAACATAGATAAATTAGTGGAGTGCCAAAGAGTGTTAAAGATAAAAATATATGGCCAAGTGAAAGTGGTATTTTCTTTCTTTTTTAAAATTAATTGAGTTGGAGTTTGGTAGTTCACAAGGAGAAAAATTAAAATACAAAGATTTTTTTAGCTTTACTCTATATATTTCGAGTTCTTAACCATCGTCAGGAGAACATTGACTAAAAGATAACATATTTTGAACAGAATTTATTTTAATTTTAATATGATGGACAGTTATTTATGACATAGTAAAAATATGAAAGAATTATCAGAGATGGATGGAATGGCTTTAGAAAGCCGACTGACCAGATGGGACAAGTGGCTGGGACAAGAAAGATATTTATATTTGAAAGCTGCCGAAAATTATGTATGTGTAATAAAGAAAGGCAATAAACTATGAATGTAATGAGGGGTGCATAGCGAAAATTTAATCTCTCATTTTCTATTTAAAAAATAAATAAAATTAAAAATAAACCCACCATACACCCTCATCGCACTCCAATTCAAATTAAATATCATTGATTAAGATGTCAATTATTGGTGAAGTTTTGATGTCTGTTTGATTGTTCAAGATGTTTTGATTAAGGTGTATGGCCTTTTTAATTTCAGCTGACTCCAATAAATCCAATTTCCTACTTTTTGGAATAAAATGACTGTCAATCATTTTACATCGGGCAAACGGGCAGATCTTTCAATCAACGCCACGTTGAACATATGAGATCTCTTCGCAATCTACAGGTGAATAGTTTGAACCCAAATGCCCCCCTCTTAGTTATACCTCGGCTTTTGCAGATCATTTGTTTGACCACAACCATTCACCTTCATCGACCAACCCCCTCCCTTTACATTTTATTCCAAAAAGTAGGAAATTGGATTTATTGGAGTCAGCTGAAATTAAAAAGGCCATACACCTTAATCAAAACATCTTGAACAATCAAACAGACATCAAAACTTCACCAATAATTGACATCTTAATCAATGATATTTAATTTGAATTGGAGTGCGATGAGGGTGTGTGGTGGGTTTATTTTTAATTTTATTTATTTTTTAAATAGAAAATGAGAGATTAAAATTTCGCTATGCACCCTCATTGCATTCTATAGTTTATTGCCTTTCTTTATTACACATACATAATTTTCGGCAACTTTCAAATATAAATATCTTTTCTTTGTCCCAGCCCTTTGTCCCTACATCTGGTCAGTCGGCTTTCTAAAGCCATTCCATCCATCCTTCTGATAATTCTTTCATATTTACACTATGTCATAAATAACTGTCCATCATATTAAAATTAAAATAAATTCTGTTCAAAATATCATGTTATCTTTAGTCAATGTTCTCCTGACGATGAGTTAAGAGCTCGAAATATATAGAGTAAACTAAAAAAAATCTTTGTATTTTAATTTTTCTCCTTGTGAAACACCACCAACTCCAACCTAATTTAATTTTAACAATGTTTCACTATAAACCAACACCGCGTTCCCTAAATTTTATTTCTTTTTTAAGTTTTTAAATCTGTAATCCAATCTAATCATTGTAGCTCTACTATATACGCGTAGATAAGGGGGGCACTGCCCCCCCCCCCCCCTAGAAAACTCCTTGCCCCCTTAGAAAAATCGAGTCAATGTCTCAATAACTATTTATGCTATTATGAGATTAATTTTATTCTTAAAAAACAATACAGATTGAAAAATGTAGATCTCAAAAAAATTATCTTCCCATATAGACCAGTAAATAGGAGGGTTCCAGCTTATATTAATTGCTGGAAAAGATTTTTTAGGGTCGTTTAGTATGGTGTGGGTATGCCAAATCTAAGTTTGGGACCTCGAAAGTCTGGGGGGACAACTTTTGGCGGCCGAAAAACCTCGAAATTTTAGGATTTTTTCCAGTTTTTCGCTTATAACTCGAAAAGAGTTCATATTTTATAAATAACCGTTCTATAGTAAATTAAAGAGGACAAATTTTCGCGTTAATTAAAAAAAAAATACAAAATTGGTCTAGTAGTTCGATTTCTAATGGGGATCTAACAAAGAGCCCCGAGGATCACTTTTGAATATTCCTAAAACTCGCACATTTTTCGATTTTTTCCCATTTTGACCATGAAGGAGCACGTTTTCAACAAAGAAGCCTCTATACACTAGATTAAATTTGCTTCAATTTAAACACAGTTTCATATTAATTGAATAATGGTAACCCGTGTCGCAATGAGGTTGAAATTTTGAAAAAAATGCAATTTTTTGCAAAAATCTCAGTTTTTCCTACATAAAATGAAAATCACTCATCCTAGAAACTTGATTTCTATCTCATTCTGAATATAATTTTGTTGACTTAAACGTTTACTTGGAACACTTTTAATTTCATTCGATGTTAAAAATCTATTCCCTTCCATTCCAATTATTGATCTAAAAAATATATTAACTCAATTTCTAAAGAAAAATATTCAGGACCCCCAAAAAATAATAGATATTCAAAAACTAATTAACCTATGTCTAGATCAAAATTATTTCCTTTTTAATAACACTTTCTACAAAACAATCGATGGACTTCCGATGGGAAGTCCATTGAGCCCATTATTAGCTGAAATCTACATGTCACACCTGGAGGATACTATTTTAAGCCCCAGCAACAGCCATTTCCAACATATAAAGTTCTGGAAACGGTACGTAGATGATATCCTAGTAGTATGGTCAGGTACATTGAGACAAATCGCCCCATTTGAAACATACCTAAATTCTTTAAATCCAAAAATTCAATTTACAAGTGAATTAGGCAATAAAACCATCCCCTTTCTCGACCTTCAAATCACCATTAACAACAATAATATAAAATATCAAATTTACAGGAAACCCAGTTTCACGGACACAGTTATCCCATATTCTTCCAATCATCCATACAACACCAAATGCTCCGCATTTTACGCTATGTTCCATAGACTAATCAATATCCCACTAAACATCGAAGATTATAAACATGAATTAACAGTTATTCATAAAATTGCTGAAAATAACAATTACCCCCGTCAGGTTATAAATAATATTTACAATAAAATCATTTCCAAACAAATTTCAACCCGCCTATATGCCATTAGCCCAACAATCATTAAAATATACAAAAAACTTCCTTTTTATTCCAATAATTTTACCAACCCTATAACTAATACTTTGTCAAAATTAGATATTACCCCAGCCCTCTATAATAGACATAACTTAGCCTACTATTTAGTAAACAATAAAATAGATAAAATTGATCCCAAAGAAAAAAGTGGCGTCTATAAATTACAATGTGACTGTGGAGCTTTTTACATAGGACAAACTGGTAGATCCATCAACAACCGTATCGTCGAACACAAGAGATCACTGAAACAACTACAATTGAACAGTGACAAACCTAATCCCCAACCATTAAGTTACGTTTCAGCTTTTGCTGAACATCTATTTGATAACAATCATTCCCCATCTAATGAAAGCCCCCTTATTCTACATTTCTCCCCAAAAGGACGCAAACTAGATTTATTAGAATCCCTTGAAATCAAGAAAGCAATCGCCCGCAATGAACCCATTCTCAATAACCAATTAGAAACCACTAAATCAACAATAATTGATCTATTAATAAACCAAATCTAACTGAAATTCATTCATTCCTTACTAAACATTTGTTCTACTGTTCTCATCTTCGAATTAACCTTGCTAATCCGCTTCTTGTGTCTAAATTTATATATTCTAAAACCCTTAAACAAATTCCTTTAACAGGTATTCCCAGAATTCTATACAAATAAATTTCGAACTAAGACATCCTATTTGAAATGTACCTGACCTTGTCCAGACAATTCGTTCAATAACCCTTTTTCTACCTGCCACATACCTTTAAATTCAACCACTCAATTCTTTCAACTCCCATTGGCTCACCCCCTCCACTCGCCCTGTACTATAATAACATCGATACAATGTAAAATTTTTATATTCAGTGTTCTGTTTAACCTCCTGATGAAGGGTTCATAGCCCGAAATATGTATAGAGATAAATAAAAAATCTCCAAAATAATTTAAAAGATTTTTTAATTTTTTTAATTTTATTTCCTCTTTGTGAAACACCACTATAACCCGTTAAATAATAATTCCTTTGAACACTTTTTTGTTAAAACTCTTTGATTTATAGATATCCTACATTTATTGGACAGGATATGATCCGAATCCTCTCATGCGTCATGGAAAATGCTGAATATCTAAAATCTAAGAGTTTTATCAAAAAAGTGGTCCAAGTAAACGTTCAAGTCAATAAGATTTCCTACAGAATGAGATAGAAATCAAGTTCCTAGGATCAGTAATTTTCATTTTATGAAGGAAAAATTGCGATTTTTTGCAAAAAATTGCAGTTTTTCAACAAAAATTTGGTTGGGCGATCGCCACACCTCGCTCAACCATGGGGCCGCCAGTGCGGCTGCCCCCCCCCCCCCCCCTAGGAAAATTCTCTATCTACGCCAATGTTCTACTAAAATAACTTTCTTCGAAAGTACTTATACTATTTATTTTCAAGAATTTTTAACAGATTTTAAAATCCACTGGTTTCAAAATTAAAGAAGGGACAGACATAATTATTAGGATATTTTATAAATTAGAAATTACCAAGTTTAATATCCAACGGTATCTTACTCAATAGTGTGCTTAACATAATCTTTTTCATCAGCACTTTCAATGATTGTAATTTTTTTTTAATTTTATTTACAATTCCTTTCTTTTCCTGGATCAATTTGATTTTTCTAAAAAATGAAAAAAAATGATAATTTTAGAAGTGTTTATTTTCTTTTAAAGATAAACTGGTAGAACTTATTGAAGAATTGATGAAAAGGCATCTCAATGATAATAAAAAGTGTGAAATCCGAAAAAAAAAAAATTATTGGCAAGTCATTTTCAATCTCTTTAAAATCGACGTTTTGGATGATCTTTCCTTCTTCTTCAGGGGTTAGAAGCTTCCTCCATTGACCCTTTAAACCCTGAAAAAGGAACAAAGATTCTCTGAACCGTGTGTTTTTAAGAGAATGAAAACGACTTGCCAATAAATTATTTTATGCGGAATTTGTACTTTTCAGTATCCTTGGGCTGACCGATGACTATCCATTAATTCTCCAGTGAAAAAAATAATTAGTAAAAATAACAAACAAGGGGGTACCCAGCATTTTGCTTGCGGATTACAAATAATAAAATTGAGAGATTTCAATTTGCCGATGATAATAGATTCGCTTATAACTCAGAAACTATCAACTTTTCATAAATAATTTTCATTTTCAAAATGAAAGTAAATTAAATTTCCTACAAATTTCATTATTTAGGTTTTTTCTTTGACTAACCGTTCGGGCTCAAGCGCAAAATCAAAGTTTTCGACCTCGGCAGCACCCCCGGATCTCCCAAAAACTCGAACTTTTTTCGATATTTTCCCATTTTGACCATGAAGGAGCACGTTTTCGACAAAGACCACTCTATATATTTTTAAACTAGATTAAATTTTCTACAATTTATACAAAGTTTCATCTTAATTGGATAAATGGTAATCCGTGCCACAATGAGGTTCAAGTTTTGAAAAACTCAATTTTTTGCAAAAAATCTCAAGTTTTCCTTCATAAAATGAAAACCACTCATCCTAGAAACTTGATTCCTGACTCATTCTCTAGAAATTTTGTTGACTTGAACGTTTACTTGTACCACTTTTTTGTTAAAACTCTTAGATTTATAGATATCCAGCATTTTCCATGAAGGATTTGATCCGAATCCTCAGAAGTGTCATGAAAAATGCTGGATATCTATAAATATAAGACTTTTATCAAAAAAGTAGTCCATGTAAACATTCAAGTCAATAAAATTTGCTAGAGAATGATAGGAATCAAGTTTCTAGGATGAGTGATTTTCATTTTATGAAGGAAAAACTGCGATTTTTTGAAAAAATTGCAGTTTTTCAAAACTTCAACCCCATTGTGGCACGGATTACTATTTATTTAATTAAGATGAAACTTTGTTTCAATTGTAGCAAATTTAATCTGGTTTAAAAATGTATAGTGTGGTCTTTGTCGAAAAGGTGCTCCTTAATGATCAAAATGGGAAAATATCAAAAAAAGTGCGAATTTTTGGGTGAACCGGGGGGCATCCGAGGTCGAAAACTTAGATTTTGCGCTAAAGCCCGAACGGTTGGTCGGAGAAAAAAAAACAAAAAAATGAAATTTATAGGAAATTTTATGAACTTTCATTTTGAATAGGAAGCCTATTTACGAAAAGTTGATAGTTTTCGAGCTATAAGCAAAAAACTGCCAAAAAATGGAACTTTCACTTTTTGCATTTTCTACAATGTTGCGTCACGAAATTTTGCGGGAGACCTCAGATTAAGATTCACTGCCCCAAAAAACATATATATGCAAAAAATCAGAACTATCTCAAAACTTTCCTGATAAAAACAGAATTTGACTGGACTATAAGAAAGAAAATTAAAATTGATAAAATCCATTTTCTTTTTCATTAGTTAATTTTCAATAAGCATTTATATTTTTTTCATTTAAATAAAATTTTTTAAAAATTACTTTAGGAATGGACAGCTGTCCCCCTGACATTACCTGTGTACGTCCATGATAAGAATAATAATTAATTGTAATCATCTAGGATGGAACTTGATATATTATATTAAATTTTAACGTTTCGTACCAAAAGATCCCTTTATTGACGAGCTAGACATTCCTCGCTAGGGATGGATGATATAAAAACTGGGTAATAACTGCTCAAAACCGAGAAACTTGGAGACCTCGTATGTTCAGCTGTGGACAAAAAAAGGTCTGATTGATGATAATGACCTTTAACTTATTATTTACTAGACTTACAATTTTAGAAAATAATTATTTTTGATTATTTATGTCCATCGATTAAATTAATAAGTTGTTGTAGGGAAATAAGGACAATAGCTTATGCAAGTATTTTTTATTTTATGCCAACGTTTCGTCAACTTTGTTGACTTCCTCAGGGGCTCAAACAAATTAATTCATTTGCATATTTGTCATTATATAAATTTTCATTCTTAACAAACACATATAGGCACATTTAAATAGGAAATTTGTTCAATCTGTGCCTATATGTGTTTGGTAGAATGAATATTTATATGACAAATATGCAAAGGAATTACCTAATTTGTTTGAGCCCGGAGGAAGTCAACAAAAGTTGACGAAACGTTGGCATAAAATAAAAAATACTTGCATAAGCTATTGTCCTCATTTCCCTACAACAACTTATTATTTTTTTATTTTATTTATTTTGCTATTAGAGCATTTTTCGTATCATATTAACTTACATAAATAAGCTGACGTGTTCAGATGTGGCCATCCACTTATTGACTTTACCATACAACCTAACCCCTAAAATTATTTATAATCATGTAGTAGGGGGGTTAGTTTTGCATTTTTATACTTCTGATCACTGATTATGTATACAAAATTTGGTTGAGTTTGGTAAATGGCCAAGATTTATATTTTTTGACCCTACACCCCCACCCCCCCATTTTGGGCGGTTAGTTTTTGCATTTTTAGACTTCTGGGGTCCCACTGATTATCAGTGCTGGATTTCCGCCTAGGCCCACAAGGCCCGGGCTTAGAGGCCCAGCCGGCCTCAGGGCCCCGGTTGCGGAATCTTTTTTTTTCAACCTAAAAATATCACAAGGGATCTACAACAGGCATTACAAATATCATACAAGTATGCAATCACAATCTCTGGCTAAACAAATATCGCTTAACATTCTCATTAAAATTACTAAGAGCCCCTACAAATACAATGTTCTTGAATAAATAAAAAATAAATAAATAAAAATATGTTCTGTACAAGTGCATTTAATTTGCTAAATTTCCAAAATAGCTTCGAGATGGTGGGGGAAGGGGGGGCCAAATGTCAAGTGCCTAGGGGCCCTGTAGATTTTTAATTTTTAACCCCCTCCACTCCCCTTAATTTTGGGTCGATATGCACCAAAATCTAATCAGCTCTTAATCTCAATGGACCAAAACTACGTGTGAAATTTAGTTTCGATATTCAAACTAGTTTTTGAGCTAGCTCGTCCACAAAAACTTGGTAACGGACAGACTAACTAACAGAATAACAGACTAACAGATAGACTAACTAACAGACATTTTGACAAAACAATTATTTTTTTCATTAAATTGAAGGGTTGGTTTTGTCACAAATATAATAAAACAATAATTTTAATAACTATTTGTATTATTTAATTGATAACTATACAGTTTCGGTCACCACTGGTCGACCATCCTCAGTAGTTCTAAAAATTGAAATGAAACACTTTTTTACATTTTTTCTTTTTATAGAGAATTATATAACACAAATTTTTTTTTTTTTATAATAATTTGAAATCATACATACATCTCGTTCAAGAACCGGAATTTGTCATTTCACATGAAACATTCATTCTTAAATCTTCAATATAGATACATCACATAATTCATTACAATCACACACACACATATATATATATAGCAACAATTTATAAAAACGTTTATCACTGAACTAGAAACTATTTTGAATTAATGATTATATTAAATATTATTTTCAATTTTATTTTTTTCTAATTATCTCATTGCATAGTCAATTATTATATAATATATATATATATATTATATAATATAGTTATCAATTAAATAATACAAATAGTTATTAAAATTATTGTTTTATTATATTTGTGACAAAACCAACCCTTCAATTTAATGAAAAATTTAAATCAAGTCACTTAAGTTCTGGAAGAAATTTAATAAAAAAATAATTATTATCTCGAAAAACATAATTTTTTCGATGTTCACTTATTAGAGCTTTTTTGTAGAGCGAAATGCCATGGTTTCGCTCCATTTTTTTAATCAAAATAGTTTCAGTCGTTTTTGAGATATTTCAAAAAAAAAAGAAGGAAAAAAACACTTTTTTCATGCACGATTACAATACTTGACCATACCCTGTATGGTAAAGTAAAAATAATTTAATATTTGGATTAACTCTTTACATATTTTACCATTTTTTGTTGCATATTTTTAGGTAGAAGTCGCACTCTTTTGATTTATTCCTTGTCAATTGGATACACTTAGGCTTCTTCGTACTTTCTAGTAGACCATTTTAACTATTTTATAAATATGAAATAAATTATTTGTAAGGGGTTTCAAATGTGAAATGTTTTCTCCTGATTATTCGAAGCGATTGGAAAAACTGAGCGGTTGTTTTGCTTCCCCTCCTCTCCTTCTTTACCCCTCTCCCCTCCACGTCCTCTTTTCCCCTCTCCTCTTCAGAACTATTCAGCCAATCCCCACTGCTTTATTTTTAGCCTTCTTCTCATGCGTCTTACAAAAAAAAAGCTTTGTTGAAATAAAAACAAAACAAAAAAAAAAACATTTATATTTATTATTATTTTTAATGGGTGTTAGAATTCTTTGTTGTGAAGATGACTTTAAATAATTTACATTTTATTCTGATAAATGAATATCTCTGCGTATGGATGTTAAAATAAAAAAGATTTTGTTTGCAAGAGTAGGGAAATTGTTGATTTATAAAGAGAAATCAATGAGGTTGTCCTCTGCTCGATGCAAATAAAGATATATCTACATATCTTAATATGTATATATAAAAACAGAAGGTGATGTTTCATTCATTCAGCTACCAAAGCACAGCCTAAACCGCTTGACCTAGAAAGATGTAATTTGGAGTGTATATTCTTTCAATGATTTATGGGTGTGCTAAGAAGGGATTTTTTGAAATTCGAACCCTAAAGGGGGGAAAGGGCCCCAAAATTTGTTTTCAGAGTTTCTCAAGATTTCTTAAACAAGAAAAGATATCGATATGGGTTTAGTTTAGAAAGATGAAGCATTGAAATACAAAAAAAACAACATATTTGAGTATTTTGTTCTATTTGTCCTCGAACGGGAAATATAGACATTTTGGGGTAAATTTTTGAAATTTTTAAAGTGCTCTATCTCCTCGAGTTTTTAACTTGTAGCATTCAAATTTGGTACATAGGTTTATCATTGATAAGTTTTTTATTACTTTATTTTTTTTGAAATTTGACCACTGAACTGAAAAATGGGGGATTTTTGATTTTGTGGTCTAAAACACAAAAGGCTTCGTATCTTTTTTGTCCTTGGATCAAACTAGGTAAACTATTGATACATGCCCTGAAGAAGTCGGCAAAGTCGACGAAACGTTGGTCGATAAATAAAAAAGTCACACATAAAAAACTTGTCCTTATTTTCCCAATATAAACTTTCAAATTATATAATAAATTACTATGTAATTAATCATACAGGCAGTGATTGTTTATTTATTCTCCTATTGTTGTAATTTTAAGTGTTATTGTTGTTTTCGTATGTCAGTCTTTTTAAGTTAATAAAACCCAAATTAAAGATTGTTTTTATATAATTCTTTACAATCTAAACGTTCATGTAAAAAACCAGCTTATCTTGAAGATAATAAAATATAATTTTGGAGTAGGAGAGTAGTATAATTAAAATTAATTACTATATAAATATATATACAATTTTTGCTAGCTTAATAAGAGTAGATTAAAAGATTCTCAGAGTTAAATATAATTGAAAATGTCTTTTTGCCAAAAGTAGCAGAATTTTTTATGAATTGAAGGAGACAATAAAAGAGTGTGTCTTATGCAGGAAAAATAAATTTTGAATTTATTCATACGGGACCATAGTTTCGAGGGGTTTGCTCTCTTTATCAGTCTATTTTTCCAACAGAAGAGACACTCTTTTATTGTTTCCTTCAATAAATAATAAAATTAGTAGTGATAAGTGAAAGTCGAATGGTGTGTTTTAAACATGGTTAAATTATTCATAATGATCAGTGAAAATAGTATGACGTACTATTCTAAGCCGATTAAGATTATCTTGCAAGATATGCTATAAATAAATAAATAAATAAATCTTTATTTCTCGACCTGCTTAGAGGCACAAGTCCTCGGTGGCTAGGTCCTCCAAACATCAATACAATCTAGCTACAATACATTAATAAACATCAATACAAATTAATTACAACAATTTAACAAATAATAAACAAGTAAAAAAAAAAAAAAAGAAGAAAAAAAAATAGAAATGTATGCTCATTAACAAATAACATGACCATAGATTTCCATCAAAAGACAAAAAGTAATTTAAAAATTCCGCGCAAAAACCCGATACCAGGAGCAAGCGACGCATTAGCCATCCCGGCATTTGCCATAAGTTGTTAAGGAAACCTGGTCAAAACCTTAACAAGGATGGTATGACCTCTCTCTACCTCACCTAATCTCTGCTTGTGAGAACTAAATAAAATTTTGCACAACTCTCGGACATTAGGACTTGACAAAATTTATAATTGATTTAATCATAGGGGGCAGAGGACTATAATCCCAAGTAGTAACAGACAGACTGTTCCACAAATCAATGCCAGATCCTACAAATGAATGTAAACCGATATTTTTCAAGAATCTTGGCTTACGAATCTTTTTTCTATGATCAGCTCTACCTAAATAATTTGGTTCCTGAAATCTATTCGTTATTTCCTCCCAACTCCTAAAACCCTTATAGGCTTTGAAAATCACTTTCAATTTAGCCCATTCCCTTCTCTCCAATAAGCTAGACCATCCTAATTCATTAATCATTGAAGTGACACTACTAAACCTATCAAATTTACCAAAAACAAATCTAGCCGCCCTCCTTTGTACCATATCAATTTTTCTCTCTAATCGTTGTGGATGTTTGTCCCAAACCACAGAACAATACTCTAAATTAGGTCTTACATAAGTTAAATAAACTTTTGACTTGACTTCTCTAGATGTACCCTTCAAAATTCTACCAAACATCCCCAATTTCCTATAAGCCTTATTGACTATATAACTAATATGCATGTCCCACTTTAAATTTGCCTGAATATGTATGCCTAAATATTTATAAAATTTAGATTCATTGATAATATTTCCACCAATGTAATAATTTTGAGGACTAACCAGATTTCTAGTACTAAATCTAACCAAATTTGACTTGGAATGGTTTAGTTCCATTGAATTGGATCTACACCATCCTTCAATTTGATCCAGGTCATTCTGTAAAGTAAGGCTATCACAATCATTATCAATTATTCTATATACGACACAATCATCCGCGAAAAGCCTAATAGATGATTGCACGATAGAAGGCAAATCATTTACATATATAAGAAAAAGAAGAGGACCCAGAACACTACCTTGAATCACCCCAGACGTGACATCTACTCTATCAGACAGACCATTACCCACTTTTACAATTTGAGTTCTATCCCTAAGAAAACACCGAATAAATTTAATTAACTTAACAGACAACCCTGACGAGTTTAATTTTTCTAAAATAATTTTATGACTGACTTTATCGAAAGCCTTGGCAAAGTCCAAAAATACTGCATCTACACACTGACTTTTATCCAAAGCTTCCTGTAATTCCTGAATAAAAGAAACTAATTGAGAATTACAGGAATAATTTTTTCTAAAACCATGTTGCCTATGATAGAACCATCCTTGCCCTTCCAAATACGAGCGGATACGAGAGCCTACCAACCTCTCTAAAATTTTGCCCACCAGACTTGTTAAACTCACTGGCCTATAATTACAAGCTAAGCTCTTATCTCCCCCTTTATAAACAGGAATAACTAACGCTCTTTTCCAACCAATAGGCATAGTTCCCTCATCCAAACATCTATTAAAAAGTAAACATAAAAATTTTGAAATACTATCCACTACAAATTTCAAGAGATCACTATTAATTTCATCCTCCCCCGAGGCCTTTCCTGGTTTTAACCTCTTAATACCTAATGCTACATCCGATTCCAAAATGACTAAATCCTCCATCTGACTATCACTAGAACCTCCATCAACTAACTCACCCTCCTCTAGAGGTACAAAAACGGACGAATACTGTCTATTTAATAAATTTGCCTTCAACACATTATCCTCAACCAATTCACCATCATCCCCTAAAAGCGCAGGGACATTTGCCGAAACATTTAATTCCTTAAGAAACGAATAAACATTAAACCAATTTCTATTACTACAATTCCTATCTATATAATTATTCAAATAATTAACTCTAGTCAAATTCTTTTTTTCAATTAACAGCCTATTTAGCTCTCGGAATTTTCTTTTATGATTCGAAGACTTATTCCTATTAGAATATGCTATCCTACATTTCCGTTTTAAATTCTTAATGGTTCTATCATAGTAAACAGGATCGTTACCCACTTTAACTAATTTAGAGGGAATAAATTTATATTTTCCTTCTTCCAAAAGATTCATAAGCCCATCCCATTGCTGATCTACATCCCGAATTACAGACCATTCTAAAAATTTAGATTCCAAAAAATTATTAAATCCCATTTTATCTCCTAATCTATACAGCCAATGCTTCTTTTCGAAGGTTAGAGACTGACTAACTGATCCCGAATATTCTATTACCACAGAATAATGATCACTAATTCCATCTTCAATAGTGACTCTCATATTATCACTATCAAAGTTGGTTAAACAGACATCGAGGACAGACGCTTGCCCACTGGACCTCTGCCTAGTCCCCTCCCTAACAATTTGGATAAAATTTCTACTTTTGAAAATATCATCAACCAAAATTTGAGCAAGAGAATTACTATTTGTCGCAGATGACCAATTTACATTAGGCAAATTTAAATCTCCACAAACTAAAATATCCTTACTTTGCATAGATGTACAATTTAAAAAATTATCTAAGTTTTCTAAAATTTTGAAGTCCTGACTAGGAGATCTATATAACCCAATAATCACCCTACTTATACGTCCAAATTTCACATTCACCCCTAACATCTCCTCTTGTAAATCTAAAAAATTTAAACTACTCGGAAGCGAATCCTTGACTGCTATAAAGACTCCACCCCCTCTAACAGACTGCCTATCCCTTCTATAGACTATATAACCCTTAGGAAATACCTCATTATTCGAAATCTCCTCCCTAAGCCAAGATTCTGTACCAACAATAACATCTGGATTAATTAAATCCACATGTTGTCCAAAATTTAGAATTTTATTCAAGATACTTCTACAATTTATTATTAACAACTTAAATCTCTGATTTCTATTTCTGAAAATTGTCCTCTTACCCCCTCCATTTAGTTTTTTTGATATTCCAGTATACTATCAATACACACCTTCCCTAACTTGTAGGAACCAGACCTATTTAAATTAATACCATTCTTGCCTAAATCTTTATAATCTAAATAACTATTTGAATTTATAAACTTACAACCATACTTGAAACAGACACTTTCTAAAATATGATTTGCCCAATTAATCCTTCTAAAATCTACATCCCTTCTATAAATTATACCACTAAATATTAATTTTGCTCCCTGAAATTTATTTCTAAGAGAAATAACTAATCTATCAAATTTTAAACGGAATACCTCAGCAGTAATATCATAGATATTATGCGTGCCTACATGAATAAAAACTAAATCCTTTCTAGCCCCTACATACCTCTCTACCATATTTTCCAACTGTTCAAATCTTATACCCGGGAAACACCATGAACTAAACCCCCGGGATGCAGTATAAGATGCCGAATATTTAAATAAACTATCCCCTAAAATTAAAACTCTATTATCAATTTCTCTAACCCCTGAATTATCTAGTAAAATATCTCTCTCCTGACAGACCGCCGAATTAATCTGTCCTTGGCCAATAACATTTCTAATAGTATCTAACTCTTCTCGAACCTGAACCAATTCCTTCTCCAAAATATCAATTTTCTCTTTCATCCTTTCTAAACTATCATTTTCGGAAAGAAATCTATCACTGGTTCCAACACCTATACTCCTAGTTTCAATTCTTGAATCACTATATATTTCAACCATATCTAAAAAAAATTAAAATTTTTCTTTTTTTGAAAATAAACAAAATGTTTACCTTAGCAACGCAGAGATATCCTTATTTCTGCCTAATTTCAAATCCAACCCTTGTTTTTCTTATCTCTAAATGAAAGGACGAGTTACAAAACTCCTCTGTCCAAAAGAGACAAAAAGAACTAATAAAATATTGGCAAATAGTTGTAAATTTATCAGCCAATTTTTTATTTTAAAATTTGTTGTTCAATTAGTTACTTAATTATTTTTGCAAATTTAATTGTAATTTGTTGTAAAAAAGTAATAATTTTGAATAATTTATTATAAGAATAAACTGTGATTAAATTATTGTTCATAAATCTTAAATTTAAAATTTAAAATTTGGAAACATCATTAAAAATTTTGTAACTGTAGCTTTTAAAAAGCCCGCCTCAATCTTTGTCGCTCGTTCCGCGCTCTCGCTTGCACTTCAAGCCTTAAATGGAACGCCTCAGAGCGAGGTAACGCCGCATGAGTCATGTTTTTTCGTGCGTGCAGCAGGCTCCATCGAATTATAAGACGTTGTCACGTC